>JALJVW010000129.1:3488238-3813238 GCA_024865655.1 Emberiza elegans
TGCATGTAGGCAACCAAAACAGCAATGAGGTGCAGGAGGGGGTGACTCAGTAAGTTCATCATACACTGTACAAGTAAGTACATCTGTAGCACTGGGCAGCAGGCAAGCCAGCCCACTTTACTACTTCCAGAAGAAAAGTTAGTCACTCCTCCCACCTATTTGCAGCAGCATAGCAAGAAAATGCTGCTCTCTTCAGCCTGAATAGAAATTTATCTCAGACAAAAAAATCTAGAGATGCCTCCAGCAGTGCTGAGGCCTAAATCATTATAGTTTTGCCTCTTGTATTGTGGAAAATCTCAAGCTTCAGCATGCAAGTGGAAGGTGAATGAGGTAAATCACAGGATGTCTTATTCTGACATGTGACAAGAAGAAGGAGACAGAAAACCCACTTGGGGATGGGGAGTAGGAATACAAGATAAGCAGGACAGCCAGCCTCCCCTTGAAAAGCATGCAAGTGAGCTGCTTGCCCCTACAGGATCTCACTTTAAAGAGGTAGTTACAGGCCACTGGAATATTTTCCACCCAGAAGACCTTTGATTTAAAGGGAGGGTCCCCCACACCCTAAAAAACAAAGAATATCTTGCTAACTCAGACCACCAACATTTACTTCAAGTTTTCTGCTCCCCGTAACACATACTTAGGAACACATACATGTGCTCCCAGGAACACATACTTAGCTTTACTCTTCCACAGACTACACTGAAAATGTCAGAAAACAGGACAAGCTAGCTTATAAATAATTGCAAAGCCCCTCCTGGAAAGGGCTGAGAGGGAGGTGGGATGAAAGCTTCCAGCCAGGAAAGCTGTGACTGCCAAGGAGCAGAACAGAATAAGGACAAGGACAGTGTGTGATATCCCAGCTCCATCTGTACACAGAAATGAAAGGCATTGAGGAAAATATCAGTGCAGCTTATGGCAGGCACTCCCAGGTGTGGGAAAATCCTCGGGGGAAAAGCACCATCAACAGAAAATACAGCAGACCTTATAAGAGACAGCTGACGTGGCAGATCCTACAAAAGCTTGTCTGCAGTATCTGAGCGTCTTTTGTTCCCTAGCCCCATTCTTTCACCTGGCAGCTCACAGATTAAAAGACCTGAGAGATGTTCCTGTCACAGAAGACTTTTCCTCAAAAGGCTCCTAAAAGGAGGAGGGACCAGGGTAATGCAGGGTCCACTACAGGGGATGCGTGGCAGTGGAAGCTTTACCCTTCTAATAACAACTCCCCTTCTTTCCTGGAAATTCTCCCTAACCCTATCCCCTCGCTACCTGCAGAGTGATAACAAAGCCAACATTGTCCATCAAGTCGCAATCTGAAGTGACTCAGTTATTCTCAGGAGCTTTGTGTTCATTTTTTCAGCCTGGCATCCTAAGAAAACAAGGTTTATGTCATCATATTGCCTGTCATACGTCTTAACTGTTTGTCCCTTCCTATTAACTTTTGAATCACACCATACTGGGGATACAGGGCTATGAGAAATTGAGTTTCTCGGATAGAAATTGAGTTTCTCTAAGATCAGTAAACCTGCCTTTGATTGGGTAGGGCAGAGACCCCAGTTCATGTCTCTGCTGAGAGAAAGGCTAAGAGCAGAGTCAGCACTTATCCCTGCTCTTGGGCCAGTCCCAGGCAATCAGCACACGTGTGTCACCCCACCAGACAGCACTGCTCATCTTGCTCCTTGTCCTGCTGGTAAGCAGAGGATGGGAAGGGGGGGAGAGGCGCTCTGTGGGGAATGGGGTCGGGTGGAGGGCTGAGCTGGACTTCAGTGGAGAAACACATCATCACAACTCTGGCCTCATACTCAAGAAAACTTATTTTCTCTGCCAAATTGCCTGTAACTTCATGACACATCATCAAGGACAAATGACAATATTTATCAAGTACTCGCTGAATCCAGAATGTAGCTACACACAAAAGAGCAACCAGTTAGAGAATTCATCCATTAGATTTGTTACAGCAACTTTTTCTTCTTTTTTGCCTAAGCAATGGAAAAGTCATGTTGAAGTCAATTTATTTCCTAATGTCACCACTTTCTAGGTCTGCACAATTAATGCAGGGTTTCTTGAAACAAGTAGAAAGCGTGTGATGAATCAAATGTGAGCACTCGGGAAACAGCACTCCCACAAGACCACAAGGCTTGGCTGTGGAGTCGGTTTGTGACATTGGTTACAAGCACTATACACCCCAAGTGGGCTCTGCAGAGGCATTTTTCTATATCTACTGACCAAATTATCCATTTTAAAGGAAAAGTGAAGGAACAAAAAAAAGTTCCTTTTTTGCTGTAGCACCACATGGTAAATTTCATTCGTCCCATCCCAACTGCTTCTAGTGACAGTGGAGTGTTTGTCTGAATTTTTAACAGATGTTTCTAAGTACTCTTGTCCACTTCTCTCTCCTGAGGATTTCTGCAGTGGGATAGCTCTAGATAGTAATACAAGCAATGCTTGTAAGAGGCTCTGGGGATAAATCTGTAGACGCTGCATCTAGGATGGGTGTGGGTATGGGTCCAAGCCTTATGAAACTTTGTAAATATTCTCTGAAGAATAGCAAGCTGGACTGACCCTGCCTGCAGATGTTTCTGAGCTTACCAGCCCCACAGTGAAAAGCAAGACAGTTTACAGATAACTGCAACACTCCTGAAACAGCCCGAGAGTGAGACTTAAACTGAAATTTATAAAAGCAGGGGTATACTGGAGCAGAACAGAATAATGCAAAGGATGATGTGTGATGGTGTAACACAATTTCAATTCAAAATACCAAAGGTGCTTCAAAGGGGACTAGTTGGGGCTGAGGTAGAATTTCCCAGATGTCAGGTTGCCCTTGGGAACAAGCACACTGGATTCACTTGACAGGTGTGAAAGTACTCAGAAGTCAGTCAGTCAGAACACAAATTGCTTAAAAAAAATAAAATAAAATCTCTGCTTTGATTTTTAAAGAAAGTGAGCATCTTGGGCTAACCCCTGGCAAGGAGGCAGTGACGTCTGCCTGAGTTTGTACACAGCCTGAAACAATCAGCTAAAGCATGCTCATGGCTGCTAGTTTACATTATCGAAATGGAACCAGAGCTATTTAATTCTGAAATGAAATCTATTAAAGCTATTGTCAGTGTTTCACAGCAGCTGAAACTGTTTTTTTAAAAGGTCAGTCTACTAGCTAGAGAGTGAAAACAAGCAAGGCGGCTGTGCCAGCCCTTCAGATGCGGCTGCATCCTGCAGTCTGGTTCTGCATTCCCTGAAATGTCGGGCAAGGAGCAGCAGCGAGGTCCCAGCGGAGCCCGCCTGCCCTGCCGGCCGCGGGGGCCAGGGGACAGTGGGGGCGGCTCCAGCGGGAGCCCCGCCGCGGCCCGCGGCACCCACGCCCTGCCGGCCACAGAAAGGGAGGGCTGCAGAGGACACCGCTTTTTTGTTCAACCCATTCGGCTTTGTGGCCGCTGTGTCACTCACAACAATACCACAGCCCTCCCCCACATCCAGAAAACCCATAAAAACCCCAACCTAAGAACCACTTCCCCCACAAACAGCACAGCAGAGCCCCAAACACCCCCACAACTAGCACAGGCCTAGCATTTGCTGTCATCTTCTGTATTGGCATTTCTGTTAACCCCTTTTTGTAAGATCATTTGACTCAATTTCAAAATTCCTCGTTTTGAAAAACACTTGTTAAATATTGGCCCTGACTGCTGCACAAAGTGATAGCTTGGTAGTCATAATCCACAAGATATATTTAGCCTCACAAACTCATCACCAATGGATCTTGAAAGCATTGTAGCCAACCGACTGGAAACCACATGCAATACAAACACATAATAGAACTTTTAATGTGCAAAGAGACTAAACAAAAAGATCCTTGACCTTCTTGCTTTCCCTTGCATACCATTATCCCCAGTGAGACAGCAAATGGAATGACGTGGAGAGCAACAGCTACCAACAAGCAACTTTGGAAGCCAATTTCTACAGTAGTTAAGCAGTTAATGACGTTAATCAGAATGATAACTTATTAAATTCTATATTTATGCAAATAGCATTTTGGCATATCGCACGGAGACCTGAGTAGCAGAGCTTGCCAGGGAAAGGTCCCAACATCTTTTCTGTTTACCATTTTGGGGTTTTTAATACCATGTAAAAGCATCTGCGATGGTTGGTACATCAGACAAACCACACTTAAATAAAATGCTACAGTCACAAATTAATATCCATTATTCCAAATAGATTAATGAACAAATTGTTGAATTCTTAACCTTTATGAAGCAGAGATTCATCTCTGCAGCCACATCCAATCTCTGCCATTATCTTTTTAAGAAGAGACTTTTCTTATAGACCTTCCTAAAACAGGCAACAATTATTGAACAAAGAAAATAACAGGTAGCCCTCCCTGTCTCTGTGCTACAGTAGCTAGGGAATATATGGCACAAAAATATAAAGTAACAGAGTAGTTTATGACCGATATGAAAGGACATTATCCATGTGTAATGAGATGAATCAGAAAAACTGCAGTTCAGGGTAATCAGAATTTACAGTAATCTTAGTTTTGTAAAATCAGTGTGGAAAACTTATTGCTTTCCAGGAGAAATAGCTGGGAACTTTTGGTTCTGGGTTGTGTTTAAATTCAACAAGGATGGAAGAAGCAGGGGATTGGATGAACAGCTATGAATTGCACTTTTAATTGCTTTCAAGATGTCAAAAAGAACATCAAGATGTGCTTATGCATTTAGTTTCCCCTTTGCTTGATTCTGTTGTTTAGTAGAATTAAATTCTGCACAGATTTTACCCATTCATTCAGTTCCTTCTCTATCTTGAGGAAAATGAGGTGGGAACCACTTCTGCAAGATGTTATGTAAAATGAGTAATTCACGAATTGAAATTGTACCTCTGTTTTGAAAATCAATAATATTGCTTATACACAAGCCCTAATTGTTGATTTATTTATGTAAATATCTTGGTATCTGGGTACCTTTTCTTTGTTTGTGCAAACCTCACAACACAATGTTCAAATATCTCAGGAAAAAATAATTGCCTTTTTTCTCCCCTTTGGGTACAAATTTCTATGTTTTAAATGAATGTGCAGGTTTCCTGTTGCTGCATGAAGCCTTCATTTCAAAACACCAACTAATTCTAGGTTTAATTAAAACAGAATGTTTTACATCACAAACACATTTTTTTTTACAGCACCTATCTTCTTCACCTTAATGTGATTGCTGCCTATTAAAAGAAGAATAATTTTTAAAAAGGAATTTAATGAAATAATTCAAAGTTTTACAGCAACTCACTTTATAGAGGGAACTTATGCAAGCACCGAAGCCTTTCCAGAGAAAACAGGATTCTCCACACCTCCCTCTGGCTTTTCTCCCTACTGAATGCCGTGGCCTTCACTCAACCAAAGGAAATGAAAGACAGACTGAGACAACAGCATCACGTGGGTGAAGGTCAGATTGATTTTCAGCTGTGTGGTGCTGTTTTATCACCCTCAGGACAAAAGTTAAGCCCTTCATTGTTTTTCATGTCTGCTTTAACAGAGCAACTTTTTTTTTCCCCTGAAATTTTGGTTGGGGTCCATACCACCAGACTTATCAAGGAGAGCCTAATTTAAAACATTTGTGAAGTTCTTCCATCCTCACAGTAAAATCCAGAGCAGCCCACACACCACAAAATTTCCATGAGTTTCCTCTACTCCCTGTGTACAAACAGTGGCTCCTTCAAACTCCAGAGCTTTCTGCAGTGACACTGGCTGACAGCAAAAGCAGAGTGGGATGCAGCTGCTGGCTGCTTTCAATGATCCTGGGCACGGGAGAAGAGCAGTTGCTATCTCAAAAGGGGCAAGTTCACAAATTGTTTTTTCTCCCCATCCTCCCTTCCTTTCCTCTCCTCTCTGCTCAGAGAGGCCAAGCTCCCTGAGAGCAGAGCCTCCTGCCTGTCACTCGGCAATCCAGACATGCACAGCCAATTACTGGAGCAGCCTCTGGAAAAACAGGGAGTTTTGCTAACTCTGATTGCACTTTTTCCAGTTCCAGTGCCACTTACAAAATCACTGTCCCCCAACTTGCTGTTAAGAATTGACTTTTCTGATTTCTCTTCTAATTGAGAGAGATTCTCCCCAAAGTAATAATTTTATTTTCAATAGTCAATTTTAGCTAGTCATGCCTTCAAAACTGAACTGATTAACCTAAAATGAGGCATTTTGTACATCACAGATACATATATGCATACCTAGTTATTGAGAGAAGCATCTTCCCTCCCATTTCCAGTTTTCTGGCAGACAAAAACTCACTATTCTCTCATTTAAGCTATGAGACAAATCCTACTCAGTTTCATTTCCTTTTGTTTTAAATGTTGGGTTGAATTTGTCTTATTTTGTGAGAAGAGTGCAACAGCATCATGACTGCCTCCTAAAGATAACAATCCATCCTCCATAAAAAGCAAGGAATACTATCTGCTTTTATTTTGATGTACCAGAGGCCTGGTCCAAGTCAAACCCAGTTACACTCAATACCATTGAAACTCCTTGGAATACAGCTCCTACATGAAACAGGGTTTTGTAAAACAAACCATGACAAGTGTCTGTAAGAGAGGAAAGAGCTGTGAAGGGCTGTAAGGTGACATCCAGCAGCTATCCAGGTTGGATCTCGATGAGGTCTGAATGCAAATTAAATCATTTTCTGGGTTTTGTGAACAAAGATTTGACTAGCACATGTATTTAGTTCACCTGAACCTAGCTGGGTCTGCCTCTGAAGCAGCACATGGAGCAGTGTGATTTCTCCCAGCACCCCAAGGAAATCTGCCAGTCCCCAGAGGATGGTTAAAGAAAGGCTCTGCACTGCACAGAGCTCCAAGGAAGAGCCAACACTGGACAATGGACAAGAGAGCAACTGCAGCTGAGAGCCAAGGAGAAACCAGTAACACAGCAAGGTGGCACTTAAATGGATAAACTGGGAATAACTGTGTTTCATGTGAGGCTGGGAAAGGCCAGCCAATGCAACAACAGAGAGAAGACTGCTGGGAACAAGATGCAAAATGGGACAGTCCAGAAAGGAGCAAGCAGGGACAAAGCCTTCAAGGAGGGACCACAGGGACACATGCACAGGCAACAGGGAGAGGAAAGGGCAGAGAGCAGCCACCCCAAGCACACAGCCAGAACACAAAAAGCACAATCCCAAATTGTGCAGATACAGACCACAAGCTAAGTACTACCATAAATAACTGTCCTAGATGCATGTTGGATTTTTGGCTGGTTTGGGCTTGGTTGGTTGCTATGGTTGATTGATGAAGATTGAATAATGTACTTCAAACTGCTTACACTACTCTTGGAGTCCAATAAATTACCTCTATACAGTTTTGCTCAAAGAAAATAAACACAGGTGTGTGTATTTATATTTCTGTAGACTGCAAGTTCATAAAGAAAATTTACTCTACTTCTGTCTTTCCAAATTTTCTAATGAATAATTAGTAGATGTAGATTTCTAAAATAATCATTTAGTATAAATTATATCAAATCTCATTTATTTTAAGGGATATCATTAAGTACAAAGTCTGCATGAGTGAACTGAGTTCACTGTAGAGGAAGTGACTGGGAATTATGTTCAAAAATCTATTCAAATGTTTAATGTAACAGATTCCCTGGAGAAGAGAAAAGCAATGGGTTTCTTCAGCCTTTCCTTATGTCCTCCTCAGCAAGTGTAACAGTAATTGAGTAGCAACAAAAAGAGGAGCCAAAAGTCTTTCATCATTATGGCTGAGAACGATTTTCAAGGAAGCCTAAGGAAGAGATGGACCCACACACCAAAAAATAATGCTTTCAAGAGATGGTTCACTCCCACCATTACTGATGTCACCAGCAACAAAACCCACCTGGATTAAAGACCTTGGCTCTTCCACCAATTTCATGCATGTCATTAGGCAAATCAGTGCAGCCATAGTAATTTTCATCCAAAATAACACAGGGTGGTGTGTTATTATACCTTATTATGTATAATGTTATTATACATTAACACAGGTATTAATGGGGAAGGTCTTGAGTTCTCCCCCAAACACTGACCTCTCGTTCCCCTCATGTTGGCATAAAGCTTGTGCAGCTCCATAGGGCACCAGATCTGGGAGCTGCACAGACTAAAAATCAATCCCTTTAATTGTGAGCAATGTCAGCTCCCAAAGACAACACAAACCTTTTACCAGCATAAGGCAGGAGATGGAAGGGAGGAAGGAAGTAGTCCAGTAGCAGTCAAAACTTAAGGCATATTAGAATGACAACTTTTTAATTTCATGATGATAAAAATACCAATTTTTAGGAAGGGGAACAATTGTCAGGAAGGGGTTGCAAGAATGTTTAAAGATTACAAAGTGCCTAAATGCCCTACAAAGTATTTAGCGTGAACAGACGAAGTGCCTTGAAAATGCCAAATCAATTTTTCATTAGCTAAGACAATGAAAACTGCTTGTAATAAGCAAGATGTTTGAATAACACTACGTATATTTAATTTACTTAAATTTCTAGTGAGTATATTTTCAACAATTTTAAATTGAATATGAAATTATAACATTTATCCTACTATTAAAAGCACCTATTAAAATTACTTACACGAAACAGCATTCAAAATGTACACGCTTGCTGCCAAAGCTTTGAAGGAAGTCAGAAGCTGCTTGGACCTCTGATGGAGGTCTTCTGATGTGCAAGCCCAGCTTGGAGAGCAACAGCCTCTCCAGCAGGTGCAGAGAAAATATTTCCCTTATTCAGTTTATTTGAGTGGTTCAGTCCAATACGCGGTTTGTTGAGAACAGAGGAACCGCTTGGCAGATGATCCCTAGTTTGCTTCTTGCCAGCCTACTGCAAAGAAAGGCGTGAGATGCCCACGGCCCACCCAGGCACGCGGCTGAGGGTGCCCCAGGAGGACACGTACCTGCCTGGGTCCCTGCTGCTCCCACCAGCCAGGGCCCCGGGCCCACGGCACCGGCCGGCTCTGCGGGCAGGCGCAGCCCGCGCTCCGCACCCAGGGCCCGCGCTGGATGCTCCAGCAGGCGCTCCCAAAGCCAGCCAGCTGAAGAGGACCAACCCATGCTGGCACATTTCCCTAAAGCCAGCCGGCACCAGGGGGTGGAGGCTGCTTTCTGGCTTCCCCAAGCCTGGAGCACAGTTAATAACATGCCAGCTGTATCTGCAGACAAGCCAAGTTTAATGAGGCTACAACAAAAGCATTCAAATATGCACTACAGAACTTCTGTGGGGATTTTTTCTAGAGCTTGTTTTTAAAAAATGAAAGATAGGAATTCTTGACAATGTTTGTACACACACTTCCTTCGTTTTTAATTGATTTCGTTTTAATTATATGCCGCAAATTCAAAGAAATCAACATTAGAAAGACTTGTTTAATCCCACTACTTCCAACAGCAAAATTATGCTGTGTGATGAGTGCTTGAAATGCACTGCTGGTTGCTTTTTTCTTAATAAACATTGAAGTCTTAATTGTTTTTCTCCTACATGGCCAGACACCATCTTTCTGTCTGCCAGGCCTTCACCCTAGGACAAGTCCTCACCACTTGCTCAGGAGCCAGGACAGACACACCAACGTGACCTCATCTCTGGCACAAGTGATGGAGGAGATAGCTGACCCCATCACTCTCCCACCAGCCATGCCTCACCACATCCCTCTTACTCCAGGCCAAGGTACATGAGGTTATCAACAAGAGGATTGCAAACAGGGTTTTAGAGGTGGGAGGGAGCAGCAAAAGAAGCCTGCTTGGGCATGAGGGGATGGAGGAGGTGGGAAAGGGGCTATTGCTCATTGTCTCCACCAGAAGAACCAGAGAATATCAAATTAAAGCAAGTGACAAAAGTGAACAAAAGGTGATGTCTTCCCCAACGTGTAGTTGAACTCTGGATTCCCACCAGAGGAAAAGCTAACTGCACTTCAAAATGGAAATTCATTGAAGAAAATTGTCTGAATAATTTAAATAAAAAGCACCACAAAGTGCTTAGATAAATTTGTTGACAGCTAGGAAAACATTCTGGGGAAACAGCATGATGGGACCATCAGGCTGGCTCAGTACAGCCATCCTTATACGAAGAGTACTTACACAATTGTCTGCAATGGGATAGGGGAGGAAATCTGGAAAAAAACCCAAACTCTCAGTGCATGTCTTTTTCACTGCTTACATGTGCAGTCTGAAGATCTCAATAGCTCTGAATCTGCCAAGGCTGCTGATATGGCCATCAGTTTTGTCCCTCAACAACCCACAGGAAGGCAATGCATGCCCTTCAGCAATGTCCTAGCCAGAAATAATCCATGCTCTTGTCCATCTGAGACAGGACAACCCCGGTACATCCTCCATTCAGCTCTCTAAGGCTTTATTAAAGGCCACTTTGTAACAAGCACATATCTATTGTAGTCTCCAGGCTATCCTCACTGCAGTTCTGAATTGAGTTTCATATACTGAGTTTTGTCTACAACCCTCTGAATGCTGGGACCTGCTTATGGCAAACAGGGATCCTCCTTCTTGTAGGCACAGCTGCTCTTGCAGCTCTCACCAGGCTCCAGCCTGGGAAGGAACTCTTTCCACTGAAACCCCTCCCTCCTCTTTTATTTTTTTTTATAAAACCCATTCATTATTTACTTAGATTTCTGTATGCTGAGACCCCCACACTCCTCCCTCTGCTGTACCACGGCAATAGATTACCCTTGCAAACGGAAATCTGAAGCAAGAGGAGAAGGGGAGGTGGAACTCCAGCACCCGTGGTGCCCCAGAATTGCTGCATGAGGCCTGAGCTGGTGCAGGGGAGCAGGCTCCCCTGGGCAGGCTCCAGTTCCCAGATGCAGCTCCTGCTGCACACAGGAGCCCCATGGCCACACCCAGCACAGCTCTTGCTTCGCAGCATTTGGGATGCTTCAGTCCGTGTGCATCTATCTCTCTGTTGCCGATGCAGCTACTCTGCCAGCCAGGGCAACCTGTTCAAGATCTCCAAATGACACCTTTCCTTTAAGAGGCCTCATTTGAAACATGCACCCACTTTCTCTTTTATCCACTTCCATGCATACCTGTGCTTACTTTGCAGACTACTTTTTGAACTAGATAAAAGCAGATAAAAGAACTCAATTAAAGTAGTAAGAATGAAACAGTCCCTTGCCAATACAAGCAGGCTAACTTGTCATCCTCAGCTCCTCACTGGGCCATATGTTTAAAAACAACAAGGAAAATGGTCTTCCTGTGTGAAAAACATATGCTGCTTGAGGAAAGACATCATCATGGCTAAGAAATTTTGTGCAGCCTCAGAATGCACAGAAAGGCCACCAGCGACTGCTGGCTATGTGGGGGCTGAGAAAGGGGTGGGAGATCTCATTACCTCCCTCCTGCCAGGGGTTTTGGTAACATGCAACCAAGCCGGCCGCAGCCGCGCTGGCAGCGCTCCTATCTGCACACGCAGTGCCTGGTGCTGCCTCCCTCGCCACCATCCCCAGGGGGCTGGCACAAAGGTGGCCGTGGTGATTTGCAGGGATGGCGCCCGGCGCACTGGCACTCTCTTATCAGCGAGCACACTGCCCAGCCCGTGCACGGAGCTGCCATGGGCTCCCGCTCTGGGACACCCTCTGTGAGCAAACCCCCAGCTGGGTGTTTACGGCGAGCAGGCATTGTTTGAATTCACGTGTCCCCCCACCATAAATCCTTACAGGCACTGGCATGCCTGCAGAATCCAGGAGATGGAGAAAGAAGCGCTGACCTGCGCTGACGCCTCACCGTGCCGAGGGGCTGAGCGCAGGGTGGCACGCCCGGGCTCTCACCTACCTTTGCCTGTGGATGATCCTCTGATCTGAGGGGTGGGCAGCGCTGTCAGGGAGCACAACACTGGGCACCACTTAGTCAGACACACCACACACCATGCACTACACTGAACTGAAGCACATTTGCCACGTGCAGGGACACAGCCAGCGCTGGTGCCTCAGCACACACTGCACGGGACGCGCTGCAAATCCTCAGCATGGCTGGGGCTGCTGTAGGCCCTGTTTGACATGAAATTTGCAGCTGTGCTTCTGTTTGTCTTCAGCTCCCCATTCAGATGTGGGAATGTGCTTTATGTTCTACACAATAAATACGTATTTCACTGAGCACCTGCACAGCAAGCCAGTCAACAGAGCTCCTTATCAGCACACTGATTTTCTGGCACGTGCAAGCGGAAGTCCTAGAAAAAGCCTCTTTTCAGGCTGGCTGGGAACCTCCAGGTAAACTCAAACATCACCTGTGTGGTGACAGCAGTCAGGGGAGCCAGACCCCAGACCACCCAGCCATGTGTGCCCCTGAAACAGTGGGGTTTCAGAGCTCTCAGCATGGAGGGCACAAATACCAACTGCGGGGAGATGTGCAGCACCTGGGCACTGTGGCCAAGGTGGCTGAGGAGCCCTGGGGAGGAGCCCAGGGCTGTCCCCGCACCTGGAGAGGGACACTGTGACAAACTAAGGACAGGAGCCTGCACTTGAAGCCCTCCAAGTGATTGACAATAAAAACACTGCCCTGGTGCCCATTTTCAGATTTGGACAGCAAGAACTGAGGACTCCAGGGAAAATCCATGTTTTTACAGTTTGTGATGCTATTGAGCTTTTCTGGTGCCAATTTTAAAACACAGCTATGACCTCTGGAAAGAGGAGAAACTGCATTTCAGCACAACAATGCAGAAAAGAACAAAAAAAGGAAACTTGTTATTTTTTTAAGCTTGAAACACTAGTCAGGTTAAGAGAAAAGAGCAGAATTCTGGCAAGGACAAGAGCACTCAGACTGAACCACAACACAGTAATTAGGGCCAGTAGGTCATTAGACACACAGCTGTATAAACTAGGTGTATAATTAAGTTTCCACACTGCTTTTTCACAACTGTATTTCAGTTTCTTTTGTAGAGGACAATCAGTAATTCATTAATTTAAAGATGTAACAAAGCAGCAGCAAAAAGAGAGAAAAAGGACTAATTTGCCAATCAGGTGCAAACAAAGATTACAATTTTGGGAAGGGCTAGTTTTGGAAAGGTATATAAGACATCTTTCTTTGTCAGTGGGAAGTAAAAAATGCCACCTGACAAAAACATTTATGAGATATTGTCACTTGTTGACAAGCTGCTGTATATGTGTTTCTGGATAAGCATCCCGCAAATGGGGTTGCATGGCAATTACAATTCTTGTAGCAGGTGAAATAAAAGAAAATGCAAAATTATACACTAGCATGAAACAGTTACAGTACCTCGTTTCAAAGGTAAGCCTACAAGTTATAGGGCATTTAAAAGAAGCAACTGCAAGACTTTAATTATAAACTAGTTCCTACCGTACAGTAGTTTAGAAAAATCAGCTGCTTCCAAGCTGGCAATATCCATATATAGCTCTGCTGCTGTTTGAAACAGACAACCTGTAAAGTTATCAACAACAGAAAGGACCTCATGAAATGCTCAGAGACCCAGCCAAAACCTACTTCTGTCCGCTTCACTGATGTGCTAATTTGCTTTAAAACCTCTACATTCACTTGAGAATCTGGAGAAACAACTTCACCTAAGACTGTTCTGACCCATGGAAGGAAAGGGGTGGAGGAAGCAAAAAAAAACCCACAATAAAATACTGGAGCTAAACCCAGATTAATGCAGGATTAAACACACGAGCCAATTGACAAAGCTTGTGACTTTTTAGCCACTTTTTGTCACACAACAAACCACCTGGCACCAGCCACCAGACAGTGATCTATCACAGAATAGTTTCTTGATGTAGGGAGCCTCTGGTGCTTGTTGTAGGACACAGTAAGTTGTAAATCCACACGTAGTTCTTTACTCTTGTCACTAATGCTGTAAGATAGCATCATGCTACACCTACACTCTAACAGCAGCATGCAAAAACACATAAAAAAGGCTGCACATGATGCCAATGGCAATTGCTTAGCCATCTCTAGTTTAGGAGATATGGGATACCAGTGAGTTTTAAAGTAATTTTAAAAGCTTAACACATCCAATGTATACACTAGGTGTTTTTATTTGTTCTCAGAATATTTTTCAAGATGCTGCTGCTTAAGGAGTAAATTCAAGGAGTAATTTTTAAGTGCTGCTTAACAGTTTAAGGCACTGTTTGCAGGACTGCAGCGGGAGTGCTCGTTTGTAGGGGCAAGCTGGGAAACAAGGGAAGATATAAGCCAGTAAGGAATTGTGATGTTCTTTTGGTACAAGCTGCCCCCATTTAGGCCCTTTTCAGATCCTTCTAGACACTGGGAACCTACAACCTGCAATCACAGACATCAGTCATGAGCAAAAGGTATAAAAGGCACCTAATTCTGTCAGAAGGAGAACATCTCTACTACACTGACATCAAAAGGAATGCCATGCACCTATGCTACCAGAGATGTCTAGATTTCATCACTGTTTTGTCCTCAAAGAAACAAGTCTGAAATACATGAAAAAGCAAGGAGGGGAATAGCTGTTTGTTACTTCCTTACATGTCAAAGCAGCTGTGTTCAAACTGTATTATAACTTCAGCACACTGTAATGAATTTCTAAGGGATTCCAGTGAAATAGATGGTTTATCCTGCTCTTTGGAGTGATCTCTTGTAATCCTGCAACACTCCTGAGCTACAATACCTTCCTAACTTCAGTATCCCAAAGGAAGTCATTAGTTATGTTGTATTATCAGCCTGGTGATATTATCACTACAAATATTACCTGTATTGATCTGGAGCCATGTAGACATGACTGAAAGCCCTGCTTCAGATTAAGACATGAAAATCTAGCTTGCCAAGAGGTCAGGCACTGCATTACACCCTCAGGTGTGTCAGGCAGGTATCACAGGGAAAAGGAGTGCAGGGTAACTAAGGACACAGACAAAGAGCTCTTCTTGTAGGGTAAAATCTTTAAATTCAACACACTTTCTAAGGAGGTCTTAGGTTTTCACCCAGGTGGTGCCAGTCTTTTTAGATGAACTGAACAAAGACACACATTTTGCATGCTTTCCTCAAAAATCCTCATGATTATCAGACCATGTCATCAAACTGGTGTATCTGAAAAGGTTGTTTTTTCCCCAAGGTAAAGTATGTGAATATCAAGTAATATTCCAGATTGTCTTCATGGAAACATTCTCATTCCAAAATATATGAGTGCAATCTTCCTATTTACTTTAAATCACTTCAGGACACTAGATTAAACTAAATAGAAAACAGACACTCTAGTTCTGGAACAAGGATTATCCTCATATGGAGACAATTAGCACTTATTTCATGTATATGCAGATAGTTATATGGTGCCTTTTTGGGACAAAATGTCTTTGTAAATCATCCACACATGTGAAGACATTAAAAGAAGACAAAATTATGCTACCTGCAATCACGAATAGCAATGGGAATACTGAAAAATTATTTTGATATATCCCTAAAAATCTAATTTATATTTCTTAGTTTCACTAAGAGAATACTACACTGAGGATAAAAAAAAACCTGAGGTGTGAAAACACTGACTGAATTTACATTAATAGAATCTCTAGGTTGCTATGTTTTAATGCTGATTTGCCTCTGGAAAAGAATTGCTCCTTTTCATAGCACTGCTGTCACCTGTCATAACCTTACACTCCTGCTCCGGAGTCCCTATCAGCAGTGCCCGCTGCCCTCTGCCATTGTGCCAATACAGCTGTTTGGGGACCACACAGAGAACCAGATCCAAGCACACATTTGGGCTCAAAAGAGCCTCCTTTTGTGGGGCTCAGCCTTTTGTGGGGCTCAGCCCCAGCAGCTGTCCCAGCACAACTGAGGAGAGCGGGCAGTGATGGGGCAGCAGCCGCCCAGGGCACTTCTTCCTTGGAAAGGACCAGTGTCCACATGGGCTGTGCCCTTTGCCTTCCAGTGGGGAAAACAAGGAGTTTTCTGAATAAAGTTCCATCTTCTTGCTTACTCCCCTGCAGCAGAGTGCCATGTGCAGAAGTCTCAGGCCATTCCCAGCTGGCTGGGAAATTACCCTGCAAGAAGTGGCCTTTCGATTTTACGCACTTTCAAGTTTGCAGCCTGTGTAGGGCTTAAATGAGAGTGCAGAGCAAGGAGGCCTGGGGGCAGGCTTAGGACTGCAATCCCTTCCCAACTGCAAGCATGGGAAAAGCCCCAACACCCCTTATCCTTCCTCCCAGCAAGCAGATGGGAACAAGAGCAGGGAGTCCTCCCCTCTGCAAACCAGAGTGAGACAAGGGAGGGTGCTCTTGGGGTGGGAGTCAGACCAAGCCAAAGCCTCCACCTGACCCTGCCTCCCTTGCTGTATTCCATCCCTGTATTTTTTCTTGGCTGATCATTTTACTTATGCCCAAAAAGGAGAGCAGAAAACATAGACTAATTACAAAACAAATTAAGTGGCCAGAAGGAATATGCACTCAGGGGAAAGATGATGGGATACTGCTGCACCAGAGGAGAAACTAACCACTAACCCTTCTGCCTTCTGCCAGCCTTGACCTACCCGTCTGCCATAACAGCAACTGCCTAAAAATAATTTAGATGAGTGTGGAGGAAGACGTGATGGCAGAGTATTCAACTCTGGGAAGGTGAAAGATAAGAATCCCCGATTTAAATACATATGAACATATTCTATGCTCCCCCTCCTAAGATTTTATTTAATCTTTGGTAAAATCTGCAAAGCTTTTTCCTACCCCTGTAAATCGGCTTAGCGTGCTCGGCTGAGTACCTGCTGCTACTGCTGGCCATGCAGAGGCAGCCCTGGAAAAGCAAGGTATGTTGCAATTGTTCACACCAGTGCTCTGAGCTTGTTCTTACTTTACAGAAAGTAAAAATCAAGATCAGCGTAGGCTGATGCCATCCTCACTGCCATAAAATTCAAAAGGCAATGTAATAATAACCTAGGGAGAATGCTGTATTTTTAGGGTGGGATTACAGAACTCACACTATGAATTTTAATCTCAGAAATCATTGTGTTCTTTTAGGGGTTCAGAGGCCTTTTTTCCTGGGAGTTTTGCACACTTCAGACATTTAACTTTTTTCATCTTCCTACATTTGGAGAGAGAGGGAAAAATACCTGCCTGAAACTTCTAGCATTAAAAAACCCCACAACATTTTTGTCTAACGTAATTACTGACATATTCCAATTGGAAAGCTGTTGCTTTTATTTTAATTTTATTAAAGGAGTGAACAAAGGCTACCCAAGGCACCACAATAAAATTACATTAACTGTAAAATTACATTATTAATTCTTTAATCTCACTTGAGGCCTCAAGCTGTTGCTATGTCCAATTACCCAGCTAACCACCTGTCAGAACTGTAAAGCTAGTTTAACATTACCTCCAGGACAGTTGTGTGCCCTGTGTTCAGTCAGGTCTGCCAGTGAATCGAAGTCCTGCTGACAGTTATCGCAGGTGTAAATTGACTCATCCTCCATGTCTTCATCTTCCTCATTTCTCTCTTCCTGGCTCGTCACACTGTTCCTCTCTTCCAGGGCCCGGCTGTCCTTCGCTTCGCTCTCCAGCTCTCCTCCCAGGCCACCTGCCAACAGCAAGAACATCTCTAAGTTTGAAAGGTCTGAAAAATAAGAGCTTTAAGAAGGATGTTGCGCTTATTAAGATACATTTAATTACAGCCGCTCTCACATTATTCCCGACACCTTTCATTATATTAATGTGGTTTTTATATCATGTGGTGCAACAATTCTCAACTGTATTCTCTGCTGCTTAGTGCGAATCCTGCAAACACTCTCTCCTAATCTTCTCTGGTGGGTGTATAGCGGGAGCCTCTAACTCTGTCATATAAAGTTGTTAGTGTTTTATCACTTAACCAGATTCTCAAAGCTTTAAAAATTGGCAAGATTAATTACAGCCCACAAAGAAAAGGCATGTGCTGAATTTTAATTCTCAGTGCTCTCCTCTTCCCACCGCCCCCAAGCCCCAATATTAGTAACAACAAGCGAAAAAGATGCTCTAGCTGAATATCCCAAAGCACACACGTACCCCAGGACATGAGAGGTCTTGCTGAACTAATGAGGGGCACTTGGTTGGGCAGATGAGCCTGACATTGTGCTGACCTAGCTGAGAGCAGATACAGTACATCTGACCTTCAGGTCTCTCCAATATTTTTTATCTTGGTCTGTGGCCAGAGTGTGGGCTAGCACATATATCTTTGCCAACCCCCCAGGTTTTTATCTGCATTTGTGCACAGGGAGACTGAGCTCTCTGACAGCTCCAGAAACTCCCCAGTGTAGGGGGCCGAGCACCACAGGGGCAGTGGCAGCTCCACACAGGGGGCAGCTGGCTCTCCACTGGCCATGGCAGGGGAGGGGGGTGGCAGGACAGCTGCTCACGCCCCCCAGGACACCCTCAGTGGCCTTTGTGAGGGATAAGCAGCCACATCCTCCTGCCTCCAGGACACCCCCTTAGCAACAGCGGACACCCAGATGTGCCTGAAGCCAGTCCACACAGCACTGCAGACAACCTTTTCTTGGGCTCTCTGGAAAGGCCACAGAGCTGAAAATTCCCTTCTAAGCCCCTGCTGCCCTCTCAGCAGGGAAAGCATCCATTATGCACACTAGCCATGGTGGCCAGGCTTTGGTGACCAGCTGAAACAGAGCTGCCTCTGCCTCTTCTGCACACAGGTTCCCCAACAGAGGTGATCCAGCCCCAGGTGCTACACCTGCACTATTTCACTTGCCTCCACAAGAACTCATGCTCTTAATACACCCTGTCAGTATGATGGGAACACTTGAGAAGTCATTCAGAAAGTGAAACAGAACCACAGACTGCCAGCAGAAGAGATCCTCACACACTGGAGAACCCCAAAAGCTCAGGAGCTGGTCTCAGCCAGGTAGGAGGGAGATACCAACTTGTTGGTTTGGGCTACATTGGGGTTTTAAGCCATTAAGAAAGGACCAGCAAACAGAGGGATAAATAGCTTCTAAAATCAGATCAGCGCCAAAAAGATTAAGGACAACCAATGCTGAGAACATGAAGCCAAGCTGAAAATAGAATTTATTAAAGACGAAAACTGGTTACCACAGGCACTGCAATTCAGACACACATGGCTAGAGCTCTGCTGCCACTCTCCAGCCAGAGCACATTTCATACCATCTTCTGCTCTGCACAGGGTAACGTAAATCAGCTGGTGTAAAACACTCTGCAGCTTTCCATGGAGCACTGGTAACATGATGTGCCCTTCCAATTGCAATGGAAATATCAAAAATCAGAGCCTGCGTTGGTGTGTGCCTCCCTCTTAGCAGTTAACTGGTCTGCACATTTTCAGATTCTTTTACTGCCAAATTATACATACCTTTCTACTACAAAATTTCCATTAAGGGCAAGATATAATATTCATCTTACCAAATCAGATATGCCACTTGCACAGCAGTAATGAATTTAAGGATTTAGTTATAAAAAGTATCACTCACTAAGCACTCCATATTGTAAGTCATCATCTATACTATGTTTATTCAATAAAATGCCACTAGCTGAACCTCATGTTTTATAGACTCTTCCTTAAATAAAAATGTCTTGTAATGAAAAAAACCCTACAATTCTGGTTCTCTTATATTACTACTTCACCAAATAGTAAGTCACTTTTAGACCTATGCTAGCTTTGCTTTATTTCACACATCATTTAATGTATATATTCAAATTATCACTTACATTTTGTCATATTTACTTGGCACACCTTTATACAGTGTCTCATTCCAGACTGCAATCACAAACATTTTAGCTCATTCAATCTTTTTAATGCCTATGTCCTGCAGACTTGATAGTTAATAAATCAGAATGTCAACTCTCCAGTTTTATGACAGAAACCTATAAAAAGAGTCCAAGCATATAAATGTAACCTAAAGAATTGGCACCTGTGTCCATGCTGCCTGCTGACAAAGGCCTTGGGGAAGCACTTCTGAACTGACTTTGCCACAACCTGACGAAGAAAGGTTTTAGGCAACTTTGGGCAGTTTTAAGGGACCTTCACTAGTATTTTTAGCAGAAATTCTGTCTTTTGAGAGTTAACCTAAAGACCAGCTGATCTGCTGAGTACACTGTGACAAATTCATCCTTGGTTTTACTCCAATACTTCGTGACTTCACCAGGGATAAAGCTGCTCGACCGAGTCCAACAATAACAAATAATTTAGCACACTGCTTTAGGAAAAGTAAATTGTACAATGTGAGATAAGAAAATAGATTCCCCACTGCAAAGCAAAATTCCAGAAACATTTTTTAATTCCCTGTTGAACAGGAAATCTGATCCTCTAGGCAACTTCTCAAAAGCATCGTTGCTTGACAGAGCTGTATGTCAAATAACACAAGAGTGAAGCTTGCAGAAATTATTTAGCAAATGCAACACTGCTTTACAATGGGATTTTTTTCTGGTTTTGGCGAGTTGAAGGAATTGTACATGTCTGCCACACCTCGGTGTTACTGTCCTTCAAACAAAATGGTCTTCAGATTCCTCTGCTGAGAGCTGCACACTGCGTGCTCGCCTTGCTATTACCAAACAGTGCTGAGAAAAATCTCTGGTGTTTCTTGGGTTTCTGACCTTTGTCTCTGCTCTTGTGAGCACAGGCTGCCAGCAGGGTGTGTGGGGTGCGGGCGGCCCTGGGGAGACGCTCGCTCCTTGCCCAGGGGAGCACAGCAGCCAGGGCAGTGATGGGAATGGGTGGTCCAGCCAGCAAGGAAAAGCTTCAAACGCAGCCCAGCTGCTCCCACAATGAGCTCAGTTTCCCTGATGAGGACAGCAGGCCACGAGCATTCCTCGGGAACTCGTTTCTGCAGAGCTCTGCTGTAGCAGTTCACAAATTTAACCTGCAATTTTCCTGCTGGCAGGAACTGCAGGAACACCTTGCCTGTGGGTGCAAGCACACTGCCAGAGGGGTTTGGGTCACCACAGGAGGCCAGGGTGCTGCTGGCACCACAAGCAGGGGTGGCTTTGGAGCTGGGCCTGGCTCTGAGGGGACACCTCTGTGCACCACCAAGCAAAGGGGTTTCTTGGTTGCCAGAGCCAACAGGACCTTTTGCAGTCTCCAAAAATCAGTGGCTGCCTTGTAGCATCAAGCACAGATAGATACATTTACTGTCACAGCTAATTTCTAAGGCTTGGATTTTAGTGAGCTTAATTCAACAGTAAGTCGTTTTTATCAAGATTGCTTAAAAAATTAGCAATAATCACAGTTACCAACCTGGAGGAATTTGTGCACCAAACACCACTGTGAGGACAGCACTGCACCACAGGCACACAGCTCACATTGGTGTGGTGAGCTCAGCACAAGGCTGTGGGCAAATGCCAGCAGAAGGGAACTGCAGGCAGCCCAGGATAAATGATCAGGATAAACGATCACTGATCAGTTCCAAAGATGGGGTAACACTTCATTGTTATGAGTAATTTTAAAGTGACCCTGCCATACCTAATGATGGTTCTAACAATCTTCTTTTATGAGCAAGAGAAGATACAATTTGAGAGGTCAGTCTTAAAAGTATACCTCACTACCCAAAATGTCAGGAAATGGGGGGGGGGGGGGCTTTTTTGTTTTTCTTTTCTTTTTTTGACACATCCCCCCTCCCCTTTTTCCCCTGTAGTACAGTGGAAGGTCTGCAGGGCTTTACACAAGAAGAATATTTTACCCTATGACCTAAACAATCTGGCCAACAGTCAGGAATATGTTATTCTAATTGTCACTAAAGTTAATGTTGTTAATGACCCTTGGTTTTTCTATACAAGCCAGTTTATGCTCTAGAAAGTTACTATTTCAAAGGAGACATAGCAAGAACTGGGAGTGTTCCTGCCTGACCTGGTGGTCCAAGGAATGTGGCAAACTTGGCAAAGCTGAAAAAGTGAATTCCCAAAGGCCCAGTTTGAAAGTTGCAGTCAGTAGAAATGCCTTCTGAGCTGTGTTCAAAACAGCTCTGTTACAGGAACAACGTGCTCCTAAAGCCAAATATTTGAAAACAGATTACATGTACCACGTTCAGTTCAAGTCGAGAGCAGATTTCCCCTGCTTCACTCAGCCTGGGACAGACAGCCCTGCCACCAGGCTGGGACAGACAGCCCTGCCACCAGGCTGGGACTGTGCTCAGAGCTCAGCATGGCACAGCCCCAGCCCAGGACCACAGGGACAGCCCGGCCATGAGAGGCACAGCAAACTGCTTTGGGGCTTTGGTTAGTGGGGCAGGACTGAAGGTGGAGCAAGGCCAGAGCCAGACTGGAAAGATGCTGATGCCTACCTCCAGTTTCCACTGAAACACTTGGAAATGGGTAACACCTTGCAACACATGGGCCAGAAAAACTGAAAAGAAACCAACTTCAGCTTATTTTTTCATCTGTGGAATCAATTATGGACTGTTTAAATTTTTTATTCTGTCAACACAATACAGGGTAGGCAAGCCTTTCTATCTTTGTGCCAGTAAATTTTCTGGGGGTTTTCTTTTTTTTTTTTTTTAAGCCTGTGGATTTTTGAAGCTGGAATTTATTTTAAATCTAGGGCTGCTCTTAGGAATATGCTATTTAGTGCAGGGTCAAGCCTGGCTTTAAATAGGTCCAATTATGGGGCTTCCATGAAGAAGCAGGCACCCACTGATGCAGTGCTAGGCAGCACTTTCTATCCCAGAAACTTTGCCACACAGAGCTAAGGATGCAAAGTCACACTCTGTAAAGCACCCCATAAACATCTACATGGACATGCACTGGAAGGAAAAATGTAAAATGAAGAGCAGACAAGAGGCATCTCTTTGCTCCTCACCTCAGTCCAAACAAAAACAAACAAAGGACCATGGTTATTTCTAGAAGTTTTCCTGAGATGCAGGACAAGCGACAAAAGTACTGAATAAACAAAAGCTAATTGCTGGAGGAGTGATGGGTGCTGGCAAACAACTGACACCTCCTGGGGCTTGGCAGAGCCCCTGCAGTGCCCACCCAGGGGCGCAGCCTTCCTGCCCTGCGGCCACAGGGCTACCCCAGCAAGACAAAAGGAAAGGAAATTTCATCCATAATTAGGAAGTGAGAACAAAAGAGACAAATGACTTAAAGGAAAAGCCTAATCTAAACGTTCGTTAGTGAATGTTTTGCTCAGTGTCAAATGCCAAATCAGTGTGGGGGAGGTTTCTACTTTTATGTGGTTTGTTACATTTTAGTATTGTCTTTAGCTCTGTAACATAGAAAGAGAGTCCAAAGTTCTCTGTACTTGTGATCAAAGAATGAAAAAATGCCAAAAAGTCACTAGTGTTTCAGTAATTAAATCACAAACAAACTTAAACTGAAATCTTCATTGTAGGATGAAGTCTTGCCTTTGCTGGGTACTCCCACTCTGTGACTCCTCAACATTTCAAAAAATGTCCTTTTTAAACACTTCTATTTTGAACACAGATATGTGTGTGTGCTACCTCTCAAAGGGCCAGGGCCCTCCTGTGAGCTGCTGTAACCTCTGCAGCCATACCCACACAAAGCTGCCAAAAATCTGCTCTGGCCAAGCAAACCAGGTCAGAAAGTGTGGATTGCACCCCAGCCCTAGGACCAGGAATCAAAGGCAGCTCATTCCACACATCAAACCATCACTATGTGCATCAAAGGCAAGCAGGTTTGGTCCTCCATCATGCAGTGCAGCATACCACTTTCACATGGTGTTAAACCCCATGTGGTAAAGAAAAAAGGTGCCTAGCTGATAAACAAAGAGCCAGAAAGGAATAATGCATGGAACACCACAGTATATTCATGTAAGGGTAAATCACATGGGATGACTACACGACAGGGCAAGCGAGCAAAGTGCAGGCACACAATCCTGCTGACACTCAGCTGCCCTGCAATGCTCCTCTCAGGCTGAAGAGATCCACACATCAGATCTTGCCTTCCCTCAACAAGAGGAAAAAACAATCATAATACCAAAAAAATTATTTGGTCCAGCATGTAGTTAATAGTGTTGGCCTCCTAAGACTTACAACTTAATAAAATTGATCTCACTGCAGCACTGTAATGAAGAACAGTAGGATAAGGCTACCCTCGAACCATGAAAATTGCATATTGTTACCTCCTCGTGCCCTCCTAGGGCTGTGGCCGCTGCAGCCCCTGTGAGCTGTCATTTGTCCGCCTCTGACAGCAGCTCCCACCAACAGGCAGCAACAGTGGCTGCAAGAGCTTCTTTTGGAAAGGCAAGGGAAGAGGGAGAGTGTTCAGTGCTGGGTGTCTCTGCATAATAACCCATGGGATAAAGCACAGATTACACCAGTAATACTGTTTTATGTGAAGGTTGTTAAGAATAAAATATACAGAAGTCAGAGATTTTAGGAAGCACACATGATAACATTTCACATCAGAGCCTTATTACACTCCAGTTTGTATTAAATCGTAATAATTTCTAAGTAAATGGAAAGTTCTCAGCATTCTTCAACTTGGCAAAGAAATTACTAATTTAGTAGGGTACAGCACCTCTTTCTATATCTGCTGGTACACACACTCTCAGAGAAAGGGGTTCCAAGCCCCCCAGGGATAACTGGTGCCAGCAGCAGCACTGCACCTGCTGGCCCTGTACCAGTCTCCAAACTGGAGCTGACAGCCCTGCACATCCCACAGCTGCCTCTCAGCAGCCTTCTCTTAGCTTACTTACACCAGCACTTCTCAGGGAAAGTGTCCATCTCCCTTCAGACAGGATGCAATTTCCTCAAATTAGCAGCAGTTTAAGAAAACCTCAAGTGTGTACCTGGAGTTTAAAGGCATGGAAAGTGGCAGGAACATGCAGCAGAGGACTGGCAGCTCATTGCACTTTCCTTTGCTGTAGCAGTCACAGGTATCGCACACAGAATGGGTAACACACATAAACCTCTTGCCCTACAGTGCCTTGCTTCCACCTGAGCCCACCTACATCTCCACATTGTTATCTCTGCTGTAGATACCCCATACATCTAGACAGAGATATGTATGCATGGTATAATTGTCCTGTTTTGTCCAGTGAAAGCAAGACTCTGCCATTTTTGCCTCCATGCAAATCCAGCCTTGCTGCAGGGCTGTGTGGAGCATCTCTCAGAATGATGTTTGTTTATCCAGCCAGTCCTGGCTCCAGCCCTCCAGAACAGTGTAACCACGTACACCCAGCACCTAACCTGAAACCCACTGGCTTTGCTCAGTCAATGATTCTTACACATCACACTCTCACACACAAACTCACCCTACTACCCTGCTTCTCTTGGATCAAGACTTCCATTGTATCCTTTAGTCAACATACCAGAGAAACCTTTTAATAAATGCTGTTAATTTTTTATTGATCAAACTGTGAGCCATTTCATTTTCCATTATTGCAGAAATCTCCTATAGGAGCATTCAGATTGAGTTTCTTTATTCTGTCTCTAGAAGCATGTCACTTTTCATTATTGCTTAAAAATTAGAAAGCAGTTTCTCTGTTCTTTATGGCTTTTTTAAAGTTTAGTTACTGAAGGGTTATTAAACTTGGAAAATATACAGACAGGCATAATGTGATGAATAAATTCCTCACTGTCTCTAACCAACTTTAACACTAGCTTTTTTTATAATTTTTTAGGTTTATTTTCACTGAAAGACTGCCTGTAATTATTACTCATGTTCTCCCCAAACACTTATGTTACTAAAGTGTGAAATGTCTTCTAACACAAAGACAGTTCTCTGGGAAGTAATTACGAAAATGCATTCAGGGGCAATAATTTTATATTAACTGTCAGCAGCATACATCTTCTGAAAAGGCACTTGTTATGAAGGAATTATTTGTGTGGAATTTGAAGGCACTGAAGGCGAAGGAAAATTGCAGAAACACATTAAACTGAAACTCCAGCTCCCTCATCAAGGGTCAGTTTATGTTTAAATCATTACTTTGAAGTCAACCCCACACCTTCCAGAGAGTCTATTAGAAAGACAATTTCAATTTATGCACAAATTGTACACAGTCTCCAGTTTTTGGTGATAAAACTTGAAACACTGAAAGACTGCCTGTAATTATTACTCATGTCTCCCAAACACTTATGTTTTAAAGTGTGAAATGTCTTCTAACACAAAGACAGTTCTCTGGGAAGTAATTTTAAAAATGCATTCCAATAATTTTATATTAACTGTCAGCAGCATACATCTTCTGAAAAAGGCAGTTATGAAGGAATTATTTGTAATTTGAAACTGAAGGCGAAGGAAAATTGTTAAACTGAAACTCCAGCTTATGGGTCAGTTTATGTTTAAATCATTACTTTGAAGGCAACCCCACACCTTCCAGAGAGTCTATTAGAAAGACAATTTCAATTTATGCACAAATTGTACACAGTCTCCAGTTTTTGGAGTGATACAATTTACACCCCCTTTTTAAGGAAATTTCTGAGCAGCTAATCGAAAGAGATATGTCTGAAAATTATGGACTTCTATTAACCTTTCACTGGTGACACTAAAAATACTTGCTACTGATTTATGGGCAGTAACAAAAATAGTGGCCTCAAAACTGACCAAGCACATTAAAAAGATATCTGTGTCTGTAATGGCTGCAAGAAAAGATTTAATGAGTATTTCACAGTAACTTTTAGCCTACAGGCCAATCCTTCAGTCCTTAGGAAGGTGAAATAACTCAGTGAAAGGTTTTTAAAAAGTGAAACCCAGCAACAGTGATTAAGCATCACATCATTTTAAAAGTTTTTTTTTTAAAATCAAATAAGGAAATCATATAAACACCACCAAACAGTAAAATCTTCTCTTAATCATAGCTGCAGGTAATGTTTCAGCCTTTCTAGAGCTTTTACTAAAATGATTTAGATGTTTCTATGCTATGTGACAAATGCACTTACACGCCGAAAAGCGGACAAAGAGCTGAGTTATTATTATTTATTTGCATGCAAGCAGCAGTGGGATTGTACTTTATAGTGTTAACAGCACATAGTGTTTATCAGCTCTTCAGTGTTTGGCAGCCAGTTTAACAGGATAAATATGGGATGTAAACACTTTCCCGACACAAAAAGCATTGTAAGTGAATCTCAGGGAAGGCGAGGAAAGGCAGAGAGCGGAGCAGTGCAGAGGGTGCCAGTGTTTGGCTGGAGCAGTGCCCAGTGTGGGACAGTGCCCAGCCACTGACCATGGCCACCCTCAGGGTGCCCTCCCCAGGCCAGGGACACTGTTCCCCCAACAGGGCTGCGAGGAGAGCAGCCCCCCCTTTCACTCTGGGGCCTCCTCCTTGGAAAGGACAGGCTCACAGCCCTGTGGATCTGCTTTGCGCATCCCTGTGGCGTCCAAATCACAAAACGCGTTTGCACCCAAACTGCTCGGCAGCCATCTGCAGAAGGCTCTATCCACTTACTCAAGACGTGTGATTGCCATGCAACACATTATCTGCCTCTGAAAAAGGATGCTGCTGTCCACTTCCAGATTCCAAAGGTGCATCTGAATGGGAATAGCTGCCACCTTCAGTTCAATAATGAGGTTCAAAGCAAACCAGATCTAAAATCCATTTTAGATGCATGCATTTTAGATATAAAGTTCATTCATATGCACAAAGAAATTAGAATGCAGCAAGTATTGACTTCAAAGAGAAGTGCACTTCGTCATGAAAAAGTGCTTTCCTCTTTCACATACAACTGCTAAATAATATTGACCATGGTACTCTAATAAATACATGTGACTTTTCAGAAGAAAAATGGCACTTAAACTTTATTTAGGCATATGAATATTTTAATAAAACTCAACTTATTGTTTTTTAAATCTTTGTTGAAGAAAAGTGTTCTGTTTCCAGCAGTTCTATGGAATTCCACTCACAGCTAACATGGGACTTCTTAATCACATTTTAATCCATGGGCATGACAAACCCTTTCCTTTCTTTGAGGAAACGGTGTGAGAGATTTTCTTTTTTCTTTTTTCTTTTTGTGGCTTTTTGGTTGTTTGGCGCTTTTTTACTTCAAGGTAAAGCCAGATATCTGCAAAACTTAAATCTATAGCTCCCTGAACAGACAGAATATTCAGAAGGCTTAATAAAATTCACATGTGGCTTGTTATTGCAGCTGCGTATCAAATGCAAAAATAAGGTATTGACTGGTTCTGCTCAAAATAGCAGCTGCTGGAACTCTTTATTAAAATAAACCTGTTGATTTTCAAAGAGAGAAAAATTACAGATGATGTAATTTACCATAAGCAATAAATGCCACTGCATATTTTGATGTCCCTTCGCCTAATTCAAAATGCAGATTCCTTTATTGTTCCTCCGTAAGGTCCAGGACTTTGAACTGGCCTTTCTGCAGGAAGTTCTGGTCTTAGAGAATTCATGTCTTCAGTGTACAGCCCTCAATGTATGCACACAAGAGAAAAATTTAAGCAGAGCAAGGACTCCATACAAAAATACTCTCTTAGGCCCCTGAATATATTTCCTTTCAAAATGCACTTTTCCCATGCTTGAAATATGGATTTGTTTTAAAGTTTTGCTGAAAAGGAATGTCTTTTACAAAACAAACTGGTGGGATCCTACAGGTAGCATTTATATCCCTCCTTTTATACCTATAAAAACCCCAGAA
Source organism: Emberiza elegans (assembly GCA_024865655.1). Classification (NCBI taxonomy): domain Eukaryota; kingdom Metazoa; phylum Chordata; class Aves; order Passeriformes; family Fringillidae; genus Emberiza; species Emberiza elegans. The sequence continues at coordinate 3,516,659 of JALJVW010000129.1, forward strand.
CATTAGGACTGAGAGAGTAAGACAGCCCTCTGCAAACTGTCAGGAACCAAGGGGTGGATCAATAGAGAGGGAAAAAAAGGAACAAGAGCAAAAAAACATATTGGGGTAGGAAGAAAAATACACAGAGGCAAATTAGAGAAAGCAATAATTATTCCACTGACCTTCTCATGGGTCTTGGTTTGCTCAGAACCTGCCTGGATCATTTTCCATTGGGAATGACAAACGTGTGGCTGAAGAAGCACAGAAGGGACCCACTTGTGCAGTAACTGTGCCTGGAAGTCTTCAAAACTGTGATTAAAGACTTGAGAGGCTTCAGTGGGGCCGGGTTGGTGGAGTTAGCTTGTCACGTAAAACTCCTGGTTTTATCCAGGGTACAGAGGGTTGAACCTGGACCACACTTAGTTGTGGGGTTTATGGTCTGATCAAATACCCCACATCACCTCTAGAGGAAAAAAAAGGCCCTCATTGACTTTCTCTCTACAAATCTGGTTTGCTCTGGCAAAAAAAAAAAAAAAGGTGTTTCAAATGCACCTGAGGAAAAAGACACATTTTCCCAAACACATGCTTAAGTCTCTCTCTAACCAGTTACTGCTGGCAGAGGCTCCTGCCACTGCTCAAGGGGAGCCTTCCAAGCTGGGCACTGCCAGCACAGAGAGCAGAAACTGGGAAAACAGCACCTTTACACTGCTCCAGCTATGGCTGGGAGGGACACCTGTAGGTAGCCCAAGTGATTTAGGGGGATAATACTCACAAGTGTCAACAGACTGTAGCAAAAACCCATGAAATTGGAAATTAATGAGAATTAGGCACCTATGTGTCCAAATGGCTTCAGAAGAGCAGGGCTTGCAAGCTTTCCGAAGCATTCCCCTCTTTGTGCATCTCTGCACAACCAAGCACCAGGCTGGGCACCGTGTCTTGGTGCAGGGACTCAAACCACAGCAAAAGAATTCAGTTAATGAACGTGAAAAAAAGCAGCTGTTATAAGATTCTCAACCAGAAAAGAGATAAGAAAATCATAGTGTGCAGCACAGGAAAGGGTTTTTAACAGGTGGCCGAGTTATTAGAGAAGCATTGGATTTTACAGAGACTTCCCTGCCATGTGCCCTGGGCAGCTCCTGCTGCACACACACACTGAACCTGCCCAGCAGATACACCCAGGGGATCGCCACAATCCAACAAGGGATGACTCAGGAAGTTTCCTGCCACTTCCTGCTACTTCTCTCCTCCCTGGGCTTAAAATGAGTGATTTTGGGCCGTGGGCTCAGTTAAATTTCAGTTTGTGTTTAAAACAAGCCCACACACAAAAAATTATTGTACCTCAGATTTCCTTTCTAATTTCTTTCCTTAATACTGAACTCTGAAGTCCTACACGTTTCACTTGACAAAGCCATTAATTCAGTAATTTCACATAATTAAATCGAGCAAAGCAGAGTATTTAAATTGGAGCTAAGTGAAATATACTTCTGTGCAGCTCATGCTGTTAGAATTGTGCTGCATGCTATTCTGCTGCTGCTCATTTATTAATTTAGGATCGGCTGAAACGTGACACTGTGTAATAAGGAATTCACTGGTTTCAACAGTATTAGATATTAAAAAAAATTTAAAATCACAGAGGACAATGTATCAAGCACCAAATGAAATAAGTTAATCCCTTTGAATGAGCCCTCAGCAGAGCACTTCTGCACCCAGCTGAAACTGGCACCCAGGTTTGCACTTTCCCTGTGATAACTAATTTCTGGATAGAAATCCCCTTTTTTATCTCTCGAATAAGCAGTGAGCTGCACTAGTCCACCAGTGTGGTGAAACTTTTGGCAATGGTAACAATTTTCCCCCTAACATCTTCCTGCATTTTTTCTTCTAGCCCTATGTGATAAAGAAAGTGTGAAAGGACATTTAAAAGACTTAAGGCTAAAATGACTTTAAAGTTGGGTGTCCCTCAGCCCCTCCTCTCATTCAGCAGGTCCCAAGTGTCACACAGCAGTCTGTACACAGCACCAGGAGCTGGAAGAGCCCTTGGATCTACCATGAGAATGATGGATGGCAAAAAAGAATAAAAAGGACAGATAAAAACTGAAGTTCATATTTTTTGCTCACAAATGAGTAATAAAGGTGAAGAAATTAAGATGGCAAATCATCCAAATAGTGGAAATACTTTAAGTAATTAACAAAGTCTCTCCAGAATATAGTGATGTTGTTTTGATTTTTTTTTTCCATCAGTGCTTTCTGATTTTCCAATTTCTCAGGAATTACCTTAATTGGGCTCTTCCAGATAGGCTGGAAGCTCCTCCACTTCTTGCTGGCCTCGAAGGACACCTGTGAGAGGGGCAGCTCTGGCCTGTTCATGATAGCCCTCACCAGATACTGCTCATAATGAGCCGCTCCCACTAATGAACAAGGGGGGGCTAGGGGGAGATATTGTTGCTGTTGTAATTAAGCTTGTGAAGAGTTTATTTGGAGAGAAATTAGATTTATTTACATGCTGCTTTGTTGCTGATGAAGCACCAGCTATCTGGGAGAACTTCTAATTAACCCTAATTTAGCTGATGTGCTCTTTAGCAGCCCCATTCCCTTTTGCCAAGGTAAAAAGTAGTAACCGTGACAAAATTATCCTTTTTTTTTAAAGGCGCTTTTTTTGGAAGAACCTAGAAGAACTTTTTTCCTTACATTATGGAATTTGTGTTTTGGTTGCTGACTGGCAGGAAGATGCACAGTTGACAACTTTATGTTACTCCACAGCTTTCCCAAGAGCCTGTGGTGGGTGCAGAAAAAGGGGTTAGGGGTTTGCTTTGGACCCTTCCACTGCTCTTACAGCCATCACAGCCAGGAGCCTGCTTTTAACTCGTCCACTCCCTACAGCCTTGGCCAGTTACGCTGTCTGGCTGCAGAGTTCATTAACCAGATATGGTTTTTAATTATTTCATTACAGAATCAAGCTAAAAATCACTTAACTCTACGGATGTCTTTTATTTAATAGCTCACTGTCAGCTCTGCTGCTCTTCCAGTGCCCATGGTGTACCTTTTCTGTGTTGTTTGCAACTCAGAAAAACATTTAAAATACAACAGGCTTACAACCTGTTTTAATTTAAAAAAAAACCAAAAAAGTCTCCAGTTTTTAAAACAATTTTGGAGGAAGAACAAAACCAATTCTTACTTAATTTCACACACACAACACCATGAACACTAAGCACCACTTTTTGGAATTAAGGGCAAAGAATGAAACGTAATTTAGTTCTGTTGTACAGAAGCATCTATGCTTTTTCATCACAACACAAACCCTGAGATTCAAAGAGCATTTGCAAAAGTAGTATCCCTCATGTCTTCACCACCACAGCTGTTTGCACAAACAGTTTATAAAAACAAAACAAAAAAAATTTTTTTAAGTGGATTTTGAAAACATCTTGTCTGGAAATTGTTTTATCCATCTGAGTATTACAAACTTGTGCAAGACTTCTACCTGAAATTCACCTTAATCAGAAAAAATACATTTTTGCTGCACAACCTTCCTTTCATAAGACTGTAGACCAAATGCTGCTCTCAGTTGTCCTTCGCTAGCCCTGTTGATTTTCTTTATGCTTCTTGGACGTTACTGTGGAAATTTGGCAATAACTGTATTTTGTTTAATATGAACAAGGAAGAGAAGCCAAATGCTTTTTACACAGAACATTTCTCATTCATTTAGCAGAATAAATGGTCTTCTGGACTTCTGTGCTAATTACACGGAGTCTGATATAAACTGCTATCAAGGTTTAAGCCCACTTTTCCTCAGTTCTAATAATGGACACACATTCTGTAGAAAGTAATGACAGCATTGTGAACTGACCATTTCTCTGCAAATATTTGATTAAATAAACCATGCAAAATTGAAATTTTCCCCGAATCACTGAAATAAGGAGGACAGACTATAGTCATCTTTCTTTACTGTGGTCAAAATTATGTAGAGGAAGACTTCAATTCCAAACACTGTCTTATAGACTATTAAGCAAGTTTCATAGTCAGGAAAAGGCACTGATATTTTTGTTGCTACAATTGCATCTCCTTGATGTGTCAGCAGGAATGGCCTGACATAGCCCTTCTTGAGGGAATGCTATTCAAGTCCAAGTTACACATTTCTTTTAACAAAAACCATAAGTGAAGTCAAGATGGAACTAATCAGTCTGTCAAAATGATACATTTACAAACCACAAAAACATCTTATTTGAATAAGAAAGAAATAGTTCTCTGATTTGCTTTCTGTGAATGGAAACAACCACTATCTCCATTTGTATTTACTCATCTGACAAAATCAGGGCACAGGAATTTCGTTCTAAGTCACCTATAGCCCCTCTCCAAGCTAAATAATACCAATAAGCACAAGTCTACACCATGCCCAGCTCAAAGGGTCCAAAAAGCCTTTCAGGGGAAAACCATCACTCCTCCTTTCAAGGAGAACACAATGGATTAAAATAAAATATACACACATAGAGCAACAAATCTAAATTTCAAACCCTTCTCAGAGGACTTTTTCTACCAAGGTGCTTCAGTCGGCCCCAGCTCGCTGTGCACACAGAGGGACAGGACCAGCAAGCTCCTTCCCACTGTATTTCTCTCAAACTGAAAATTCTCTCTGGCTTTGGTTCAAACAACACTCAGAGCCTTGAAACACATACACACACTACATGGAGATCTCACCATGTCAGTAGTTTTCTTTATCCAAGCAAAACCTTCCAACTATTAGGGAAGAAATTTGCCTACAGGGTCCCTCCATTTTATGCTGGCAAATAACTTCCTTCAGAAAAGCTGCAGCTTGCAGTACCAAGGTGCTTGGAGGGGAAACTGGGATGATGTGACACATGCAATCCCATCATTCTACCACAAGGAAAAAGCACTGTTAAACATCTGAGTTTTTCCTTTTGGAGCTTTGATGAGTTTACTAAGAAAATGTAACAGTGGACTCACTGAATAGAACACTCAAATTTAAGGAAAAGCATGTTTTCTTTAGTCATAATGATGCAATATTTCACAGCTCTTAAAAGCACCTTTTGTGTTTGAAACACATCAGCAATACTTGCATATCAATTTATTTGCAAAACAAACTTCCCCTGATGCAGAAGCCTGAAACATGCGAGCACAGAGTGGTGGCTCTCCCTTTTCTGAGGAGAAATAAGCCTTTACCCAAACATTACACCTACAAATTTCAACACAGCAACAAAGACAGTGAATTTTCTATATCTAGATGATTACAGCACTAAAATATATTGAACAGAACTGAAAATGCATCAAAGCTTTCAACAAGACTGGTTATTTTCAGCTAAATTACCAGGCTGATGTTTAAATACCAGTAAGCTGAAGGAGTCCTTGTTTATCTGTTGCAAACTACCAACTTATCCTCAAGGAAAGGCCAAGCGAAAACGTGTACCGCTAAATCCACTGTTCAGCAGCATTCAGAGTAAGCTCGTTCTGACTCACATGTTTACATTTTTACTGCTAATTGATTTCCCCTTCTGAAGGAGTTGCCTTGAACAGGAGGCATCCCTTCTTTCTCCCCTTAGCCCCCCTGCTCCAGCTTCATTACAACCCTGAGCTGTTGCCAAAATGAGATATTGCCTCATTTTTGGTACCATGCCCTTGAAGGCATCTTATTAGAAAAGACCATTTCTTAATTAACATTTTTGATCTTTAATCTATTACACATCCCTTTAATCCCATATGGAGGAGCTTTTGGCCCACTTCCGCGCCGTGGCGGTGGGAGGCAATAGACTTGGCAATTTGTGCTGAGGGCTCTCTCCCAGCTGGGCTCCAGCACGGCCGGCTGCAGGGCTGCCTCTGCTCTCACTGGTCAGCAGCAGACATTTGCAGTTCTTATTTTATTGCTTTTTTTTTTTTAATATAGACTTCAGAGAGCCACCGCTCAGTATTAAAGCCAACAGGCAGAATGGCAAGCTCGTGGATGAGATCAGACTTCAGCAAGTGGCTGTCAAGCTCTTAGAATAACCAGCAAAACTCTTAAGTGGGAGATTTAGTGGATCACCAACATGTGAAGTGTTAAAGAAAAGTACAATGTTAAGTCCCTTACATCATTTTACTTGCAAATAATTACAGCAATTACAATGTGCTAACTGGCAATTAACATTACAGGCTTCACAACTCACCAGAATTTTTTAAAACACGCTGTGGCCCTATGCAAATTGTCTCTTTGGTACTTCTGATTTGGTGGCTGTATGAGCTAATGGCTACACATTAGCTCAGCAGATCTCGGAACAGAATTGCCCACGTGCCAGATAATTTAATTAGAGGCTTGATCTTGTCAGAGCTTTATGCAACACAGACTGCTTCCAAGCAAAGTGTGTGGGTTTTTCCTCTCTTTAGTGTTTTGCGACTGTCTAATAATTTCTACCAGCAAACACCAAAGCCATCCAAAGGAGAAAGGAAGCACGAGTATGGTACACACCAGCAGGCAGCACTCCAGTCCCAAGAGTGAGAAATTCAAAAATGTGTAGAGCAAGACATTGAGCACCTCTTCCACACACACCCCAGTCTACTGCCAGGTCTCTGCACACATCTATTAAATCTTCATTGCGCTGTTACTCAGCCCCAAAGAAGACAAAGGTCACTTGTCTCCAAGTGAGAGCTATAGGGTATCTCAAATCTCATTATAAATGGTCCCATTTTAGAGTTTTCTCATTTGAATTTATACACAACAAATACAAGGTTATGAGATGACCTTGGTTTATTTTGACAGTGACATCGTAATTCCTTGTAGTGAGACTGGAAAAAGGCTACTTTAGACACTAAATGACAGAGATGAAAACATATCTCCTATTATGGCCTTAATTTTTGTTTGCTACACATTTTTATACTACAGTAACAATACTTACATTCTCGGTCCATGATAAGCTAAACAGCTTAAGACAATATAACCAAAAATAGCATTGTAAAGGCTACAAAACTTTTACAAGTCAGGTCAATGTTGAGCAAGACCCACTAGAGGTCCCTTCCCACCCAAATTATTCTAGTTTCCTGTACTGAAGCAAAGATTTTTTGGGCAAAGCATCATAAATTTCACACATTTCTTCATTGCAGAGTTTCATATCAATGTTCTTACTCAGCACAGAATGCAAAGCAGTGCAGCCTTGTTCATTCTATTTATTTTTCTTCTTTTACAACCTTGTTTATAAAACCCCATTCTCATGACTGCCATGGTTTGTTTTTTTCTTAAGAAGAATGATTACTGGGGATCCACCACTGTGGCATTATATTTTATTGATTTTTCTTGTTTAAGCAACAGACCAACATAATATATTCTACTATTCTTGTTCTACATTTATTCGGGCTGGGAGCTTTGAGCTACCAGTTACAACTGCAAAGTATAAACCAGTCAAACGAGAACAAGTTTCTGTGAAAACCAAAGAAATTGTTCACCAGGAGACTTTTGTTCAACTCTCCAGCTGTCTGCTTTCACAAAGGTAAAACCCACTGCAATCACTACGGCAGCATGGTTTCAGCTTCCCCCACTCCTACCAGCCAGACAAGGCAGATTTGGAAAAGCAAAGCCACTGACCTGCAGAAATGACTCAAGGCAGGATGGGCTGGCAAGTGCCCATCAGTTCCAAAGCCAGAGCCCTTTGGGGAAGGTCAACCTGCAGCATTGTGCATGCTGAATAATGCAAAGTAGCGTGGATATGTGGCACAAGGAAGACTTCCTCCTAGGCTGGGAGGCTTAATTAGCATTTGCGAGTGCTTTGAGATCCTACATTAAAATATTTACTGAAATAAGCTCTAGAAAGCACAATCTGCCTGACCATTCTGTCTGCTCAAATCTGCAGATTAACAAATCCAGAATGAAGCAGAATTGGATCAATTAGAGATGAGAAGGATTTATCAGCTGATTTTATCCATCCCTCTGCTAATATAAGACCATTCCTATACTGCATTTTCAAATGCTTTGTCCAGTCTAGTTTGTAAATTACCAAAGTAAAGGAAGATGATACCAGGCTATAAGATCCCACTACCTGGAAATGTTTCCAGATATTCAGCATTCCTAGCATCTCCTTTGTTTTACCTTAGCCCATTACTCCTAGCTATGCCCCTGAAATTTCATAAACAACAGATATAACCTCTACTTAGAAACACAAAATATGCTTATCTAATGACAGCCCTTCACTTGGGCAGCAAGGGAAAACAAAGTGGCACCACTGAAAGCAGGACAGGAATGGAAGAAGCTAGGAAGGTGCTGTGCCTTCCTCTTCTCCAGCACTCACTCCAGCTCAATGGCAGACCCTTCACCAGGATTTTCATGCCTGGGGGAGACCAAGCAAGCCTAGGAGAGCCAGGAAGGCTGTTCCTGATGGTCCACCCATGAAAGGGATTGGCTTCCTTCAGTCTGTGCTAGGAAACGAAACAGTGCTACAATCTCCCAGCAGGTAAAGTACCAACAGACACACCTTTAGATAAAAAGCACATTTGTCAGAGGGAGAAAAATGCTGGCAAGACAGGAATGCAGCCCTGGGGAGGTTAGCCCCTGCCTACCCCAGAACATCAGTATGCAGCCATCCATGCTTATAGAAGGCCCTTAAGATACATGTACTGTGTAAGTGGTCTTTGAGTCCATGGAAATGATATCTGTATTGTATCTGAATATCTTTGCCCCGGTAGGTCCCAGTTATTCTTGATGGGCTGCAGCTGTGATGTCCTTCATTGGGCAGCAGCTGTGGCCAGTCAAGGTAACTGGGATAAAAGGGGGTGGGCAGGCCAGTCAGGGGGAGCCTTGAAGGAGCCCTGACTGAGGAAGATCCAGGGTCTGTGCTGTGAAGATCTGCCGCCCATGAGACAACAATGAAAAGGTACAGGACTCCTGAAACATGCTAAATACAACACATGCTGGTAGCATGCTTGTGTCCCTGGCAGGATGTTGCTGCCAGAAGACCCTCTGGGAAGATCCCCAAACCCACAGCAGCCCATACACCAAGCGTCCCAAGACTTCAGATGAGGTTATCCTAATGACCCCAGACTTGACTTGACTGAGGTATTCCCAGACTTGACTGAAACCCTGCTGCCCATTACCAGTCCTGATGCACTGCTGGCATCCCAGGGCACACCAGTCCTTGGGGCCTTGTCCACAAGGGCAGGCGGGGCTGTGACCCTGCAGCAATCCTCCCTTTTACAGTTGGGGCCTGTAGCAATTAGGAGGGCTGGCTTTAGGCACCGATGACCTGCTGCAATGCACTACACTTGCTCAGCTTCCTTTAAGCTGACCAGCTTTCCTGTGTACATTGTCTTTAAGAAGCCTGGGAAATGGTGGGTGATGGGGTAGGGGGAGAACTTGACAGCTCACTTTGAAATGAGCTTTTCTTTCCTCGCCTCTTGTACCATGGAAATTAATTCTCCTCCTCTGTGCTATCACTATAATTTTCCCAATTAACATTTTTAATAGTAAGTATTTTCTAGGAAACACTGTAATACACAGGTGTGTGCTTCTAATTTAAATACTGACACCCATGCTGTGTTCACACGTGAAGATCTCTCCTTCTTGCCAGAGATTCCTTCCCCAAACAAGAGGGGAACACCTACGGTGCTGCTCCACCAGGGAACATCGGAGCTTGGCAGGGCGGCTGCTTCCACACCATGCACACGTGTCAGGGCAGCTCTGCATGCACCAACAAATCCCTTTTTTGTACTGCTCCTTCCCCTGGAGGTGCTACAGCTGCAGGATGTCACCTGGACTTCAGGGACCCCAGGAACCACGCTGTCCCTCCTGCAGCCCCACATCGCTGCCCAGGCAGCGCTGGGAGCAGAGCCTTGCCCGCAGGAAGCCCTCGTGCCTGCAGATACAGAGCTGTGCCCTGACTCCCACAAACACAGGAATCTGGGAAGGGCTTAGAATTACTTGTTTTGTTTCTTTTTGTATTATCCAGCTACAAAAAACTTACATCTGTCTAGGATGTTCATCTACCATGTTATCTGAGTATCAGGTAGTTACTATTACTTCATATTCCATTTGATAAAACATGGTCAAAAGCACTTTCTTTAAATAAATATATATAAATTAGTATTTATCTGTAAAATAGTAATGCTAAAAATATATTTTATAATTACGAAATGAGAATTATTTTTATTTTATTTTCTCTTCTAAAACAACCTATTACAATGTGACATCATGAAAACCCACACATTACCAAGGAAAATAAAATCTCAACTTACTATAAGTGGGGAATGCAGTAACCTGAGCTGCAAACATTCCAAGCTTTATTTCTTGTTTGCATTTTTCTGGGTTCTGGATGCTTCCAGAGCAGATGTTTAAAATTTTGAGACCCTCAGACTATATGACTGGGCTGCATCCCACAGGTCAATGCAGGGAAAAGGATGCCATTTTTTAAAATTTTTTAAACCAACACAAGAAAGCCAACCAGCTGAGATCTCACAGTTAAAATACATTCAACTAAAAAAGTTACCGAAGTCTTTTAAGTTCTTTGCTAAATTCAAAGATTTATTTCTTTGTAAATCCTTACCCAGTGTAATCATAATCTTCTCGTACTGATTTACTAATGAAATCAGCTTCTAGAAGATATCTGAGCTTTTGTAGGCACTCAGGACAGGTAATTTTAGAGCACTTGCAAAATAACAGGTTTCTGTTGCCTTCTGAATTGCAACTGACCTTTCCAGTGCCCTGCAGCAGAGATCCCAGAATTTCATGTTGTGTTTTTCTGCATTTTGCAATTAGATGTTAAATGAGACAAAATCCAATGCAAGCAGGAAGAGAGAAAAGGAATTTGGTCTCCGTGGAGTTTCCCTCACCCAAACTCCCTGAATGTTCCTGGCACAGCCCATGCCCACAGGCAGAGGGCAGGGACAGCTCTGGGTGCTGGGACACCACAGGGGACAGGGGCCCTGGCAGGCTGCTGCTCTCGGTCTTGGGCAGCAAGAGTGGCCCATGCAAAGCCCAGAGTGCTGGAGGAAAGCTGAGGTGCCAAGCAGCTGTGCAGACAAAACAAGTCTCCCCAAGGGGAAAGGTGAGGCAGGAGAATACATTTTCTGTTACTTATCTCAATAAACAGAAAATGGGAAAAAGTTAAGGCAAGAATACTTGCAGCAGTGAGTCTCTGTCTGCTTCATGAGACCCCAGCTTTCCCAAGAAGCCAAAATTAAACCCAACTCTACAGAACAGAGGAGAACAGAAACCTTCAACACTGGGAACAGACAATGCAGCACCAGGATGAGAAGACTGAAAGAGGAGGAGAACAGAGGGAACAGCCAGGAGGGAACAGGCAATGTGAGCCTCTAGCAGCAGAGACAGCATTAAAAACACCCCAGCATGGGCTCTGGTAGCCCTGCAGAAAAAGAAAGTCTCCAAATTGTGTCAAGATGTTGCTCCCCTAGAGATACCAAGTGAAAATTTTGATTTACATAGCTGGGAGATGCCATGCAAAGCATAAGAGAGGAAAATGAGTGACCACAGGATGGTTTTCCTTTATTTTGTGGTTCATTTCTGAAAAGCTGCTGCTTCCCCTTTTCTTTCCCCTGAAAGAAGAGAAACTTTAAAAGAAATTGCAGAATGCAATTAAAAATCTAAAATGGTGTACTGCATAAAAAAAGCACGGGGAGAAATCTTAACAGAAAAACATCAAATATCTGTGTCCTAAAATATTGTGTTTTGTTTTTTTTCCCCATGCTGTGCTGTGTTAACATGTCCCTCACACGTGTGCCCAGCTGCTGCTGCGAGCTCGGTGGCAGGGACAGGAAATTTGGAGCTAATGGGGAAAGCAGGGAATACCAACCTGTAATTTATTTTTATGATTTCTGGAATGTTATAATTGAATTACACTAATGTTATGTGCTAATGGATGGTTGGGCACTGAGAGGCCTTTCCTGTTGCAAACACTGCAAAGAACCCCCACACTCTGCAAACACTCGTGCACAGAGACATACCCAGGGCCATTTGTCCCCAGCACTCAGGACATGGTCCACAGTTCCCTATTTCCAAAACTCTTTCTTGATCAGTACTGTAACATGTAGCTGCAGAGAAAAACAAGATACCTTCAACTACCTCAAAAGCAGACACAAAAATTAGGCTTTTAGGTCTGCAGGCTCCTGAGGAGAAGACAGAATCTGCTCTGTTTGCCCCAGACAATTCAGCCAAGATTCCCTGGGGCCTCACAGTCAGGCTAATGAGAAACTCCCCAGCAACTCCCATATAAAATGCTTTCATAGGTCTTTAAAATGCCTTAAATTCTCTATATATTTAGTAAGACTTTTTACTTCTTTAAAAATGTCCCTTGTTGCTCCTCAAGATAATACCCTGGTGATGTATTGCAACAGAAATGCAGCACTGTCTGACCAGACCTTTGTTTTGTGAGTATTGAACCTTATTTTTGTCTTGGCCTCGAAGAAGCCAGACCCCCTTTTGCAGAGCAGAGGTGGGCACTTGCCTGGCCCCCAGCAGCCCTGCCCAGTCCAACCCCAGTGACACTTTTGGAGAAGGACAGACAGGCGCAAGGGCTGCCCGTGTGCTAAGGGTGGGGGGGGAAGCAGGGAGAAGAAATACTCAGCTACTCCTCTGGAACAGAAAACATCTCTGCCTCTTGGGCAGCAAAACACGCCTGACCAGCTATTCAACAACAACCTAAGTCCTTGGATTAAGGGAGGAAAGGAAAAGGGTTTTTTTCTTTCTTTTACATTAAGGAAAAGATGTTTACAAAACCTGAAGAGGAAGGAAATTTGCTATATGCCCATTGTTAAACAGTGCTGGTGGACACTCAGATTACTCACCCTGCTGCAAGGGCAGCCTCTGCCCCTTCTATGTTGTTTTGATTTTCTAGGTTATTATGCACAGCCTTTAAGTCGTTGTTATTTTTTAAAAAAAATTAATTTAAGCTATTTCTAGCTGTATTTGAAGTACTGGAATAAATTCCTCAGTTCAACTACAGCACGGGCTGGAATCTTGCAAAGCATTTTGCCTTGGCAGATTTCACCAGGAATGAGCAGTTACGCCAGAGCAGAGAGCAGCTTGTGCACACGCTCTGCCAGAGGACAAAGGATGGTCCTGTCCCAAGCCAGCACCAAACAGACCCATCTGAGCACAGGATTCCTTTTGTCATGGTGTTCACAGCCAAGTTTCCATGGGCTGCCCTTGCCCAGTGCCATGGTGTGGTCAGGGGTGTGCAGGCTGTGCACCCTCAGTGCCAGTCAGGAGCAGAGAAGCTCCCCCAGGAGACACTGAGCTTGGAGCCCCATGTTTGGCACACCAAGGAGAGATGGTCATCAGAGCCACCTAGACAAGACCCATGACTGCAGACTCAACTCACGCTCATAAAAAATTTTTCAGAATAGCTTCTACTGGTTAGATGAACAAAATAAAATATAGCAGCAAAAGCTCCTTCTTTCCCCACAGATGTACCTATATAGTTATTTCACTAGTAGAAAAATATATTTATATATTATTTTAAAGCTTAAAGTTTACATTCTACCTGTAACAGCTCTTGCTGTTCCTACATACCACCCCAACCCTGGGACCATGACTCCCCCAGCCCACAGCAGCTGTGTAGAGTGCCAACAGAATTTTTCAGAAGTCATTTTGTATGTTTGCACACACACAGAGATGTACAAACACATACAGGAGAAAGAGGGAGAGAAATATGTTAATTTGAAACATCTGGCAAATGTTTCAGAGTTAACAAGTCCCAGGTTTGGCCTTTGGGGTTTTTTTTTCCTTTCAGGGGAGTTAAGGAAGGGGAGGCAATTTTGTCATTTTGGGCCAGGGAAGGAAGGGACATGAAACAAGAAATTGAAGCATGTTTTTTCACCCTTTATTGAACTTCAACATCACACTACTGAAGCTAATGCAAACAGGAAGATCATAAAAGAACATAATGAAAGTCTCGCACACTGGGACTGAGGGACTGGTTTCAGTTACTGAATATAGCTGTGGAGCCACACCACACAAGAGCCAGTGACTCCACACAGCCACACCACCACAAACTGGGGGTTTTTAAGCTTTGTCTGTGTAGTTCCTCAATCATATTCCAACCTGCAACTTTTGTGGTATGTATTGCATCCCAGCTTGACAGGATATGGTATCACATCTTTACACACATCCAAGACTGGCATCTGTATCTACTAAATGTGTTAAGAAGAAAACCCCCCAATTAACACACATTTTCCTAAAGCTGCCATAAATCAAGCATACAATACATTTCTCCCACATCCGATTTCTTGAATGAGAGCTGTAATTGTGGGAATAAATGAAGAAAAATGGAGACTCAATTAACTTGGTAAAAGCCTTTCACAGTCTGTCTTTTACTTATGGCATAGTCACCAGTACCAACCCCAAATTAACTCTGCTGTGCACAGAAAATTTTTTGGTCATTGTTTTGAACCATGGGCTATTTTGAATTTAATACACTTCCAGACTTGTGATAGATAACACCGGTAACTCCGCTGCAGTGCTGCTTAAGATGAAGGTCAAGCAAGAGAGCTGGCGAGCACTCTTTTCATGCACCGTTAGCTCCAGGCACAAAGGGGCCTTCCACATCACAGCTGGGGGTTTGCAGCAGCAGCAGCAGCAATATTTGCTATCAAAGACCAGTGAAAACAAACCCCTCCAAGAAGCCAGAGTGCCCAGAGAAGATGCATCCAGTGCCCCAGAAGAGGCATCTGAGAGCGCAGTGGGTACAATGCGAAAGGGCACAAAGTGCCACGCAAAGGCAGCTTGTGCCTTCGAGACCAGAGAGATGCTCACTGTGGTAGGAAAGTGTTCCCTGGGAGCCAGGCTCCCCCTGGCTCTTAAAAAACCCATCTAACCAGAAATGCAACACCACTGTTGGTTTTCATATTACTGCTCAGTTTCTCAGCTGTTTCCATAGCATTGGTGAGCTTTTAAAAGAATACCATTGCACAGTGCAGTGTTGGAGAGAGCACAGAAATAGACTTACTGGCTTCAAAATCAAAAATATTCTGAACATCTCATAAATGTTAAAAACAGACAGCAAAATACCTTTTCATGGGGCACAGACTGAGATGTGGCTAGTTACTCTAAACACAAACTAATCTGACATTTACCCTCATGCTTGTGTTATCAACACATATTACACAGACAAACTTGATTTATCCTGTTCAATTTCTTGAGCCTCTTTTTATTCCGATTATTGACCTAACATGGATGAACGAGCTTCAGACACATGTTTATCACTGTCAAGCACACCAAAAGCTGGTTCAAATTTTAAATCTTTCTACCATGGCGATGTACCACTTTTATTCTCCAGCCCTGACAGTACTTTCCAATTTCCTCAGAGAGGAGAAATACACACATTCCAGTTGAGACCGAGGCTTAAAATTCCTATTAAAGCAGCTTTTATGTAATTAGATTGGAATGAATGTGTAACAGTGCCCATTGCAGAAAACTTCAAAGTGGTTATACTGGAGAAATCACAACCCGTTTCAGTGTGCCCACAAGAAGAAAGAATGGCTCTCTGGAGGATAAGAGTATATTAGTCTCTGTGTGTAATAGATTTTATTGACCATATGGAACTGATATAAAAATTGTGTTGCAGTGGGTAGTCTTGGATTTGAGACAGGAATGTGACATACAAAATACAGTTCCTGTAAAAAGCCTGGCAGCTTTCTGGCAGTTTTTGCAATCAGAAGAACCTAAAATATTTACCTGATTGAGTCACTGACGAGTCCCAGGTCAAAGCAAAATCTGAAGATTCACCCTCTTCAACTGAAAAAGAACAAAAATAAGTTGTGATTGCTAAAGCAAACCAACTGGAAAGCAAAGTCATCAGAAAACTAGGTCCACTATGACATTAAGTATTAAAACAGACTTCTCCACTGCTGAAAAAGAACTTACTGCTTTCTATAAAATAATTCATAAGGTGGAAATTTAGTAAAGAGATTTTTCCTACTTTTTAACCTAAATATGGGATTTGTGTTTGCAGTTTCTTCCTGAACGGGTGGCAGTAAGTTCATGTGAAATTTTAATAGACATTTAAACACCACTATCTGGTAAGAATTCATATTTGAAATGTTGTACATTCCCAGCCTGCATGAGCAAAATTGCCATTGTAAATATAGAGGTTGTTTTTGAAATGGATGTTTCACCTGATCATAATAAAGAACTATCCTGTGAAGGAAAAATTGCCTGACTTATGTCATCCTAACATACTAGCACATCTGCCATATTCAGAACCCAGTGGTATCTTGAGGGATTTTTCAGAATTAAAAAATACTATTTTGATGCATAACCATGTTCTGTGATAAGGCAGTCACAAATAACTGCTTTTAAGATACTGTGAAGGCTGTCAGAGCCAGTGCTCAGCACTTGCAAGTGACATAGCTAAAACTTTCTGCCTGTTAACAATTATAAAAACACCACTTGATTCTTACATTCTTAAAAATAACTAAGAGAACAGCCAACATCAAGGCAGGCAAAAAAGTGCCTGATTCTGCTGTTACTGAAATCAGTGCTGGTTATACTAAAGACAGACTGGGCACTTGAAAGCAGCAACTGCAGAAATTCTTCTTTTGAATTGCAAAAGTTTATCATCATCACCTGCCCACTCTGTCACCCTGACAACAAACAGATTTAAATTATATGTCTTTATTTTCTGATTAATATTATTTACTCCATGCACTGAACAATTGCTTACCCTTTCAACTAAGTTATGCTGGATTCAAATGTACATTCTAGAGAATTCTGCAACTGGAATCCAAACCATATTGCAAAGCCAGAAGCACAACCCAACCCCTGTTGACCAGCCCTGTAAGCTCAGGCCAACCTGTTCCAGTGAGTATTTACACTGACATTTGCATCACAAGAGTTTTGATTTTATGCTTTCCTTACATTTTTCCCCCAATCCAGTGCGGAATTCTGGCATTAAGTTGATGTTAGTGGTAACATCATATGGCATTAGGAACAGAGAATATAATTTACATAGGCAGTGCCTTGACAAATGTAATTTTGTGTCCAAACCATAGAAAAATGTGTGCTCCACAGAAGGCCACCACTCTGGTTTTATAAATCTGTGTGTTTATTAATGGAGGAGCATGAAATTCAATCATTTCTTTGGAGAAATCATACTTGAGTCGGCTATACTTTTTTCAGAGTCTATGTTAGCATAAAGGCCATGTCACATAATATTAAATTCCAGAATGACAGAGGAAAAACAAGAGGCAAAGCTAGAAGCTTATTGAAGCCATTATTGGTCCTATTCCCTGGCGGTGGCAGAGCCAGCTTGGCTGCCATGTGCTCCCTCCTGAGGGCTCACCTACCATTTTGTGCTCTCTAAGCCACCATCTTGTTCCCATTTTGACCCATCTCTTAATAGAAAAACTCGGGACGCAGTTATCTGAAATACCATTTCAGTCCTACACAAATGCATGCCTCATTTTAACATCAAAATCTATATACACCTGGGAGGGTTTTTGCTCCAAAACTAAATAAGCCAAGTTGGAAATTCATGTACCTTACTCAAAACAGACAAGGGGAATATTTTAATTTTATTTTATCCTTGACTGCTTTTTGGTTGTTTTGCTTGGAGAGTGTTTTTTTTACATTACTACTTTTATGCTAAGGGTTTTTTTTTTCTTTACATTTTGTCTTGGAAAGAGAGATTAAAAAAACCCAGTTTGCTAAAAATACATAAAAGAGATACATTTGATCCTAGTCAAGTAGTAGTATAGGGATCTGCACTGGTCATTGACAATTTTAGCAAAACACTGACTTTAATGTTGGTTAAGCACCAAAGACTGCTCCAGTCCTTGAGCAGCTCTAGGGCAGTTGGCTCCAGCACGTAACAAAACCACGGTTTTTGGAATCCCTTAAATGAGGGCAAAGGTTTGAATCAGCCTCTGTTGGCATTAATTTGCTTTGCTCCCTAATGACTGAAAAGGGGACAGAGAACATTCACGTAGAGGCAACGGCACTGAAATTCACTTTATATTATCACAGCCATGGTTTCAGGTTCTCCCCCTCAATTTGCACAGACCCACCACAGAGCTACACATCCATGGAAGGAAGAGGCCAGTGGGATGGAGCCTCCTGAGCTTAGGCACAGACACATCGCCCTGCAGCTGCTGTTCACACCACCACCACCACCTTTCCCTTTGCTTTTCCATTTTTCCTTTCATTCTTTAAAGCAAACACCATGTTTCAGAGGCTAACCTACAAGGAACAGTAACAGCCAAGTCTATTCCTAGAGGGATTGCAGTATCAACTAACTCAAGCACTTGATCCTCACCTGCCCATCCATCCATCCATCCACCCAGCTAGGCAGTGGGCAGGGAGAAACAGGGAGCAAAAGCAGCCACATCCAGAAAAGAAAGACCAAAGGACTGTGTCTATACACCCATCAAGAAGCCACAAAGGTTTGCTGGGAAATGGCATACGCAAAGCTGAAGCAAAAGAGAGGTGATTAGGCTTTGTCACAGACAGCCAAGTGCAATTGTAGGGAGACACTAAACTCCATGTGCTTCTGCTGCCTCTCCATAATGGGCATAAAACCAAGAGCTGCAAGGTTCCTCTGTGGCTGCCTAATCTTCTGGATATAAATGGTTATTTAAGGAGGCAGCATTTGAAGCGGTGTCACTGCTGGCTTTTCCTCAACCTCAGCAGTGAGCAGAAGCCATGGAAGTCAGAAGGAAATAAAATGTTTTCTCCTTTCTCAAGTCAACTTCAACAGCCAAGCATTTGCAGCTGGAATTTGCTCTCAGTTGCACATGTCTGTTGCTGGAGCCATAGGGAAGGAGGAAGAGGCTTCCCAGGCTGGTTGGAGATCTGGGGACATGATGCTGTTCACAGAGGAGTCCCACAGACCCCATCTGGGGACAGACCCCTTGGGGGCTGCCTTAGGACTTGGCAAACCCTCCCTGGCAGGGCAGAGTGGAACCAGAACAGATTTGGTCACTATGGCTGTGAAGAGATTTCCAAGTCTCACTACTGAGAAGGAAGTCAAAAACACTCCTAGTCCATAATATTAGCCAGAGAATGATTCACTTAAGCTGAATTTTCAGTTTTTAAATAATTTTGTCATCATTCCTTGAAATCTAGGTTTGCTCAGGTGACCATGTGTATCAACATTCACTGTGTAGATGCTGTTCCTTAACTTGTGCTAATGGACAAAGCAAAGCCAGGGAAGATGTACAAAGTGTTCAACACAATCACTCTCAAAATACACTGCAGAGTAAGAATAATTCCCCTTTCATTAGCAGGAAAACACATTTTCTGAGACAAGCTAGACATACTTATAACTACCCACGTCAAGGGCTAGACACTTCTATCTGTGCTAGTAAATCACTCTGAATGTGTGGACACCAAGTCCACAAGGCTGATGTTCAGCATAGGCAGGAGCCACCCACATGCATGAAACACCCTGCAGCTTGAGAAAACCACAGGGAACAGCAGCACCATTCAACACTGAGAACCCTGATTTTCCAAAGCTACTGGAGATCTTGTACAGATTCTCACTACTTTTCAAGGACCCTGGCGACAAAGAGGGTGAAGGCTCAGCATCTCCTGAAATTTTGCAGCCATTTCATGCCTTCAGGAAGGCTGGGCTTGACTTGAAAATAGCCTTGGTCTGGCAGCATAGAAATTCTTACTGTTAGTCAGCTCAAAAGATGGTTAAGTTTGTGGACTTAACCCTGTGCCCACCTGAGGCCTGGCACAGGGATGTCATTGCTGGCAGTGGAAGGACACCTCCGCCTCCCCTCCCTGTTCTGCTCCAGCACAGGACAAGACCTGTCATACCTGGACAAGACCTGTGCTCTGCTCCAGCTGACTGTGGGGCCCAAATGCAAGAGCCAGAACAAGTACACAGCTGACACAGAGAAGAACTGTGGGCAATGGCAACATCACAATACAGTGCTCCTGCACATGCCAAATATTTGCATTTTGCCTGCTCATTTCAGATGTTCTCCAAGGATGCTTATTTAATTGCTAGGTCACAAGTGCTGCAGGCTCAAAGATTTCAGTTCTTTGTGCTCGGAGAAACTTCTGAAAGGATTCAGCATCCATTCCCCTAAGAGTGAGAACATCTATTTATGGGGCTACCATTACCTGAACTCCATTCACAGTCACAGTGCTTATTTAACACTTTATCACTCCCAGGAAAGAAGTTAACCTTATCAAAGTAAGATGCTTCTGCACCAAATGTTGATTTCTAGATGCAATCAAGCTTTACAAGTGAGCAACAGCCCCTCAGTAATTCAGATGGCATGTGTATGCTCCCTTATCCTATTACACAGGCTTCAAGGACCACAAGGACCAGTTTAACACTTCCCATAATACAAAAACACCACAGTTCACTAACGAAAACGTCAGGAACGTGAGAGCATGAGGAACTACTGAGAAATCTAATGGGTTAGAAGCACGTCCCACAGCTCAGGGGGGGAACTTTCCTGGAACAAGGCTGTTACCAAGCACTGCATCCAGGATCAGGGCCATTCTCTCACCTGCCAGCAACCTTAGAAAACACCAGGTACAAAATACCTTGAATGCACAAAATGCTGGCGCCACTTTTTTAGTTTGGAGGATTTTGTTAGATTTTGTTGGTGACAGAACTCTCAGCTGAAGCTAGGGAAGTCTCACTGATGCCTGTGTATTAGCTGTAATGTACGTGTCAGGACTCACAGCTTTCTCTCTAGAGAAATACTCCAGCACCAAGCCGCATTGTAAGCCAGTCACACATTAATCACATCTTTTCCTGCCCTAGCTATCGGCACTCACATGCAGGAGCTCCGTGATCTTCTCTAATCTTCAGGCTCCTTTGCCACTTTCAGACACACAACTCTGTGCTGTCCTAGCCAGCCTTTGCTCCATCCCTCCCATCACATGCAATTTCATGCTCCCAAATCAGCACAGGACACAGAATAGCCCCCTCCGACCACCATTCATGTGCTGCGACTCATCCCACAGCACTGAGAGCCTGGGATTTGATACACTGCTCTTAATCCTGCAAAATGCAGAGCAGCTCCCATTTCCACAAAGTCAAAGGGAGCTGAGGATGCTCAAAACTTTGTGGATTGGGGATTGTAAAGCAGTCACTTTTTCAGCTGCTTGGCATGGCAGGAGCACAAAGGGTGTTAATAACCTTTACACTTTAAATAGCCTGGTGTTTTCTGCCTGTATCTAGAGCCCATCTTCAGAGAGGTGCAGACAGGCTGATACCTCAGACTGAAAGAGGAGAACACCTCTGCTCCACTGCTGCCCAGAGAGGGTCAGCCCTGCACAGCCCCGGGAATTGCCACCACAACTAGCAGTGGTAAGGGTTTGGAAATGGCTACTCTGAGCAGAAGCCAGCCTACCCTTCCTGTTCACATCACCTCCCGGTTTGCTGTAAGGCTTTCCCACTCTGCTCCTTAGATGCTCCCTGATAAGATTCCCCATCATATCGGTGAGACGAGAGTCTGCAAAACACAAAAACCTGCAGCAGGGGGGAAGTAGCAGCATGAGGAGCAGCCCCATTTGTTATTAATGCAGCGGCGCTGCGGCAGAGCTGCAGCCGCTGCCCGGGAGCGCTGCAGGGCGCAGAGCCGGCCCCGAGCCAGGCATCGCCTCCTCCAGGAACCAGGCTGCCCCTCTTTGTCAGCAGCTGGGGCTTTCTCCCGCCACTGCGCACAGAGAAACCTTCACAATCAGTAGGAAAATAGCAGTTTCGAGGGGCTTTGCCAGTCAGCTGAGAATAGATGCCTGTGAGTGTATCCCGACGCATTTACAGTACCTTGCAGCTAGAAAGGAAAGGGAAATCCCTCGGTGCCTTCGTACCAACATTCAGGGGAGAAAAAGGTACCTGGCAGAAGCTGCTGGCTGTGCTTTATACCAGCCACTTGAGCCAATTCACTCCCCTTGGAAATTCAACTTCCCCAGAGGATTCCTCTCAGGCCTCCCCGTGTTTACAAGGCATTTTGTTTGTGCGATCATTTCCCTTCAGCTTTAGTAATGCTTGGCCCTGTTGGCTGGTGGGAGGGAGCACTGGGACACCCGGGCATCCCCAGAGAGGCAATGGCGCATTCCTTGCCCATGCCCTAGGCTGGGATCCCCCATGGGAACCGGGCATGGTCCTTGGCACAATCGCTCGCAGCTCCGGAGCCACCTCCCCATTCTCTCCTGAGTGAGCAGCTGATCCAGCCATTGGTGGCCCTTGGCCAACAAGGGTTTTTTCCACCTTAAATAGGACCGTTATGTATTAGTCCTTTCATGAGCCAGCAGGCCAGGGAATAAGACAAGAGGGTTTACTGACATGGCTTATTTAGCTAGTTCAGAGCCTAAATTTGCACAAGTTCTCTAGCTGCTTTTCTCCAAAGTCAGTAATAGGGCTTGGCAGAGACTGTGGGTTTTGCTGGCAAAGTCAGCCTTTTTGTGTGAAGGAGGGAGGAGTGGGGAAACCCAGACTGCTGTGCTCACTAGGTCAAGGAAAAGAAAAAAAAAGAAGGGAAAAAAAAAAGGAAAAAAAGGAAGAAGGATGAGACAAATGGGACAGAATTACAAAGGGAAACTGAAAAAAGATCGTTAGGAACAGAAAAAGATGTGAAGGTGATTAAGGAGAACAAGACAAACAACAAAATAAGGTAGCACTAGCAGGTTTATGCAAAGGAGATCTAATTATGGGTGGCTAAATCCTCCAGGACATTAATATTCCATCGTAATGTGTCTAGTTTCCTCCTTTCCAGACATGGCAGGGAGGAAATGAGAATCACTTAGATACACTGTTTAATGAGCAAATGATGGACGATCACCAAATACAGCCTGCCTGATAAGTATCCATTAGCTTAAACTCGCACAGTAAATCTGTGTGCAGCTAACGGGCCTGCCTCCTCCAACGCAACAGCAAAACTTAATGGAACTGCAGCCAGAGAAAGGGAGCCTTGTAAATAAAAATCTCATCTCACTGAGACGAGAAAGACTGTAGGACATACATAATGGCTAATCACAGCCCTTCCCACAGACTGCACACCTGACTCACAAGCCAGGGTGTATTTATTCCCAGTGCTCATATTTAGTTTTTTGTGTTTCTAATTCACATACTTCACTGGAGACAGATATTTCCCATCCAAATCTATTATGTAAATAAATACAAGGGTTAGGTGTAATAAAATGCAGTCAGTGTTTCACATTGCAGTCAAGATCAACATCTTATACATGCAATACATTAAGCTTGTAGTTCTTAAAACTGGGCCTACAGACACCCCATAACACATTTGGGATCAATACTCTCACGGTTCTTATAGCTTACCATCAAATGTTAATCCCCAAAGGACAAGGTGGATTTTTTTTTCTTTTTTTAATTGCAATAAAGACTGGGATGAGTATTTAATTTGTGAAATGTTCAGGAATTTAGAGGTTTCTTCTGCTGTTTCTGCCTGGAGTTTCTGGCCATGAGACTTGTGGAGTGCACCCTACCCAGCTCAAGGAACCCATCCTGCTGATGGCCCTTTGCTGCCTGGCACAGATCCCCACTGACACCCTGCAGCCCCAGACCCATCATCTGCCATGAGCTGCCCTGGAAATGGCTGGGAGCACCCAGAGCCCCTGCCCTCACCTGCCCCAGCTGGGCTGAGCCCCAGCCCACACCACACACAGGCAGGGGGGTGAGGGAGGTGGAGATACACGAGGAGATGGGGCACAGGGTGGCCAGTTCCTGTGGACAGGGACATGAAGCACCAGCTGCCTGTGGGCACCCTCCTCTCTGCATTGTTACATCCATTTCTAAGGCAACTGTCACCATAGTGTCTGCACCTTCTTTCAAAAATAGATCTACTGTGAGTAAGCAGGCACTTTAAAGCTCAAGTGAAACAAAACAGGTGAATCCAGCAATCTGCACATTGCTCATAAAATGACAGATTTTGTTTCAAAAACCAAGGGTTAAAATATTCTCATTCCATTTGTAATACAACTGAATGGACAGAAATGTTTATATGTTGAAACCCTACAAACCAAAGCAAGGAAAGTAGAGAAAGGGAAGATTAACACCTCTACAATTCATGGCCAGGGCTTCAAAACCATGAGTCAAATTTGCAAGTTGTGAAGTGATCCTTTGATCTGCTAGAAATGCCAAGAGCAAGCTGAGCTTACCCAAAGACAAGATGATGGTGATGATGGAAGTAACAGCCCAGAGGTGGGTCAGCAAGTGCAATAACAAAGGTGTTACTCAAATAATTGCAGTGTCTTACACCTTCCTCCAAACTTCAGGTTTAGAAGTTGCACTGTGAAGGCTCTGCTAC
Source organism: Emberiza elegans (assembly GCA_024865655.1). NCBI lineage: Eukaryota > Metazoa > Chordata > Aves > Passeriformes > Fringillidae > Emberiza > Emberiza elegans. The sequence continues at coordinate 3,540,848 of JALJVW010000129.1, forward strand.
CCCCTATGCACTTCTGAGTACAGACACCGAGTGAAGATACCCAAATCTCAGGCACCACCCAAAACAATGTTTGCAAACACATGGGGCTGTGTTGGAAGTCAGCAGACCTGACTTGCAGCTGGCAGAGACAAGGTGCACATGGCAGAATTCAGCTGGAGGGGTGGCACCAGCCAAAGGGATGCCCGAAAAGCCTTGCCTGTTTCTTGAAGATAACAAAAGGGCTGCAATTAAATGAAGTTCCAAAATCAAGTCAAATATCGGGCTTTGCACAGAGGATGCAGGGTCTCATCAAGTCAGATTTATTGCAAACTTTGCTTCTCTGGGGAAGAAAAAAGAAATGAAAAAAAAAAGGCAGGAGAAAGACAGGGAAGAGCACTATTTTTACATGAGGGTTATAAAGTTTCTCTATTAGCAGGACACCTAATAAGAATGCTGAAAGGTTAACACCTAACACAGGCTAATGACACAAAGAAAGGGGAATGTTCTAAAATAATCTACGTGTATAGAAACAGGAACCAAACCCAGAAAGAATGGAAGTAGATAGCTAGGATCTGCAGATGAGCAGTGGGGCCACAACTCCATACACAGAACAACTCTTGTTCTGGTAAAGCACATGGAGATTTAGGTACACCAGCAGACTGAGCACACCCTGCCTCAAACTGCAGGCTGCTCCCCATTGCTACTAATGGGGATCACCCTTCTGCATTCTGCTTAGTCAAATCCATCCAACCACCTGCAGGTTTGTAATAAAAAGCTCACAAAAACAACACTGTCCCACCTGCTGTGGCTAGACCCAAGAGCCACATCCCTTCAGACCCTACTGCCATGGACAGCAAGTAGACTTTTCCTTTCCCTTTGACAAGGAGCTGATGTCAGCTCTCCAGCTCATCTCATCACCATAAATCAAGTTCCACTTCACAGCTATTTTTCCACTGTTGATTTCATCCAGACCCAATAAAAGCCAATGCAACATCTCCCATTTCACAGGATCTGAGCAGTTGCAGATGGCAGGGAACCCCAATTTTCAGATGTAGGTTTGACATAAGGAGTTTAATACTGATGAAAAATTCACACTTGCAAATACGATAAAAAGAACAGAAGATTACTTAAACAGCAAGCAACTACCTTGAGGGACACTGATGAAATTGTAAAGCACACAACCAACTCTAGTCTTACACAAGTTTTAGTCTCTTACTTCCTAATTCTTCAAGGCAGGTTTTACTACATTATGCCTAAAGCCCTCATCCCAGCTGCAGAGAGCTCCAGCAGGAGCAGAGCTGCTGCACCAAACACTTTGTTTAGCATCACACTCCCCTCCACAAATACCCCATTCAGCACCCAGGGCTATTAATCACAGCTGAAAAGAAGTCTTTGACCAGATTTCCACACCTCAGCCTAAAAAAACCCACCAAATTTTACTGCAAATCCTTCAAACTTGGAAGTTGGTTCAGTAGTCAACTATGTTTGCAGTGTAGGTAGCACAGAAAAAGGAAAAGAGAGGAGGCTTTTCCTGACCAGCCATTTTAATTAGAGCTACGAGGGCTTGAAAAAACCCATCTGGTGAGTGGCGTTATTTCCCCTTTTCCCCTCCTCAGAAAGGCCAATACTGAAGTGCTGAGCACCCCAGGCTGTCAGTGCTCCCACTCTGCTGCTGTCCCAGGCCATGCCAGGGGCTCAGGCCAGCCCAGCTCCAGCGTTCCTGGACAGAGCTGGCTTTCACCAGGCTCTGGTAGGAGCTGCTCTCCCCAGCAATCCCTGGCTGTGGCTCTTTTGTGTATGCAAGTGTGTGTGTGTGTGTGCCTGTGTGTGTGGCACTGCTCCCCAGGCTCGCTCATTTTAATGCTGCTTTCTCCCCAGATGAAAATATACATATTCTTATTAAGGAAAAAAAATGTGCAAAGTATAAATTTGCATCCTTGATCATTTCTGGTTCATAAATTGTATTTTAATAATAAAACAATATATTCTTCTGTACTGCCTCTTAAACACTAACAGTAAAGTCTGTCTTATTTGTACATGAGCCTAAATGTTTCAGTGAAGGAAAACACACATGGTATAAAATGTAAAGTGAAGTATAGATAAAAGGATAAATAAAAGCAGGAGCAAAGCTAATACATGGAGAATCCTGCCTCCTCCTTTTGATTCACGTGAGTGGATGCCCCACACTTCTCTACTGCAGAATTTTATTACACAGGTTGAGGGGAATTCTCCAGCTGAGATTCTTCTACTAGAACGACAGGCTTTGTTGGCTGTACTAAGGTGATAGAAATTACAATGAGGGAGAGAAAGCTGCATGTATGACATATAGCCCTTTGTAGCATTAAATTTAATTTGCAGAAAAACCAGCACAACCACCATAAAGTGGAAACTAATATTTTTTATAACCCCTTAACAACCTGTCCTTAGTGCTAACATACCATAAAGAAATTTCAACATCTTGTTACGTGTGTAGTTTATTTTAAACAACGCTAAAAGGAGAATACAGTTTTTATTGGAAATTGGCACACACACAAAGAAAGGGGGAAAGCTGGCTTTTAAAACTTTATCCCAAAGCATACTTTCTTCTTTTTATTCCTATTAAGTGTACAACCCTTCCACTGAAATGAAACATAGAAAGAGTTTCCAAATATTTTATAATTCTGAATGGATTTCCCTAGTGTAACAGTAATAATATTTTTACAGTTAAAAGATCCACTGATTTAATAAGTGTGATTTGTGTATTTAGAAAATTCATTAGAGCAGACATTCCCCAACATTTTTAGATTTATTTATTTATTTAGCCTAATTTGGGTACACTACTTCAAAAGAACGCTTAGAGCTTCCCAGTTCCTTAGTCACTCACTAATAACATCTAATAATTAATAAAGACATGTAAATTCTTAACTCCCAGAACTATTCCAAACTTACTATCTGTACGCTTCATGTCATGTCTCACTTATAGATATCTGCATTACTTTGTTTCATAAAATGCTGAAGGGACACGTAGTTATCTTGCTCTCCACCAAGAGTGAATATTCAGGCATGATGCAACCAAAGCAAAACTAAACCCAAGCCTGAGCAAACCTCTCCTCCAGGAGCCCACAGAGTTTTCCAGCCAGCCCTGGAGGGGGGTTTGGCTGCTCTCACTGCATGGTCATGTCCATTCTGCCAATGTGCCCTGCCCACGTGCTTGTGTCAATGCCACCACACAGAAACGCAAGGCAGGTGTCAAGTGAGTATTTTGGAGCAGTCTCACTAGTACTAATTTCTACAACTCTGGGGGAGCCAGGAGGGAACAAAACAGCAAAAAGTGCAGCTGTGACATGAAAAGGAAAGGCCCATTTTAAGAAAAAAGGCAATGCTTGGGACAGTGATCCCAATGCGTCTGCAGGAAAAAAAGAGGGCACAAGCTAACACCTCATCCCCCTTTATAAGGCCACCATCTCCTTCAGCCTGTGCCTCCAGAGCTGCTAAAAATCCCTCTCCTACAAGCAGAGACCATGAGGAATAACATTAACTCAAAACATCTTTTCTTGGAGGCAAACTATTATTGTGTCTGCTCCTCTACTACAAGTGTTCCTGTCAGGGCTTTGTGTTCTGCAGCATTTCCTTGTCATATTTATTCGCTTGTTTTGATTTCTGGTCTTCTGTCTCGAGGAAGACTGCCAAGACCCTAAGTCCTGTCTCCTACAAGTGCTGCTAAGCCTCAGAAACAGGGTGTGGGGATTTCCACACATGGCTCAAGCCTGTATGTTGATAGAAGTTTACTTAAGAAACATAACTTGCATAAAGTTTTGTATTTAAATTTCAGTGGACTAAATGAATGGCACTTGAAAGAAGAATGAAAATAGTCCTACTTCCCTCAATAAAAGCCAAACTGAAATAGAAAAAAACCCAGCACAAAAACACCTACCTTTTAAAACAAAGAACTTCCTTCCAACCTAAGTGCTATGAAAAAGGCTGAGATAATTAATTTACAGTCAAGACAAACAGGGCCATTTAGCTGTACTAATGTTGTTTTTTCCAGGCAAAATTCATCCATAGCCAAAGGGTCAGTGAAGCAGAGTTCCTCTACAAATTTTTATGACAGCTGAATGTATTTCCTACCTGCACTTCCATTTTTCCCTCTTAATGAGATTTTGCTGGGGTTTTTCTTATTGCCCGGTAGAATCTTATGGAAATTGTATGGTAAATGCAAGCTGTGTTCATACTTGGCCCGTGCTTACTCATGTTTCATGGTGCAGCCCTGCTTTGGCCATGCCTGTATCCCTACAGAAAGCACTTTGAGGCACTGTGACAAACGAGCTGCCTAAGGAGCTCTGTGGCAGAGAGGCATTGACCACAGCCGTCCCTTTGTGGTGCGCGAGTTCCGGGCACAGCGCGTGCTGGGAAAGCTCCCCTCGTGCTGATGCCTTCAGGGATGGGCTCTTAGGGTGAGCGCCACTCAAGTGGATATAAAACTTCCTATTGATCAGAAAGCCAGCCCTGTAATCCATAAGGGCCCAGACCTCCATCCTCCTCCATCATGCAAGCAATGCCTAAATATGTGAACTCATTTTTTTGTTAACGCAAGGTTTTGTGACTGTCTAGGAAGCAGCAGACAAAAAGTTTCTTCTAAACACGTGCAACAGTCGTTTTAAGTTCTGTTACGTTCAGGGAGGCTTGGCCATGCCCCTGACTTCCAGCTCTTCCCATGGCAGTCCTTTGGCATCAGTCCCCCTGCCCATGCCAGAGGCTTCCTTGTGCTCTGGCTGGTGCTGGCACCTTGTTGGTGAGCTCTTTGCCACAGCTTAACTGTGCACTGCCTCTGGGCAGCCCCAAGCACACCTCAGCCTGCATTTCCCTGCAGACTACTAAAATCATCTCCTGGATTCAAGTTTAGGGGGATGGAGTGTGTTCTTACACAGCTCTTCAGATAAACTTGGAACATTTTACTTCAAATATGAGCAACGTTGCACTTGCACACTGGTCAGCTCAACAGCCTGGCACCAAGGTGGGCATGTTGGTTTCTGAGTGCCCAGAGCAATAGCACATTCTCTGTGCCTGCTCACCAACAGCTCCAACATATCAAAGTCTAGAAAGCTTGAGGTATTTAACATTATACAGCACCTTAAGTCCTACTTAAAATCCAGGGTTTGGTATTTTGGCAAGAGAATTACTAATCAACTTTCAAAATAGGACATGTGAATGGCTTCTGTTGAACCATGAACTGAGCCTTGACATTTTTGTTCATCTTTTCAGGGTACAGAAAACCTGACAGAGCTAACATTTGTTCTAATTCCTTAAACCTTGAGGAAAAAAAAATCTCCTGGTCTTAAAGTAATCATTTACAGACATTCACTCACACTTGCATTTTAAATAAGTTAGTACACTTTTGATTAAATATTGTTCCATATCTATGCATATATGATAAATGCTGTTCAAGACCACAAATCAAATTCCTAAAAAATCCTCACTTACCCCAACTGAGCTGAACCTGGAGATTGCTTTAAAAAGTCTGGTCTGGAGCTATTGGCATCAGTGGAATTAGAAGTGAAGCCTTCTCTTCTAACCAGACTCATCACTTATTTACATGGAAGTAACGAGATCCTAAAAGCAGCAGCAGGGTAATGATGTACAGCCCAACTGCTCACTGGGTACCCTCAGAAATGTGACACACATTCTGAAATGACCAAGAGGGGAGGCGAGAATTTGGAGAGCAACTCCAGGGCTGGCAGGAAGTACATCAGCTCACTCCCAGCATCCCCTTTCCAGCTTCACCCTTCCTTCCCCACACTTTGGATGTCCCACCAGTCAGTCCCATGAGGAAGTGCAGGAATGAATGGCTGAAGTTGGCTACATTTTTGTCACTGTTTTTTTCTCTCTCAAACAACAGGTACACCTGAAGAAACTGACCTGCCTGTTTCCAAAGCCATGACTTAAGAGATACCTTTCAAAAAAGCCCTTTTGTTCCAGCAGCAGTGCACCTTGCACGAGCCTGGTGTGTCTGTAGCACCTGAAAAGCAGCACCCAGAGCTGGCTTGGCAGGCAACAGCACCTTCTGAAGGGTCATTAGCAGCAGGGTGCTGCAGTAACTGGGGCTTCCACATTATTCAAAGGCAGCAAGTTAAGACCCTTTACACTTTAACTGGGAACAAGACAGATTAATACCCCCATCACTGGTGTGCTGTCATCAAAACACCAGCCAACAGGTATGGGATCAGTGAAAAACCCCAAACTCCTGGCAGCCAGGGCTGTTTGCAAAACCAAAATGAGAGAACTTTTAGTAACTCAAAAATACAGTGTGATGGTTTGGAACAGCAGCTTTTCATTTCAGCAAGTTTATATTACAGTATATGTCTCCTTGAGCTAAGAGATCGTTTGTTTAAATTACTTGATTATATGTAATGATCCTTCTCTTATAAAACAAGATTCAACATTGCCACTGGGGGAGAGGGTGGAAACATCACAGAAATTTAACAAGAAAGAAAAAATATCATACAACTTTGCTGTAATAAAACATTAGGAGAATTTTCACTTGACTGTTGAAAAAGAGCAAAGCTTTACATGTTTTACCCCAGCTATTAACATTAACTCTTCATTCACAGAGCATAATGTACAGCTTTGATCAAGCTATAGGATCCACATGCTCACAAAATATTTAACATTAAATACATAGAATGGAATTAGTCTCCAACAATTTATGCCATTGCCTCCTGCCATTCTATGTTTTCCTAAATCTTGGAGTCTGACTCACATATGTAAGTCAGATTATTTTCTTTTTAACCTAATAGGGATTGGAAATAATTCATTTCAAATGCCAGAAAGCATATGGTTTCAAGAATGTCTTTTGCACTCCTATAGCCTGAAATGAGAACAAAAATTCAAATTTAATAAAATTTGAGAGCTTAAAAAGTAAAATCATTTACCAGAGAGTTGGAAAGCAGCTTAAACATATATTGTGAACATTTTCTGAAAATATCCCACAGGGCAGACAGGAAAAATAAGAGCTCACCTATCGGCCTATGTTTTTATTCTGCAACTTTTAAGATGAAAAGGGTGGATCTTGTCTTTCTACACCTAATTGAGCATAACTAAGGGAAGAAAAGATGGACCTACTCCCAAATGAGAAGAGACTGATAGAAAGTGATGTATTTATCCTGTTGAAATAATTTATCAGTCTGGAGCCTCCCACTACTTCCCAGAAGCAGTTCCTGTTTGCCCACCCTCCTTAAGCCAATTTCAGCCTCTCCTAAGCCCCTCTGAGGAGGAGGAGGAGGAGGAAGCACATGTTTGGGAGGGGAGGTGCCGCTGCCCCACAGGACACTGCTGATCTCTGCTGCCTGGGGACACTCAGCTCCTCTGCAGGAGCAGGTCCTGCCCAAGGATGCCACTGAGCAGGGGAAGCAGAAAACAATGCTGAGAGATACTCAGTCTGACAGAAGATTCATTTCTAAAGAAAATAAATAAACAAACCCCTAATACAATAATCTCTCAATCATTCATGTTTTATCATGAGCTTAATCCTGAAGTTGTTCTGTTTCTGGAGGCACAGATAGTTCTGAATAAAAATTATTTCTCGTTTAATTAAATCTAACATTTGCCTATTGGACAAGAACAGGAAACACTGGCTATAAATACACTTTCTGACCACCCAGCCTCACTCATCCACAGCACAGTGGCTGCACTATGAGGGGAGAGTGAGAACAATTGTACTTTTTGAGAGAGCTCTTGGTGATCTACGTTTAAACACACAAACCCAAGAAGAAAAATATTCTTCATAGCATCCCTTCCTCTACCCACTCCCACAGGACATTATCCCTCCTGACAACACCCACAGCCTTTGTCTGTGCGTCCAACATGAGGTGAGAAAAGGACAGATGTTCAAGAGCCAAAGTGAATACGCCTGCATGCAAGGGTGAACCATTATTAGATGCCAAAGCTTTAACCAAAAATTTTCACCATACTTAAGAAAACAGCTAAAGATATCCCAAACATAGATATTTCTTGTGCTAACCACCCAGAAGAGTATTTTTCTATGTATCAGCTCAGTGTGTCTCCAACCACACATCTGGTAACATAACTTGTTTGGGGTTTGGTTTAGGAGCTATCACAGATTCACAGCACAAATATATCTAGGTGTTTATGTATGTTTGTACACATACCTGCAACCTCTTTTCTTCCTAGAGAGAGCATCTGATTTGGGGATCTATTTAGAATTTTTTTATTTAGCAATCAGGTTCTTCACTGTCAACAAATACTCTTCAAAACATAAAAGTTCCTGGCTACAGTTGGCTTTTCCAATAAGATGGTTTATAGATATACAATTGGTCCTGCCAGGCAGAAATTTGAAATAGACAAAAGATCATTTTCATCCAAATTTACAGCTGGGATGGTAAGGCAGGATAATCACCTGGGGCAGATGAGTTTTCTTACATTATCCTACTTCAGCAGCTGAAGGCTTCAAAACCAGAAATACCATCCTTCAAGAGTTGTAACAGTGTCTCAAGTTATAAACACCTGTCATTGCTAAACATTTACACTCTCAACTTAATAGACAAGAAGGAATTAAAAATAAATAAAAAAGTACCAAAGTACTCAAACAAACAGCCATGTTTGTAACCTGACAGAAATCCCCCTTCCCTGCTCCCCAGCAGGTAGTCCTTGCTTTGCTGGAATCAAAGTGCTGGAAGAAGAGCCTAGCACTGTGGTGCCAGGCAGGGGCAGCTCCATGACCCTGCCTGCATGGGCAGGGATGCCAGGGGAGAGTCACCAGGCAGCCAGGCTCACCATCCTCCCTTCCCCACATCCTCAGCATCCACCAAACCCACCCTTGTTCTCAGCTAATGGCCAGCATTGTTTATTGTGGGCTAACACACACTCACCCACATCTATATTAACATGGGCAGCATCTTCCTCTTCCCTTTTAATGCTCTTTTTATCTTAATAAAAATTTTATTTACCATCTTTCTAAAAGATTTGTGTTCTCCAGGTGTTTTTAAGCTATGTAGCTGTTTCACATCAAATATAAACCAGAAAAATTAACTATACTGCAAACTTCCCAGTAGCAATGTAAATGTACGCCTTAACAGATATACCCAGGTTGAAAAGCCAATAAATAACTTAAGGAGAGGAATCAACATATCCATCTTCATTAAGTTTGACTTCAAATACTAAAGATAGGAGTAAATCACCCCTGATGCTGTGAGCAGAGCCAAATTAATTTTAGCTGTTACCTCTCTTTCTACAGGCAGGGCTCACTCAGAGATGCTGAAGGCCACTCACAGGCCCATGGTCACACAGAAGTGTCACAGCCAAAGCCAGCACAGAGGGCTCCAGCAGCTCTGAGCACAACTAAGTGTTCGGCCCAACAGTGCTGAAACATACTTGCTCTCATATTAGAACCTGCTAGGTCAGCATTTTTTGGATTGACACCTTTGGTTTCATGTGCTCACTCGTGTTGGGGAAATAACGCCAAGGTGTGCTGTGCTGTACACCCAGAAGCCATGTGGGACAGGAGCAGTGCAGGCTGATGGCCCCTCTGGCTCTGGGTGTGCAGAGGGCACGTTTGGTAGGCTGCAGAGCATTTTGCCAAGATACCAAAACTCCCATTTGTTCCCTCTGTCATTTGGCCACTCACACCACATGAGAATGAGCAAACCAGAGTGCTGGGCAGATTTTCTCCCTGTGGTGTACAAAGCTAGAAGGCACCACGTGCCACCAGTGCCCACCTGGCCAGCCACCCTGCCAGCCCCACCGTCCCTGCAGGCAGGCAGGGGACAAAGTTGTTGACTTTCTTCCCTCCTGGCCTCTTTGGGAATCAGCAGTCTCATCTCCCCAAGCCAAAGAAGCTGGGCACAGCAGATGGCTGCCAAAATAAAGGGAAAAAAAAAAAAGAAGGAAAAGAAAGAAAACAAAAGAGAAACAATCACCCAGCTCCTGGGTGGCACAGGCAGGAATTTTGCTGCCATCCCCCGAAGATGCTCAGATCTCCTGCTGTGGCTCAGTGTTGAGCTCCCTGCCAGTGCTCACACAGGAACAGTGCTGCCCAGGACAGACATTTGCCCAAGACCTCCATGAACAACACCAAGCCAAAAAATGTAAATCAAAAGTAGCAGCCCTCAAAGCTGCCTGGCAGGACTGGGCACTGCAGCTCCCTGTGAGTGGGGGGCAGTCAATGGCAGAGAGCATTCAGGCAGCAATGGATACCAAATCTGTGGTATTGAACATACACAATTTGAGAAATAATTAACTGCACTGTGAAACACTGATAACTTCAAGTATTAAAAATGTAATCTCACATATTAAAATGAATTTACTAAAACCAAATCAACAACTCAGTGTCCTCTGAATTTCCTCCAGTCAGCTAATTAAATTAATTGTTTTGTTCACTTGGATATAGATTTTAGATTTGCATTTTGCCATCAGAAAATACCTCATGCAATAGTACAAGATCACCACAAAGAAAATTAATTTTTACAGGGATTGGATTTCATTCCCTTAAGCTGAAATTCTGATCAGTAAGCAGCAAGAACACTGCTGTAGCACACAGGATATCACTCAGGATGTGACAGTTTCCTCTTGTTTTAAGCTACTTTAAAAAAAAAATTCTTCTCAAATTAGCAACAGAGTATTGCTTTTGATTAGCAGCAGAGGGACTGTGAGCACACTGGGCCCAATCCAGCTACTTAGAAGTTTTGCTTTTAACTTTGATGGAAATTAAATAGGAATTTAATTCAGTGCAGCAGAATCAGTTCTTGAAATGCAGTTCCAGCATTCAGCCCGTGAGTGCATCAGTGCTTCTCCTCTCCAAATCCCTCAGTGCATCCACCAGCCCCCGGTGCTGCCTCTCACTGGGGCCCGTCCCCTGTGCCAGGGCTGGATGCTGCTCCACACTGTGCAGGAACAAGGTCACAGCCCTGCCAGGCCAGGGGTGGGCAGAGCCCTCACGCCTGGATCCGCCCCAGAGCCGGACACGTGTGACCATAGGAGAAAACACCGTCCCCTGTGCCTTCCTCAGGGTACAGCCCCACATCCTCCCTCTCTTAGAGCTGCACCAACCTCACTGTTACTGACTTCATTGGTACTACTCAAGTAAATTGTGTAAATAAAAGAATCCAGTGGTGCAGTTGTTCAGATCCCAAACTGAATTTTGAGGGGAGTACTTGAAAAATTCAGCTCAGAGTGGTTTTATCAGGATCCTTCCAATGGCATTTTCAAGTGTACCTTAAAATCAGGCCCATCTTCTCAACCTGCGCAATCCTGGTAACTGAACTTGAGAGGGTCACATCCTGTATTGCTCCAAAACTCACTTAGCCTTGACTCTCCTATGTTTGTGTTGGTAGGACTTTGCTTAAATAACCTATTTGTTGGGCTAACACAACATTTTGCTTGGCTTGCAAGCCCCATTTGGGTAAATGCACATTTCCCTTGTTTCATTTTTTTATAATTTTCTTCTGTAGTCATTTAATTGACCTTACAAAGATGCTTGCAGAAGTTTAAATGAGGCATAGTTAGAGCTTTCAAAAATACATATAATTATGCACACCTACAGACTGTAAGGAAAAAATAAGAAACAAGAACTGATACTGAAGAGCCCAACAGGAGATTTGCAAAGTTTTGGTTTAACACCAGCAGCTGCATATTGGGAGTTTATGGGAGATAAAGGACTTTTACAGAATTGGGACACACAGCATTTTTATACTGGTACCACCCCACTGCTAGCTGAACCCACCACAGTGCTGCAGCAACTCAAGCTGGGTAGTTTGGCCAGTCCCTTGCCATTTGTAAAGATGAACTTTATCAGGTGCTTCAAGAACCCTTGGTGCATCCCTATGTCCCATCCCTCTCTGAAACACCAATGGGAAGCTCAGCACTAGCAGTGTTACACAGCAGCCAGTTGAGCTCAGCAAGTTTCACACATTTAATGCCAGTGGAAAAGTCTGACAGATACAACCCAAAGTCTTAAAATTACCCCCACAGAAATCAGTCATGCACCCAGAAGGTGAAGTAAGAGATTTTGTCTGCTTAATGAGAGCAGAGGGGGCACAGACACAGGCTCAGAGCAACAAAAATCAATCTTGCACACAAAAAAGGACAAAGGGGCAGGTAGGACAGCATAGAGGGGAGGGCCAGGTTGACAAGCTTCTCCCAAAAGAAGGGCAAGTGTTTCCTAGGAGCTGAAGTACCCAGGCAAAGGTCAATGGAGGAGGCAGAATGTATGTCAGCTGGGGCATAAAGTATTGCAAAAGTAGGGAAAAAAAATGAAAAGCAAAAGGAAAAGAGGACTTGACAAAAATCTAATATTTAATCCTACTACTATTAGGGATTACAGGACCTCTGGGTCAGCAGCAACTTGAGAACAGCACTACTGCAACTACCTGTGCCGTGCTGAGAGCTAAAACCAGAGCAAACAGCAGGTGCCACTTCATCGTTCCTGGCCCCTACCCCAAGGGACCCAGAGCAAGATGCACAGAAGCACCGAGACTCTTGGGAACACGACACAGGGACATCACCCATCTCCGGGGGCCCTTGGCCTACCCGCCATAAATATTTTGTGTCTTAGAAAGTCAGTGGAGCCCACACCTGTCAGCAATCCCTGTAAACAGAAGAGTCCCCGATTAGAAGAGGCAGATCTTTTGTCTGTGAAGCAAGAGCCCAAAAGGAGGAGCGAGGGTGGCAGCCGAGCGGGCAGGGCTGCAGAGGGGCTCCAGCAGCGCCGGCGGACATCTCGGCAGCCCTCCTGCTGCAGAGCGCCGAGGTGCCGACCCAGCGAGGGGGAGGCAGCGAGCCGGGACCCGCGGGCTTTGCTGCAGTATTCAGACCTCGGGCTGGCGTGCTCCAGGGAGCGGCAGCTCGCTATGTGGAGCAATTTAGGTGGAGGCTGGCAGACGTATTGCACACGGACTGAGACTGCAGTGCACCACCAAGGCTGGAAAGGGTCGTGCTGGTCCGGCTCTTCTCTCCGAGCCCCGAGCCACACGCGCCGCAGGAGCGGTAGGCCGCAGCCGTGCCCCCCGGCCGGCCGGGTGCGTGCGGGCACAGGGCTGCCGGACAGACCCCAGCACCGACCCCTCCGGCAGATGGCCGCCCCCCGGCCTCGGCCCATCCCTCACAAACATTACATAAATTTAAACAAGGCATGGAAGGAGGCGAAAAAAAGAAGGGAAAAAATCAGGATCATTTCAGAGCGGCACAAATAGGAGGCTGCGCTGGCTGCAGGAGTAACCAGCTGATGCAATTATCCTGGCGGCCGGCAGTAGACCATCTGCCCGGCTCCCGGGTTGCTGTTGTTGCAGTCTCAGCGGGGCTCGCTCCCAGAAGAGCGGGGCCCCGCGGCCGGGAGGAGCCATCTGCGCGGCCCCGGGCTGTGCGTGCCGCGCTCCGCGGGGGACGGCCCGGAGCCAGCCCGCTGCCCCGCGGCCCCGGGCACGGACACGGGGGGCCGGGCGGGCCGGCACGGGCAGCTGCGCTGCGCTGCGCTTTCTGCAGGGGCTTTGCTCTCTCCCATGCCACCACACAAACCGGTTGTGTTTCTGGAGCATCTCTGTGCCTGCTTGTGTTCAGCGTTTACACGGTGTGCACCGGGGGAGCCTGGGACATCCCCTGTCCTCAGGGAGCGGTGGGGACACTGAGGAACCAGTGACAGCCACCCCATCCCACAGAGCTGGGCCCCAACCCTGCACCCCAGGATTTATGCCACAGTGAGGCTGGTGACTGCCGCCTTCATTTATATTTTGTCATTTCTACGTTTGTCAATAAAACACAAGTAGAAAATGACACTCAGAGGAGAAGGGATGAGCTCTGTCGAGGAAACTTGAATGCAGTTCTGAGGACTTCCATTGCAGGTAGCTACCTTTGCTAAGGCAGGTACCTTTGATCTTTCTGGAGTTTTCCCAGTTACACCGTGTCTACTCTGGGGTATGGAAGCGCCCTGCATTACCCAGGGCTTGTGCTGGGTATCACCTGGAGCCACGTTTCACTGCTTTCACCGACAAGGTTTCTACAAACTTGTCAGTCTCAAATGAAAAGAGGCAAGAAATCGTAGATTTTTTTTGGTCCTTTTAACCGTATCAAGTCCATATACCTATTGCTGCCCCGGGTTCAGTCTCTGAGCATTCATCTGCAATCAATTAAACAATCCAGTGTCCAAGTGGGTTTCATTCTGAATTTAAGCTTTCATTCTATAAAAATTTATACTTTTCCATTCCCAAATTAATTGCTATTCAGAAAGAAATTAAGTAGGGAGGGATGCAAGCCTGTGCCAATCCATCTCACCACTTCCCCAACACTGACAAGTCCCTGGGCACTGAGCACAGCAAAACTTGCCCATGGCCAATTTCCTGGGCCATTATTTCAGGCCTGGCAGCTTCAGGAGGGATGCAAACTAAAGGACAAAGTGCTTCCCCCATCCCTTGCTGCCCTCAGCCAATGCCAGCCCCATCCCATCCCTGCACCTCCCTGCAGCCTAGTGCTTTCCTCTCTGAAGCTAAAGCATGAGACCTGCAGAGACAAGGCTGATGAGCCCATTAACAAGTGCTAACACAATACGTGGGTGTGAGTTAGCAGACCACACTTACACTTCAGTTTTAATTTAGACAATGCCTGGCACTGTTGTCAGTCACAGCTGAACTATTTATCTCTAGAAGTGAATAAAGGAAAGGAAGCTCTGAACACAGCCAGGACTGGCCCAACCTGTCACCACATCCCCACTCCCACGTACTGCAGCCTCTCCACAGTGCATTTGCCTGTATGAGCTGCTCACCATTTGCTGAAGCTCTCTCAGCAGATTTTCCCTCCTTCCTTCATCCTGCTGTTGTTTTCTAGAGGTTTAGGACCACAGCTGCCATTGACCAGCACCTCCTACTACTGCCTGGGGACACCAGCTCAGAGTGGACCACCAGCAAAGGGTACATGTGTAAGTCCCCATTTCTGGTGGAAACCAGGCTGAAATGCTGATTTGACCTCATTTTTTAGTGGCCATGTGTGTGACATAACTAAGGGCCAAACTCAGTGACAAACCTAAGTCAGGTTATGCTGTGTAACAAACATTATCCTCAGACTATCCCCTCCTTCACATTTTCAAGGACTCTTGCCCTTTCCTCTGTTTCTTTTCCCAAAATGGAGTTGACGGTAAAGATGGTTTGGAATGCTGGAAGCAGAGCTGCTGCACTGCAGGGAACCCAACATGAAGCCAGGCAGGGGCCAAAGCACCCAACCACAGTGGAACAAAGGTAAAAGTAGGAGTGGAGTAGAAAGCTCCACACTGTACTTAAAGGAGGATTGTGGTTACTGCTCCTCCACCTTATGACAATGCAAACTTAACCTAGGCAGAAATAACTCCAAATTTCATCTGCCACGATTACAGCCTCCACCATGGGATGGCACAGTATATATAACACGGAGGCAAAGAGAATTGCTCTCAGGTTTCAGGATGCAAATGGTTAATATTGCCCACTAAAAGCCATTCTCATTATAATCAGGCAAGGAATAAAGGGGATTAAAGTAACTTAAACTGAAATCTTGTCCTCCTGTAGTGACACAGGTTAGAAGGAAAAACAGCAGTTCTGATACTGCAGAAAAATTTGTAGTGCTTCCTCTCTACAGGAGGGAAATTCTTCTCAGGCTTTGTTAGCACCATTCCTGCACTCCCTTCACTCACAAGTTTCATCCATGGGCCCACAAGGGTCCAAGAAGGACTTTGTGGAAGAAGGAACATCACAAGGAGCCCAGCAAAGGGCATCATCACTGGCTCCTGCTTATCCCTTAGTGCCCAGGCTGGGCAAGGGGCCCCAGCACCCACAAACCACAGGGGCCAATGCCAGGGTGGTGATTCACTTTGTTGCACAGAGTGTAATAAAAAGCTATTTTAAGATTTTTATATGCCTTCAAATAATGTTCTCATTGCTGTAGCTACCCAGCACAAACTAAATAAAAGCTCTAATCTCTAAAACACAGTACTTTTTTTCCAAAAGCATGGAAATGGGGAGGGAAGAATGTACAAACCAAAACAAGTGGGTATACTTCTTGTGGGATCTGCACTATGGAAGAAATGCAGAGCAAGTCTCCCTCTCCCTAGAGGGTCTTTTTTCAAGAGGGAGAATAATAATAATGTAGCAATAATAAGCACTTATATAGCGCTTTACATTTTCAAAGCACTGTGTAAACATCAACTAATGGGACACAGTAGAATAAGTAGTGTCTAAAATGAGTTTATGTACTGCATTATATTTTTCTATAAAGTGGCTGGGGCTGGTTTTAAAATTAAATTCCCCCACATATTGATACTAGTGCAAATGAATCTTCTTTAAAGAAGTGTAACAAAAACATTTTTCTCATTAATTACCCTCGACAACCTTCATATTTCCAAATTTTGGCTCAAAGCAAATTGCTTAGACAGTTTCATAGGTGCAAAATGCATTTAGTTTCACAAGAAGAACAGGTGGGCTAACTAACTGCTTAGAGTGATATATCAGTACACTTGTAGGCACACACCAATGCTTTCCAAGAGAAAGTCACATAACATATTCGAAATATTCCATAGAAGAAGGTTTTTAAGGGAGAAACTGAGAAATACAGAGAGCTGGAACTATTGCTACCTTGTGGACAGAAGAGCAAGGCAACCAGCACCTTCTCAGTAAAGGCTGCACAACAAGGAAAGAAGTCCCTACACTGGATCTAGAAATCAAGCATCACTTTCCATTTTATACAAGAGTTAACAGGAAAAACATCATCTATAATAGGGAAAATGAAACAATCACAAAGCAAATCCAAATATTATGACCTGAACCATAACATGGGTGTTACATTTCACTTTCACCTATCCAGCATCTCACAGTGTTTAATAAGTTCACTCTACTCTCCAAGGCACAAATATTATATCCTCTTTGCATACTTCTGAGATAGAAAACATTGAGAGAGGGAGAAAAAAAAAATTGACACATGCTCATTCTTCCAGGAGCCATGGCAGAGGCAGAAGGGGAAAAAATCTGACTCCCTGGAGTATCTTACTATTTTGCAAACTTTTATTTCTTTATTATCAATAATTTGCTTTACAGCAAACCCAGGTGCTTGTCATGAACCAGAGCCCAGCATACACCAGCATGTAAATAAAGAATAAAAAGGCTGCACAGGACTGAAGCAACTGAGGAATGGTTTGGGTTTTTTCTCATATTCTCAAGCTAGGAATCAAATGCCAGTCAAAAATGCCATGCTGAATCTATCTACCTTTAGGCATGCGCTTAACTGTAAGTATGTGAGTAATCCCAGTGGTTTCAGTTTTGGGGATTTTAATAGTTGTATGGTTTTCATAACTACAGGAAAAACCCTTTCCAACAAACTGCCAGTGTGACTCCCTGTTGTACTACACCACAATTACTGGAACATATTTGGTATTTCTCAAGAGGTTCAGATAATGAAGAATCCTCCAAATTTTCTATTAGCCCAAACTTAGGAATTCTGCATCAGGGAGTTAACAGCAGAACAGACAGTGTACGTAAGGTATTGCAAAAGAAAGAGAAAGAGAGGCAGAAATATTTATAAAATGTAAACCTTGCTTTTTTAAGTAAGGTTGTTTGTGAGCCCAGACTGCAGCTAAACCAACACTATTGCACAAGCATGCTGAGTTAAAGATCTTATTCTCCTGTATTCCTTTATAAGAAGCAACATTTTTCATGTTTTCACATCACAAAGTTTTCCAAAATACGAACAAGAGTAATATTAAATAGGAAAACACACAATAAACCAGTCTCTTTTATTCTTTGATGTGCTATTGGTTTAACACTGAATCACAAGCTTCTACGAAAAACCCACACATTAGTTACACTTACAAGGAAATGTTTTTTAAAAGCAAGGAAAGGTACAATGTTGTGGTTGCTTTGGGGTTTTTGTTTGTTGGTTTTTCGTCTTGGCAAACAACCAATTCTTTTACTTCATGTCACTAAAAATAAGCAAATGGGGGGAAGGGGGGAGGAAGGTAGGGGGAGGGGGGGATCCTTCCTAACAGGGAAAGCCATCAAAATTTGCTGCATCAGAAATTATCCCAGTAAGAACACAAACAAGCACAAGGCACTGCTGCAACAAGAGAGGCCAGGCTGGCCACCAGCTTCGCAGGCCCAAGGACACCAAGTGCTTTGGGCAGCAGAGGCTTTGTCCTCCACAAAGCCACTGTGCCATTCTAAGCCCAGGAACGTGAGCTAGCCTGGGCAGGACATTCATGGGACATAGTGCCATTTTAGTCAACCATAGTCAAAATCCACCGCTAAGAAAACAAACCATAAAGCAGGCAAAAGAGCTGGAATTTGCCATCGTATCTCCTGTCACCCAAGCACAGGAGACAGACCAGCCTCTGACAAAGAATTGTCTGGCACTTAAGTGCCAGGATTAGCACAAGCACCCACTTGGTGGTGTGGGCCCCATGGTGACACAGTCTATGGTGCAAGCTAAAAGCAGAATAACAAATCTCCCTTTCCCTTGAGATACATAACCTAATTTCTTAGTGGCATTATTTCTACTATGTTAGAATAGAGAAGAAAATTGTTCCCCAGCAATGCTGCAGCAATTCCCCAGCACAGGAGCAGTGAAAGGTGCTGGCTGAACCCTGGTCTGGGTGCCTTGTCCCTGCCCTGCAGCAGGAGCTCTGCCCTCCTCTGCTTTGCATTCCTTTCATGGAACAGCTGCCTGCCTGCCTGGGCCCCCATCCAGAGAGGGATGAGGAACAGCATCCAGCCACTGCAGGGCACAGCACCAAGCACTCCCCAGCTCACACCTCTGCTGGGACATATCATTGTGCCAGGAATGGCAGAGAGCACCAAGCACTTGTACAACTTGAGTCTACTCTTCATAACTTCCAGGGAACTTCTTCAGGCTGTACTCCTTTGCAGCCTGTGCTTCACTATGGGTCTGAGCATTTGCTTCAGTGGCCATCATTGCTGGGCACAGTCTCAGGGGGCTCACAGCCTGCCTAGCAGCCCCCTGCAGATACACATGCACCCCCACTTCCCAGGCAAGGGGCCGTGGGCCAGCCTCCCCAGCTGAGGCTCCTTCCACAAGGGTTTGACCCAAAGTGGAACTCAGATCCTGATGAGGACAGGGCATTTGCCCTGCCCTAACACACCCCAGACCTGTGCTTGGCCAGCAGAGAGCTACAGGGTTACTTTTCTGGGGGGCTGGTAGATCAAATCAGTTCTGAAGGAAGTTAGGAAGGCATCAGGACAAGGATCCAGAAACAGGAGAATGAACCCCATGAGATCTGCCCTCATCTGAAGCAGCAGTGGGCACAGCCCTGGGACTGGGCCAGGCAGCCAAGAGGCAAAAAGCAGTTTCACAGGCTGAGTGTAAGGTAATGGCAGCCTCAAACCAACCAGGGTTCCTTCCAGAGCTCCTCCAACCAGCCATGCATCCTTCCAGAGCAGTGTGTTTAACATACGCCAGTTTGCACACTGTATTTAATCCAGGGCTGGTGTGGGTTTTTCCAACATGGCAATATCAAATCAAGAAAAGCTTTAGAAAAAAAAACCCAAACTTGTTGGGATGCACCAATGAAAGAAAATCAAGTCAAGCCAGCAACAGACAGTAAGAAGGACAGAGAAGCAGATAAATTCCCTCTAATAAAGGGGCCAACTGCCTTCAGCTTCCCAAAGAGCAGGATTACCATATCCCCTCCCTGCCAGGGCCTCAGCAGCTCCCACCATGGGCTGAGCAGTGGCTGGGGCTGAGCTCTGGGCTCACCACCCAGCAGGCAGGCCCACCCTGCCCCATCCTCCACTGCCATTTTCCTTCCCTGAAGGCACCTCCAGGGTCGTGGCCATGTTCTCCCTAACTGCAAGGAGCTAAACCAGCAAAGATTCAACGGAGGAAAAACAAGTACAGAGGCTGCAACCTGGGGAGGAAATCCTACTCAGGCTGCAACCTGAGGAAATCCTCAAGTTTCCCAAGCTCCACAGTGGGACAGATGCTATAGGAAGGGAAACAAAGCTGCTAGAGGAACTTCACCAACATTTTCTTAGGCTACAGATATGTAGAAATCATCATGGCAATTTCCCTTGAAATCATAATCATCTGTGCATAAATTAAAAATCAAGTTCTTGGTGGCTACCTCAAGCAATGTTTTTATTAGGTGGTTTGAGGTTTGCTAGGAGACCAGAATTTACAGCTGGCATGTGCACCACCCCAGTGGTTGGACAAACAGGCAGGGTGGAAGAGAGCACATGCAGCCAGGCAAGACACTATTCCCCCAAATAAGACCTGCAGAAACAATATTGCATTTTCTAAGGTTCATTTGAAGGGAGTTTTCCAACGGCACTCTGAGGGACAGCATAAAAAGGAAGCACAATTGTTTGTTTAACACTGTGGGACAGAAAGGTTTTAGCACCTCTGGAGGCAGCCAGGACCCCCAAAGCCACTGAAGATGGCAATTTCTCTACCTGCCTTTTTGTTTGCTCAAGTTTTGCCCCACATTGGCTTTGCTCATGCCAATCCAACAGCAGCAGGGTTTAAGCCACTAGTCTGATGTCTTCAGCTGTGCCACTGACTGCTACAACAGAGAGCGCATTTCTTGGATGGCCATGTGTGGGGATACAAAAACCTCATTTACAACTTGGCATCTCAAGGAGGACAGGGTGGTACAGCAGCAGGTGACAAATTAAAAGCTCATTTTTCTATGCACTTTCTTTGGAGCCACGTTTTGAATACAGACCCACTGGCAAGGGGGAAAATCACAACTCGGATACCTCTTTATGAAAATATGCATTTTGTCTTTGGGAGAATTCCTGGTGCATGTCAGAGCAGCCAGCAAACCCCATTTGTGAGCAATCTGCCTGCGTAACACCAACAGCCCCACCACCAACACAGCCTCCTCCTGCCAACTGCAGGGGGTTTGTGCCCCCAGGCCCCTGAGCAGCAGCTCCTGCTGCAGCCAGGGACGCCCAGCAGTGCAGCCTGGCAGCTCTGCAGGCAGGGCCGGCAGCTCCCCCTCCACAGCACCCTCGGGGCACTGCAGCCACGCACACCACGCCTCTGCCAAGCATCTCTCAGGGGTGGGGGTTTTCAGACCCTCACCTTACGTTCGGGCTTATTTCTGAATTTACTTATATTGAGAAGAATGAAAAAAGAAGCTCTCTGTTAAGTGTTTGAGACCAAAAATAGTAATCAAAATAAATCAAATTGCAGTTCTAAAACAAATATCACTTATCTGTTATCAAGCAGGAAAAAAAATCACCCCTGAAATCATAGGAATCAGGTCAATGGACTCATGTACAAGCATTGGGCAAGACTCAAGAGCCAAAGACAAGCACTCAGAGTTTTGTTTTAAAACAGCTCATAATGCATTGTACCATACTCTTCAAGTACACTCAGAATCAAACCAAAGTACTTCATCTTTTAAAAAAAGAAAAAAATCTTTGAGGCAACAACTTTGGCAGCCAGAGTTGCCTACTACATTCCCCACAAAGTATCCCTGCCAGAAACACACCATTTTTTCTACATAATTCTAGCATAAACATAAATAAGGTGCAAGTCACACACAGCCCTCCTTCTCTACTTCCCCACCCCGATATTTTCAGTACTCTGCCACATCCCACATGCCCTCTGGGGGAACAGTCTGGTCAGTAAAAGCAAAGAAATTATGAAGGGCAAGGCATGCCATTTTCCTAGAAATAAAGGAGGCCATGAGCAAATTACCCAGCCAAAATGCATCCACAGAATTCAGCAATAAATAATACACAAGCTTGGCATTACTATGTCGTCCAGTATCTCTTTATTCATGTGAGTAATCTAATGAAGGTACAGAAATCTGAGTAATAGCTTGAATAAGTAAATTAAAACAAAGCTACATTTACCTATCAAGCAAAATAGCCAGAATGCTGCTGCTTTTTTCAGCACAGCAGGCAGGCTTGTACATCAGAAAAACTTCCTTGCATTTTGCAACCATTTTAGTTGGCCCAACAAAAGATATTGCCTATTCCTCTAAGCTTTCTCTTTCATTTACACATGAACACACATCATATACTATATGTATTTGTGTATATTCACACGGTCAGTGTTGAAAGCCTACTTTTTCCAGTTAGCAACCTGATCTCCCCTTCTGTACAAAACCCTGAACAATTGTGAGTCCTCACAGGCCAAGTTCAGATACTGCCATGATCCTACAATAGTTGAAATGCCAAGAATGGATGACTGCAATCACACTTGTCCTCAAATGTCTCTATATTAAACAGAAAATAACTATATAGCACAACAAATGACAAGCAGGAAAGCACTGTCACTGTCTAGTAAGAGTAGAAAAGATATTTTGTTTAGGTTGTTTGCATGTCTAGTGGGTTTTTTTCTGCTTATGCATAATCACACACTTTTCCATGGAGCTAGAGTCAACTTTTCAGATCTGTTCCTTCTCTCAGTCTTTAGATGTAAAATGAAAAATAATATAGCTACAGCTTCAGGTAAGCCAACCTCCGTGCCAAAGCTATGCACCTAATCATCAAGCACCCTCCACACTCAAATTGCAGCAACAGATTTCCTACTTTCCTTATTTCTCTCTGTTTAGCATCGCCACTTCCCAAAGTATGAACTTCAGCCTTCTACCATGTTTTTCTCTACCGCCTTTTAGTTTTCCATTTTTTTAGACATGAAATTGAAAGAATGCAGAACCACAGTCACTTTGTCTCATGTAAATCTGTACCTGCTTACAGTGACAGATGTTAAACACAACCCAGGTCTCTTGGGCTTCCTCAGTGCCATCTAAGAGCTCCCACAGCCCTACTGCATCTTCTGCACCCTGAACCTTCCCAGTGCTCCCCTGGAAATCCTCCCAGCAGCAATCTCAGAGTCAGCAGAAGGAACAGGAGACACTCTCTCCAGCATTAGATCCTGAATGTGCATTCTCATCAAATCTCTTTGCTGCTCCTGCTCTTTCAATTGCAGTGTAAGGAAGGAGACTGAAATCCAGCCCCCACCAGGGCCTGTAAGAAACACTACCACAGAAACAAGAGAGAGCCTTCACCCTACAGCTGATAGCCTACTCAGCCTTCCAACACAAACCTCAAATAACAGAGCTACTCAGAAGGCTTAGACCTACACTTAAACAATCCAGCTCAAATTGCCATCAAAGGGGGGAAAAAAATTAATGTACTCAGCCTAAAGACAACAAAACCAGCCACACATCCAGCAAAGCACCCCACCTGTGCATTACACCACTCCTTTTTTAAAGCACATGGCAAGTCTGTTTTCACTAACAGACTTCCTATCCTCATTACACTCAGCTGCCCACCAGGTGAAGCAAGTTCCAGCAATCAGCAGGTGGATGCTTGGCTAACCTGCCCCAGGAATAACCCAGAAAAACCTCATCTCAGCCAGGTGAGGATCATAAAGAAATGAACAGAGCTGCAAATTTAAGCACATGGTGAAGGGTGCCTAGATCCTCACCCCAATCTCTAAATTACCTGTGGGCAAATACTACCTAAAGCCAATAGCAGCTTTTGTGAGTCCAATCGATTGAGTGGTTAAACTTGTACAGTCAGCAGGCAACCAAGGGAGGCATATATTTTAATGGTAGATGTGGAAACAAAGGAATTTTGATTAGCCTTGGGACTGGAGGGGGTAAAAATACTGGTTTAGGATTTTCCCAGGATATGCATATTAAGAACTTGTCTTTTTGCCCTCTGTGTAATTTTTTTTAATATTTGGAAAGCAGAATTAGGCCACATTTGACCAAACCTCCAGAGCCTAGCAGGAGCCAACAGAGACCGGAGTACAGCGACTTGTTAATTCCTGTACTTTTACTCATAGCAGGATTTCACTAGTGAGCAATGCATTTTCTGCAGTGCTATCAGAGGCTTAAACAAACTGTTTCTCTACAAGCAAGGATCTTTCCCTCTGCTTCGCTTTCAAACCTGAATGCATTGTTTATGTTCTCTAATATCAACTAGAAATAACTTCTGTGTAAAGAAACTCCAACTGTTACACTTCTGAAGCAGCCTTCGTTATCAGTGCCTGACTCAAGGAGAACATGACTGCGGGTGATGCTACAAAGAGAGACGAGATCAACCCTACTAGAAATTGCCCAGGAGAACACACAGGTAGGGTGGGTTTAAATGAGATCATGACTGAGATTATTTCACCCCCAGCATACCCAAGTGAGCCCTTCAGGTCTCCTGAGTGGCCTCTATGCAGCAAAGGAAACACTTCTCTGCCACAAAGGCTGCCTTACATTTGTACTTGCCACGCGGCTGCAGTAGCAATAAGTCCTTTGCTGTTTGTTCAGCTCTTGAAAGTCCTGTAAAGCATTCACCATTCACCTGTCACACTGCACAAACTGAACCCTTTGAAATGAAAATCTAAAAGTAAATGTGTTAGTCAACGGCTGCTGCTGCAACAAGAAGCAAGCCCGGCACCAGCGAGCCTTCAGGCAGGTAATTCAGTTCAACACGAGACCAGCAAACAACAGTATGTTTTATTTAATTAGGATGAACAGAAGAGATAAACCTCACAGCAGGGCGGATAATGACAACATTTCAAAAATAATTCATGCCCAGGTAACAAAAGGGCAAATTTCAATTACATAAAAAAGCTAAAAAGTTGACTTAATACATCCAAGGGGGAAAAGGGAAAAAATTAATAATTGTACTGCATATGATTAACAAGTGGCATTTACAAGCTCTACAAATTGGTCTTTCTGTTGCCTAATCTGTGGCTAGAAAGGAAAAGGTTTTCTTTCTAAGCAAGTGCAAACAATATAATGAAGGTACTTATGGCTAGATTCAGGTGGGTATTTCAGTGCTACCTGAAGTCGTTCTGTGGAAAGCTAACACCATCCACCAACCCACGGCACCACAAGGAGATCTGTGAGCCTGTTCCAAATGGCAGCACCCAGTTTCCAACACCATCCGGTCCTTTTGTTTACATTTTTGAAAACAAGCCATTGGAAGAGGTCAAAGCCTGAGCCTTCTGTAGCTGGAAATGTCACAAGAGACCATTTAGTCCCTGCACATCCTTCTACTCCCCAGAATAATGTGGCTCCAACAAGGCACCATAATTCACTGCTGCACATATATGTACATCTAGGTGTTGTCAAGAAGATGTCGTGCTTAGAACTCCCATCACCTTATTTGTCTAAGAGAAAAAGGAACCAGCAACTAAACTCCATTTACTATTGGACATCAGGAAAGAAAATGCATGAGAATCTACTTCTGGGCTCTAAAACATGTGGAATAAATGCACACAGAGCTCAGAGCTGGTCCTCACCTGGCTCCAGCTCCCACCTGCACTCGCCGAGTCCGTGTCCACCAACGCATGCACCAAAGCCAGGCCCTCCCCTCCACCACCACTTGTCAGTCAAGATTTAGCAGGAGTCTCTAATAGGTTTTATATGAGTACTATTTCATTTCTCCAGCACATTTACTAGGATGCAAGGGAATATAATAGCCACGCTTTTTCAGAGGCATTTACGGAGGACGTTGATGGAGTGATGAGGACCTGATATAGGCATTTTATAAGACAGTTCAATTATTGTGGGTAATTAATAATCTTTTGTGTAAGAGAATATCATAATATATATGATGCATGAGAGCAAGAAATTATGTATTTTTTTAAAAAAATGTGGTTTGCGTTTTTCAAACATTTTTGTCATCTAAAACTGATTTCACAAATTGGAATTGGAAAACAAGATAAAAAATTAAACAATTCAATAAAAGTAGCCAAGTAAACAATTACAAGTGAACCTATAAAATAGAAGTAAATATTAATTCTACAGTGTGAGAAAGTCTCATCATTCACAAAGCCAGCAGGTAATGTAGGGTTTTAAAATGTTTACTGTAGTAATTGATCACTGGGTACCACCTCAAGTACTCAATTTAGTTAATTTAACCAAGCTTAAACCACTTACCCACATTTAACCTAAAAGTTAATTTGGCACCAAACAATAAATAGAACCAAGCCAAAGCCACATCTATGATAAGAAAATCTGTATTTACACAAGCTTAACGCATCTACAAAACATCATTTTTATATCCAATTCAGAGGATGGCATGAACATCTGCTTTCACTTCAAGACATTAATTTTCAATTATTGAAGAAAAACAAAATAAATCCTGACAAATTACTGGTAACTGTAGAATCTTTTGTTACTCTATTAGTTTATAATAGTAATTTAGAAATCCTACAATTAACATCCTACAAGACATCTCTGATTTTTTTTTCACATGTGTCATCTGAAGCAATTCAGCAGTGAATGATGTTCTTTAACTTGCACTGATTGTACACAAATATTTTTGAAGAAAAACATAGGAAGAATTCTCCAAGAGCTGTACAGTGGTAATTGTTCTTCTTCAATGGCTTTAGACATAGCATCACTAAAAATATGAGATTTCTATTTTCTTCCCATTAATATTTAAATGTTTTGTGCTACCTTTCCCACTCTTTTCAATTTTTGGTCATGTTTATTCGTTATATTCACTGAGACCAATGGGAACAGGCCGCAATTAAAAGGTGTTTGCACACAGGCAGGAGTTTCAATCAGTAAAACCAGTTAAATACCACCCAGATCCCGTCCAGGAGAGCATACCAGAGGGAGAGAGAGGCAGGAAAATGGGACTTGTGGAGTTCAGAGGAGAACGCTGCTAGGCTTGTAGCAAAATACACAGGCAAAAATTAAAAACTGCAGGCTAATCCCTGAAGGCAGTGCTCGGAATACTGCATGGATTCAAACACTCTCAGGGCACCAGCCCCACAATGAAACACCAACATCTCCAATTATTCCTAATCCCCCAAAAGCTACATTTGATAAAGAACAATCAAGAGCGTAATCTTATTTGATATGAGTTTTATCAATTTTAGCTGCTGCTTTCACTGTATCAATAAAATTCCACCGAAACTTGAATGAACTGTAAAATTAAAGGATAATCGCACAAGTCTCTTGTATTTGGCAATTATGATTATACTTGTCAAAATTTAATTTGTAGAATGTACTGTTCCAGTACCTTCAGGTTCTTCTTTATCAACTGGGAAAAAAGGAAAATTATATCTTTAAGACAAGTATGAAAGACATTGTTACTTCCACAGTCAACTCTGTAACTGAGCTCCAACATTGTATAATTGACTTTGCAAGCAGAACAACAGCAATATAACAAAGAAAATGTCAGTGTTTTCACAGCGCTAATCTATAGCACTAGGAGGGCCTCCTGCTGTCAGCCAGAGCTGACAATACAATAGCTTTCAAAGGGATATTACCATCATGCTTTTATTCTTGACATCAATCAAGACAAAGAGAATCCTTTTCACAAGACATTCAAAATCAAACCTTTGTATGAGCAGATAGGTAAAACAGCATTCCTTTAAAGAAGATCATTCATAGCAATCAACTAATTGGAACTCGGCAAATGGTTGAAGTATTTTTATTTACTTTGCAGATAACGAAGTAATGAGCAACCCCCCTTTTCTCTTCTTGACTGACACAAATGAGGCAGGTAGGGTGTGAATCAAAAGTTTCTATCAGCATTTTTTGCCAACAGAAAGCAAAAAAATATGACAGCAATTCTGCAACTTCAAGTAGGATAACAAATCTAGAGTTAATTAGTGCATTCTTTTGCAAAATAGTTTGATTACCAACTAGCACGTTTATGCACAGAATACCCCCGCAAGCTGACAGCAATTTGCAGAACTGTCAAATTCAGCAGCCAAAGTGCATCTGATGCTTAAAACCTTGTGCCAATGCAAGCCCAGTTCCACAAAGAGCAGTCCAGTAATGCCTCAATTACCATTACATGGGACTGGAAATCCACGGGTTGCTGTTACCCACATCCCAGCACGGCGCCATCCAGAGCCACCTCCAAGCACAGAGAGCTGCAGTTTGACCAAGGGCAAGAAGGAAGACCTGCCCTCCTCAGCCCCCTGAGCGGACTGGGTGCCCCCCACTCCCTGCAGCAGCCAGCACCAAACAAACTTTTCAGGACACCGTTAATATCAGTGCCTGTCAGCTGTAATGGGGGACAAGACAGAGTGCTTTGACACTGACAGTTGTGTTATGTTCTGGGGTTCAGGTCCACGTGGTTTTAACAACACCGAGCAAGGTATAACTCTTCCTTACAGAGAACTGAAAAAGCTCTCAGCAGTTGAGGTTACTGGCAACAGGGCAAGAGTCTGGGCTGAGGAAAATTACTTTCATGGGCTTCATCTGTGATGTGAAGTAAAGCTTCAGAAAGTATTTTACTTCATCATTGTTACCACCACGCTGTCCCCTAAGTGTTTATTTTGTAAACCAGCAGAGACTCAATACTCACACTTTTATTCCATTCTCACTGATGTGAAACCACCTTCCTTTAGGCCAGCATTGTCCCCAGCCACCAGCTAGGAGGTTAGTATCTTCAAGTTTGCACAAACTAATGGTCAAAACAAATCAGTGAATTGTATTGCAAATCATAAATCCCATGTCAGGGGGAAGCCCAGGGCTACTGCTGGAGTTACAGCTGCAGGAATTACTGTAAGTTTCTGCCAGGCTGAACCTGAGACCTCCTAATACTGCACAGGGGCCACCTGACCTGCAGCTGTGCTGGCATCCACTTTGGGTTTGCTATCACTTCATTTGCAACAACGTGCATCTAAGACTTGTCAACATTCGATACTTCTGTCAAAGTCAATCACTTCTTCAAAGTCAGCATTGCTCCCACTTTAAGAGCAGGCAACTTGCTTTTTGCATGCAGAATAATCCCTTTCATCACAGGCACAGACTGATCCTATTTTAGTGCATAATCTTTCTGAATGAAAAAGGATACACAAATCTCGTAGTGGTTAATAAATAGCAAAGCTGCTATACAAAGTGAAATAAAAGATGGAAAAGAGAAAAATGTTAAATTATTTTAACTCCTAAATGCCACACATATATCCACGTAATTTATGCTTGTTTTCTTCTCAGTTGAATTGGGAAACCTATGACCTCAGAGTGCCTTTATTTATTACATCTCAATTATTTCCATGGAAACGTGTACTGTGGCAATCTACTGGGTTGCCAGCTCCCTAGACCACAAAATGTATACAACGGACTTTTTACAAGCAGAAGATATGGGTGAGTAGAAAGAAATGAAGAATTTCTTTATCCTACATGCACATATGAGCTGCCTCCTATTATCCAGAATTTAACCCAGATTCAGCTCATTCTTAGACTCCCCGATAGGCAGCTCAAACTAAGACCTGTAATTTACATCCAGTTTTTGCTGAAGGTGGAAACATTTTTTTGTGCCTAGAGACCTCAGAAATATTTAGAATCTTTAAAAACTGGGCTTCATCCAGCTCACTGTTGCAAAGACCTTCTAGATTTTTCTGCATTACAGGGATAATGTTTCTCAGCTATGACTTCCAGTAAGCTACCCACTTTAATTCATAGAAAGTGATCATGTAAATAGTGATCAGTTCTACATCAGAATTAGAGTCAAAATTTCAGTATAAAGTATCAACCACTTGCAAGAGCTATAGCAGCCTAAAAGTAATGAGGAAGAAAACAAAAGAGTAATAAATGGTAAATATCTAATATTGTATGTCACAAGATGTCAAGGCTTACTAACTGAGCTTCTAGAGCAAACACTGTTTGCACTGGCACAGAACTATTTCCTGAATGTTAAATGTGACCCTTTAGCACAGGAAAATATTTTAAACTCCAGAGGCCTGGCCACTAAATGTGATCCCCTGATCTGAGAGAAGTCATGACCCAAGGCCTGCTCCACTGTTCTCAAACTGTGATTCTTTTAGTTTCAAACAATGCATTTCAGAGCATCCCCTAGAAATAGCTCTATCTTTGCCCTTTCTTCTGGCCAGAGACTGAAACATCCATCTACCAATTACTGAAGCAGCTCCTTTAGCAGATTGTCCGGGATTGCGGAGGGTCACAATGCCACGCTGCAAATCTGCCCCACAGCACAATGTGAAAAGGTGCTCTTGGTTTGGGGGAAAATTGTTAAGGGGGTTGTACAAAGATGAAGGACTGACTTTACAAAAACTTGATAAACATTTGAAGCACATACAACTTACACTGCAATCATCTATTAAAGAATGGATATTTCACAAATAATATAAAATGGCCCTGCATGGGGTTTCAATTTGTTCTTTAGAGGGTCGATTAACTGCACGCTAATTTTGTTCACTTACGAGTTATTTAATTACAAAAGCTTTGGACTTTTTGTTTCATCTTCTGGGCATCCAAAGTTCTGATCCTTTTGTGCTTCTACAACAAAGCCTCGGGTCCACTGAGTTTGCGACTTCTGCTTTGTGCAGAGGACAATAAAACCTTCCCCAACATCAGCTAACCTCCTCGTGGCTGGGAGCGAAAGGCTTCGGGAATCCCGCTTTCCCTCTCGCACCCATTCACTTAAAAGTCAAAAAGCTGGCAATGCGTGCAGTACGGCGCGGGGCTGGTCCCGGCCCTCCCTTTACGTTTCTCCAGCAGCTGTTTTCTTACGGAGGTAAACAGGAGATTTTAAACACCACTTCGCTGAGCATGGAGAAGAATACGCATAGTTTAATGTCTAACCTTTACTCATAAAGCCGTTACTAAATTTGTTTCTTCAAGCCCAAGCAAATTCTTAACCCCTATCGATCAAATCTGGTTTAATTCTCCCCTTCTTTCACCACCCTTACGCGCATTGGACAGAAGGAGCAAACAGACGGCGCTACTATTCCCAATCATAAAGGAACATTAATTTCGGGCTAACTGGCTAAAACACGAGTGAGTTCATTCCTCCCTTCCTCGGTCCGCCGATGCGCCACCGCACCCGAGCATCACCGCGAAACTTTCCTCCCTCCCCGCCTCAACGATGCCACCGGCTTCTTTCATCAATTATCGCGACACGTGTCGCCGGCGAGCCTCGGCCGGCACCGCGGTACCCACACAGCCCCGGAACGGACGGCGGGCGGGCGGATGCCCCGCGCAGGGACACGCCGTCGGTTCCGGGGGGGTCTCCGCCACCACCAGCCCGTACCGGGGGGGGATTCGCAATCCCCGCCAAGCCGGGCCCCGGCCCTGATTGGCCGCGTAGCGGCGGCGGAGGCGGCGGCGGCTGCCCGGGGCCGGGCGGCGGCGGCGGGGGCCGGCGGAGGATGCCTTACCTTTCACCGAGCGGGGCTTGGCTTGCTTCCTCCTGGACATGTCCGGGCGCCGTGGCTCGTCCTCCTCCTCCTCGTCTTCCTCCTGTCCCTTCCTTCTCTTCCTCTCCCTGCCTTCTCTCTCGCCCCCCCGCCCCCCGCACCTCCAAACTTTGCGAGGCGAAGCGGCAGCAGCGGGATCGATTATTTGATTTTCTCACTTCTTTCGCCTGTTGCAATGCGGCAAGTTCAACTCCTCTTTCCACCCCCTCGGGCACCTTCCCCCGGGGAAAAAAAAAATTAAAAATAAAAAAAAAGAAAGAAAAAAGAAGAAAAATCGCGGGCGCAACAGTTGCAATATTTTTTTCCTTCTTGGTTTTTTTTTTTTTTTGGGTTTTTTGTTTTTTTGGGATTTTTTGTTCCTTCCTTCCCTCCCCCCCCCTTGGATGTGCAAATTCTACCGACGCAAAGCGAGCCCGGCCCGCGCCCCCACCCGCCTTTTTGTTCTCTTTAAAGTTTGCAGGCGCCCTGCGGCTCAGTCCGGCTCGCACTTTCGGAATAATAAATTTTTTTTAAGGAGGAAAAAAAAAAAGCAAAAAAAAAAAAAGCAGCGGAGCCCTGTGCGGGGTCCCTGGCTCTGGGGTGGGGGAGGGCGCGCGGCGAGAACTCAAGTGTCTGAACCCACGAGGAGCTCCGGCCCCGGCAATCCGGGGCGCTCCGGGGGTGCGACCTTGTTGCGATTTTCCTAAATCCTCCCTCGGCCGCGCTCGGCCCCCTCCCTCCCTCTCTGCCCGCTCGCCCCCGGCTGCCTCTCCCTTGCTCGCCCCCGCCGCTGACCGGGGAGGGCGACGAGTCCTTTTTTATGCTGGCGGCGGGGGCCGAGGGGCGGCCGCCCCGTGTCCCCGGCGCGGCGCGGCCGGCCGTGCGCGGCGCGGAGCTGGAGCTGGGCGGGCGGGCGGGTGGGCTCCCCGCGGCCGGCCGCGCTCGCCGCCGCCTTCCCCTGCACGCACGCACTTCGCGGAACAAGGTAAGTGCTTCTTTGCATCGATGCCGGGGCCGCTAGCTGCCTCCATGGGTTATTCGCTGGAAGGTGGCACCGCTCCTGCCTTCATTGCTGCCGCTGCTGCCGCTGCTGCCCTGGGTTTTTATTTTCTTTAGCTCTCGCCAGCCTCCCTCTCTTTTCTTTGTCCTGGCTCCTTTTCCTCCTCCTGATCTTGCTGCTGGGGCTGCAGTGCAGACACACATAATAAAGCCAGGCTTGGCTGGAAATGTAGCTGAGTCCCAGCAGGAGGATGTGAGGAGTGGAGTCCCGGCGGGGGAGCGCTCTGATCCCGTAGGGAGCCCCGCGCAGCCTGCGCCGATCAGACGGAGAGAGAGCCAACAGCACCGAGCCATGGACGGCCCGGGAAATACAGCGGCCGCCCGCAAAACGCGGACCGCCGCCGCGGACCGGACTCGCGGCCGCGCGGAGCCGCCGCCCCCCCCTCTCCCCCCCGCCCCGTCGGGTCCGGCCCGGCCCGGCCCGGCCCGGCACGGCCGGCGCTGAGCCCGCGGCCCGGCCCGCAGAGCGCAGCCCCCGCGCACGGGCCCGGCCGCGCCGCCCTTGATCTGCACCGGGGCGGGGGCACTGAAATCCCCCCCGAGCGCGAAGGGCGCAGCGGCAGCGGGGAAAGTCGCGGGCGGTTTTTAACTAACACACACACGCACACACACACACACACACACCCCTCTGCCTGTTTGTGCAGAGCTGGGAGGGAGAGTTACTTTACTCTGACTCTCCCGAGGTGTTAAATTTAGCAGGACCTGGAGTTGCCCACTGGGAAGGCAGCTTCTAGAAAAATCTGAACTTGTCATCTCACGGAGCACTTGGTGCCAAGTTATGAATGAAATTACTCAAAATAAACACTCCATCAGTTTCCCATTTAGACAGGGTTTGTTCGTTTCACAGAGTTTTTACTGCTGTGTAAGAACGAGGTGCATCCAGCAGTTCATTTACTGTGCCCCAAGCAGCGAGTTAGGAATTGTTTCCAAGCATCCTCACCCAGGCATCTGGTGGGCCATTCACGAGAGTCCAGCCGTGTATCTGGACATCAAAAGAGAAGGTTTCCTGAATGAAAGGAATGGGTTTTTGCTAAGATGCTGTGCAAGTAGCCCTGTCAGAGGAAGGTGCTGAAGCCAGGCCCCAGGGCAGTGGAGAGGACACAGAGCTCTGCCCAGCCTGCAGGCTTGCACCAAACGGGGGGTGCAGGGGGCTGGCTATGGCGCTGCTTTCTTCCTAGTGAGCTCCATCTGGAAAATATCTTCCTTTTTTCCCCACACTAAAACCCAGGCAACTCAGGAATGAGTTTGTCATTTAATCAGGTGAGTTCAGTATAGAACTGTAAAAATTTTCCTTAGTGCAGCATCACATTTGAATAGATGTTTGGCTCTGATTTTCTGTTTTCTTAAGGTTTGACAGAAACTATTGGGTTTATTAATGTCATATTAAAGGTTTACAGTTCCCCCCCTACTGTGTGATTCCACATTATTACCACAGACTGGACATACAGTAAAAAATGTTTCCTGTAATGCCTCTATAATCAAAGTATACTTCCTCCACCCCACTGCACTAAGTAGCAAATTGGGGGTTCAAAAAAGCATCCTGGAACAAGGATGGATTGCTAAAGAGCCCATGGCCCCAATTCTGATTCCAATAAAAATGGGGATAACTCTAGCTGACACAGATTCACCACTATAAAAACCAATGTGGTAGCAGTTTCTGTAAAGAAATAAGGAAAGTTGACAAGGAGGAAAAAGTGTTGTGATACATATATGGTGAAAACCACAGAATCCTGGTAAATTTGGTCAGCATGACCCTAGATTCATATTCCATTCAGCATCAGAGTTGGATCAGGAACTGAATTACTTCTGTATCCTTGTCTTATTGGAGAGGCTTAATCCCCAGGCTATCAACTTGTTTCTGTTCTCTCACTGGCCCAATGAATATTTAATTATTCTTACAAAGCAGAACAGCTTCAGCAGGACAGATTCTCATCCCAGAATGTGCTGGCGGTTGGGCACTCTCAGAGGAGTTCAGAGACCCAAATTCAAATCCCCATGCAATCAAGCAAAGAGGGGATTTCAATCTTAGTTTTACACATTCCACTTGGCAAGTAATTCCCAAGCCCCATTGCCACCCCAAGCCCCTTTGCCATCCAGCCCTCTGTTCCCCCATTTTCTGCATTTTTAAAAAACAACTTTAAATCACACAATTAAAATGAACCAACTTTTCTCCATTTTTAAAATTCATCAGGAAATCTATAAATTTTCATTTTAATTTTTTATTACCTTTTCTGTTGCCAGAGAGCCAGTGAGAAGGTTATTTGCTAGGCCCTACCCAGTTCAGAGCAAGGTGAGGAGCCCTGGTCTGAGCATCCCCAGCCCCTCCCATGAAAGTAGTTCAAGTTCATTCCTATAGTTGTTGCTAAAAACAGCAGCTTAAAACACCCTTAAAACCAGTGCCTTCCATGGTGGCATCTGTTGAGAAATATCCAGTTTATAGCTAGTGATAAAGAAAGTGGAAAGGTAGGTTTGACAGAAAAAAATTATCTGTCTTTAAATGTAGCACACACATATATAGTTATTAATTAGCCCTCTATTATCTTCAAACCCAGCAATACACAGATTTCCTCAGGCCCTGCTCTGTAAGTACATCTCTGCTCCACAGAGTTTTCCAACGTGTGCCTAAATGCTTTGCTGCTCCATTGTCACAACACGTCATTTGTGCATCTCCTCCAGATATATGTACATGGAGTTTATGTGGTCCTGCAGCCACTCTTGAGCAAAGAAACCCCCATAACCCTGCTGGGCCCCCCAGAGAAATGCAGAGTTCACCCATCCAGGGTCTCTTCCCAACACCAGAACTTAAAACTCATATTGTCATTAAAATAGATGCATTCCAAGAGCACTAATAACAAGGGAAGACTTCACTGGCTTTATTAAAATATTTAAGGCAAGTGACACCAGTCTGTGTGCTAATTTAATAAAAATACATTTAATAATTTAATTATGGTAATTTAAGAATGCAATAAAAATATATTTTTAATCTCTTATCAATCTTGTTGCCTCACAGATGCTTTTTCTTTTTATTCTGGGGAATTTTAATAAAAGCACAAAGCTGAGACTGCCAGAGTGCAGAGCTGTTCTCTCCGGGAGAGAACCAAGAGCCCTCCCGCAGCTCCGAATGACGTCCATGTCTCATCAGGTCGCTGGGACAATTTGGATGCCGGATTCTCTGCTTGTAACCCCTTTTGGGAATGTCATTGTTCGATATTATGCATGACACAGATCCTATACTATACACAAGGCAGCTGCTGGTGAGAGGGAACTAGTCCTGAGATGCAGAGGAGCCCCCCAAGCTCAGCATGGCTTGTCTGAAAACAGGATTTGCTGGAGGAGGCATCCGCCACCTCCTGCATCAGATTCACCATCCGAGCCCCATGAGGCTGCCAGGGAGGCACCGAGCCCTGATCTGTGGGGACATGGTGGTCCTTGCCCTCCACTCACTGCCATGCTGCTCCTCAAAGACACCAGTGCAGGTTTCAATGTGCTCCTTTTCTGGGGAACTGTACACTTGCATTTCACGCCAGCTAACTCAAAATGTTGATTTCATTTTGCTTGGCTCTCTTCTGCCACGTGCATGCACAGTGAACATCATTTTTAAAGTTTGATGACTTTCAGGAAGATGCTATCTGTAACAATAGTGACATCTGAGATAGTCCCAACCCTGGCAGCCTATAGGAAACTGATTGGCCTTTTTCTGGAAAATGCAGGCAGGACTACCAGCCTCTCTCCAGTTACAGATTTATTTGCATTCAATACTTAGAGCAAACCCCTATACATTTCTAGATATAGAGAATTATTTCAAAAGTGTTTCAGTATCAGTTTGCAATTACAAGTTATATAAAAATGACACAGTTGTGTAAAGGCAAAAATACAATCTTCATAAAAGGGATGTTAAACAAGGACTATGGGAGTTAAGCACCCAATGAATCAGGCCTGCTTTGAGAAAGCCAGCCTCAGTAAGGATTTAAACTTTTCAAAGTCAAAAAGAGGAGTATCTTCAACACACAAAAAGACTGAGAGAGTGGTCACCCATTACCAGGCAGCAGAGGGAAGATCACCGTAATTGTATAGCAGCCAGTAAGAGTCAACCTATAATAAAGAATATATTATATTAATAGACCTAATTAAGAGATGCTGCATAATATCTAAAAAATGTGGCAAAAGGCTCATGCCCCAGAAAAAGCCATACTGCACAATCTGATCAGAAGGTGCAGCTAAAAAGACCAAGCAAAATGGGAACTGAGCAGTGCCAAGACCTGGTATCCAAGGCACTTGTACCCTCACGAGCCCTCAGCACAGCAGGAGCTGCCGTGGCTGAGGTTTGACAGAGGTGAGTGAACACCTGAGCTCTCTGGATGTGCAAAGGAATACAGGCACATGCAGGAAACTATTAAAGGACTAGATTATTCTCTAAAAGAGATAATGTTTTCAAAGCACACAGCACAATGCAATCATTCAGCAGAGAGTCAAATGTCACAGTGGATACAGCTGCAAGACAGTGTCTCTCTTTATTTACAGTAAAATATGTCAAATAGGGAACACAAAGGCAGCGTCGGGATAAACACGGGGCTGGAGCACACAAAGGCCGGCAGCATCCACAGCTCATCAGACAACCTGAATAAAAGCCCCGACTACAATACCAGCCCATTTTCTATGGTGCTCTTGAGTTAAAGCCTCCAAACACTTTACATAAATAAATAACTGGCATCCCACATTTTAGTCATAAGCAAGGACTGACATAGCCTTATATTTGAGCTACAGAGCAGCAGAGGGAGGATGTGCACAGAAAGGAAAGGTGTCTGCAGGCAGGGGACCTGAGTTTAACTTTGGGAAGTTACAGTGAAAAGGGATTGAGGTGTTATCAAGGGCATTGAAAATGGAAGGGGAAATTTCACTGTGAAACACATTTTGGTACAAACAGGACTAGGAGCCTGTTTCATGTGCATGTACCATGTGCACCAATATTAGTATTCATACATCTCTATAAGCACAGCAATTTCAAACTCTTTTTCACTTGTGTATGGCTCTTACATCCATCAATTTATTTTTTTTTAGTTAAAGAAGTTACAATAATCTGAAATCGAGACAGAGTAAGTGGTGCAGTTAGTGACATTAAAAAAAAAACCAAAAAAACTATTGTACACTGGAGCTGAATTTAGCTCAAATATCACAAAATACCCATCTGTAGATGAATCGTATACTCACCCCTCTCCATAGTTACAGTAAAAGTCATTACTGATAATAGTGCTAAAGACACAGATCCATGCAATGCCCTACAAATACAAGCAGGCATTCCATAGTTGACCAAGCAAAGTTTTTATTCATTTTGGCCTCTGTTCCAGTTAGGTGAGGGAGTCAGGCAGAGGATCTGAACTTCCTGACAAAACCACCTTTAGCACAAAGAATTTCCCAGGTTCTGCATCTGCCTTTTGAATATTTCTGTAATGATAACTTAGTGATAATGTTACTTACTAATTTATGATGTTTAGTATAAGAAAGTATAATGTTTCCATATTTTTATCACAGCTCAGAGAAAAGTCTCTCTCTGTGATCCACATATTTTGTGTTCTTTTCATTCCTGTTGGTCGTGGGTCTGTGCTGCTGCTCAAAGGACATAAAGAATTAAAAATACATTAAATACATTATTCATTTGAATTAGTTAAAAGTGGGTGAAGCCCTGGTGTAGGAAGGTGCTCGGTGGCTCTGGGGTGAGCTGGCCAGTGAAGGAATGTTACAGGTTCTCCAGCTGCTGGCTCCAGCACGGCCCCTGTCCCTCACCCTCTCCTTGATGTCAGCTCAGCTCTGCAAGCTCCGACAAGGCATTTCTGCAATGAGGATGGGTCACTGCATCTCTTCCCCCGTGAGAGTAGTTCACTGTGCCCACTGAGACCCTTTCTTCCCAGGGTTGCGATCAAAGAGCTCATTCACTCTACCGGGCTTTGTTACTCGGTGGAAGCTCCCCTTGTACTCAACAGGCATCTTCACTGCTCTCTGGCCAGCAGCGGTGGCAAAAGCCACGATACAGGGTTTATAATTTTATTCACATCTTTGCCAGCATTGCTGACTAGGATAATGTTGAGATACGGGGAACGAAAGTAGTTGGAATGACAAAGCTGGAGGAGAGGAGAGGCACAGCAAGGGCAGCAGCAGGAGCTCAGCAAGGGGCTCCAGGAGCTCCAGGGCAAAGCACGGCAGCAGCCTTCAAAGCTGTTCCTTCTCCACCAGTACAAAGCCATTTAAGTGCACTCTTTAACTTGAATGCCGTGTACTTTTACATAACTGAAGGAGAACAAATACCCCATTAGCAGATAATTAGCACTTGGACTCTGAATACTTGTTTAAGGTATTATGGATCGACCTCCAGCATTAGAAGTGATTCATGTCCCCCATATATTCAGGCATCCTTGTTTCTTTTTTTGATTATAAATTTCTGTGCCTTGTATCTGTGTAGTGTTTATGAGATGTTCAGAATTACACTCCAGTGACAGAAGATTTCTCTACCAGAGAAAAGGGTTAGCAATGTTAATAGCTAGTAGTGGGCACATCACTTTTCCTTCCATCTTGCAGTCAAAAAGTCCCATTCACATTAGTCCGGGATCATCTCTCGAGGTGGATGTTGGATTTTCTTAGCCATTAAGGCCGGTCCCAGCAGGGGTTAGGAAGTGTTGTGAGGCCTTGGGGCAAACTCACCCCGGGAACTGGACCTGGCGGCACCCACACCATGGAAACTCTCAAAATGTGGTATCAAAGGCTGCCAAACACAACCGCGCAGCTGCCGTCTGGACCGGCTCCTATCGGATGTCACAGAGCAACCTGTCGCCAGGGTCTGGACTCTTAGAAGTGGCTTGGTATAGCTTGTCTAAAAATTTATACGTTTCCAAAGGCTTCTACTCCACTGGTATTTTCGCAATAAAATAATAAGGAGAAGCGATCTCTCCACACCTCTGTTTCCTCATAAACCAAACAAAAGTAATGGTCCTTGAGCACTTTTCCAATCCTGCCAGCATTACCCAGCTATCTACTACTGCTGCTGTGTCTTTAAAAAGTGTGCACCAAGTAAGGATGCTTTGCACCAAAACCTTCTCACCCTCCAGATTGTCTCTGCCATGAAAACCATCACTGGCCGCTTTGGCAAGCAGTGGTATAAAGCGTGTGCTCACAACTGCAGCACAATGTGTCCCAGCTCAGCCTGTCCCTGCCTGACATCCCTGCCCCAGGGGATGCTGCCTCTCCACCCTCAGAGCTGCTCATGGGTCCAGAAAAGCAAAGTCCAAACAGCGGCTTTACATTAAACCAAGCAGCTTGAGGACAGGCAGCTGAACTGCTGCTGTCACCTCCTCTTCCAGCTCCTTCCCACTGAACCGAAGAAAAGAAAACTGAAACACAAATCAAGTCCCATTCTACAAAATTAATAGTTTCCACTTGGTTCTTTTCTGTGCCTGCTTTCACTCTGTAATTACGCAAAAAGACACAACGTACTGCATGGTGCTATTGATTAGCAAACCCCACAGCTGCACAGGCAGACCTGCAGACAGTTTTGAAAGAGGCATTTTAAAGAAAGTTTCTTCCTTAATACCAAGATATTTATGGTCCCTCTTCTGATTTGGTGTGATAACGTGGATGAGCTTGCAGGGGGGGCAGGTGTGAGAACATGCAGTTTTTATTCCTGTAAAAAACTTCACAAGAAAGTTATCTCTTCACTATTGAATAGGAAATTATTGAATAGGAAATTATTGAATAGAAAATTATCTCATTGCAATTGAATCATGATGCCAAAAACCCAGGGAAAAGATCTCATTCTCTATTAAATTCAGTAAGATTTGTCAAGTAGTTTCTATAGAATGTGCATAGGTTTCTTCAGACTTCTCTCAGTTTCATCTCTCCAGAGGGTTTTGGAAGGGTCAGAGAATATTTCCCTGTTATCAGCCAAACTGATGTTCTGTTTAAATCCTACGATTGGCAGTGGGGTTTTTTTTGGTGTTTTGTTTTGTTTTGTTTTTGGTTTTGTTTTTTTTGTTTTTGTTTTTTCTATTAGGACTCCTTTCGTAGATAGAAAGGAATAAGTCTTATCAGCAATAAGGCTTAGAGCCATCTCGACCAAATAGGAGAGGCCATAGGTGTAAAGAGAACTGGATTTGTTTACATTTATTTTTAGGCTTTTATTTTTAAATCCTAACGCCCATTTTAATATGCATCCGTGCAAATTCTTAAAATACTTATAACAATATCAACTTTTAAAATGTGCCCTGCTGTTTATTTGGTTATCTTGCTACATATCTCAATACTATTGTTGTGTCTTCCAATCAGGCACCGAATGCCCAGGGTCCCGGTGTGTGGAATTTCTCAGAGGCGGGCACAAACATCCACGAGGGCAGCAGATGAAAAATTCCTACTCCAGAAGCTTGCACACTTCTCTGGGTAACCACCACTGCTGTCTGGGCGACCAGGGGATTTCCCAGCTTGGCACTGCCATGAGGGTCCAGCTGGAAGGGCACGGCACGGCACGGAGCACCGGGGCGGTTCGAACATCGCGGCCGCCGGGCACGGTGCGCGCTGCGAGGCCGGCTCTGGCGGCTACAGTGGCGGCTGCAGGGCTGAGCGTTCCTGCCCGCAGATCCCGGGGGAATGTGATCCCAAAGTGATGGCCATTCTCGGGAAACATCGCCACTCGGGGAGCAACAGACTGTCAGGTCCTGACATGTCTCCTCGAGAGAAAAACCACGGCTCCGTGGGAAAGGAGCCCGCTGCAGCATGCGGGAGCCCGCAGCTCTGGTGCCGTGCCCAGCCTCGGGCGAGCAGCTCGGAGGGGCTCCCGGCGGCACAGCCGGGGCGCGGGGCCACGCTGGGAGCAGCTGGACAGGCCACGAATTCCTGCCGGCGGCCGGCCCGGCGGGGCATAGCAACGGGAGCCGGGGGAGGAACGGGAAGCAGCGGGAGCTGTGAGAAAGCGAGCGGCGCCGCGGGGCCAGGCGGGGGCCGGAGCGGGGCGAGGAGGAGGAGGCGGCAGGGGCGGCTCGGGCCCTCCCGCCGGGCACGGCTCCTCTCCGAACGCCGCCCAAAGCCGCCGGTTTGCGGCCGCTCCCGTTCGTGCCAGCGTGCCCCGGGCTCGGCCCCCGGAGCCGCCAGCCCCGCACGGCAATGCGGCCAGCCCCGCACGGCAGTGCCGCCAGCCCCGCACGGCAGTGCCGCCAGCCCGCACGGCAATGCCGCCAGCCCCGCACGGCAGTGCCGCCAGTCCCGCACGGCAATGCCGCCAGCCCCGCACGGCAATGCCGCCAGCCCCGCACGGCAGTGCCGCCAGCCCCGCACGGCAGTGCCGCCAGCCCCGCAGCGGGGCACTCACTGCTGCCTCCCCCGCGCTGCCAGCCGGGGCACACAGCGAGTGCCCCCTCCGGCACTGCTGCCCGCCTCTCACAGCGCCTCTCGCTGCCTCGGCCGAGGCTGCGGAACGGCACCGCTCCCCCGGCCGCGGGCGGATCTGGAAGTGCCGTGGGCCCGGGGTGGCTCCGCCGCTCGGTGCAGCCGTGGCTGCTCCGCACAGGGTCCAGCTCCCGAGGGGAACCAGCCTCGCCGGGGGCAGGCGTTGCGCAGCCACTGGATTTCATGTCACAAAGGATGTTTTACTGCACGGGTTTGTTCTTCTGCATGAAGAAAACGTTAATCAAAATGCAGAGGAGACACAATAGCTGTACAGATACATTAAATATCTAGTTACTACGCAATAAATAATTAATAAACTTAATCAATTTCACCATACTCTGGTCAAGTAATACCCTTACAAGCAATCAATAGCAATAAGACATAACATTTGTATGAGCCTTCTCTTTGCTGTGTGATCATTAATAACCAACAGCTGAGCAGTCCTGATACCGCAGGCCAGCTAAAACTTCAGGAAGTTTCTATTACATCAATGATTCTGCTTTTAGTTTGTGAAATGCTCTGGAGGTGTCCAGCATATCTAACAGGCATGTAGGCTGGGGTTTCCCAATGAATTTAGGGAAGCTAAATGCCAAGCTTCTCTTCACTTTCAGTGGAAATAAATTCCCAGCAACTAAATAGAGACCTTTTCAAAACCTTAGCCTTCATATTTTGAAAGTTACATATCCACAGAGTCAGGTTTTTACCACTTTCCTAATTTTAGCTGCAAACAGGGAACAGGGCCGTCTCCTATGTAAGGAAGCAGAGGGGGGGGGAAAAACAACCTGCAGAAAATTGCTTATTTGTACAAAGTTTACAAAAGTTTGTATATAAAGTTTAGAAAACCATCACAATTTCTCTCCTGGCATTTGCAGCCATCTGCACCTGGCAGAGCTCTCAGCTGGAGGCTACCGCAGGGCTGAGTCATTTCAGAAGGTAGCAACAACTGGCCTGATTTCCTCAGGAGTTAAAATAGTTCCCAACACACGGTGGTTCGTTTCTTGTCCAGCAATTTGGAGAGGGAGGTTTGCCCCCCACAGGATGAGACACGGTGTGGGGGGCTGGTGCTCCTTCCAGGCCACTTGCCATGGCAGGAGGAAAAAGACAGCCTGTACCTCCAGGGGCCAGTGGCACCAGCCCTGAGATGGGTCCTGCCTGTGGGTCCTCATGCCCCTGGCTCTGCCCTGGCAGTTCTGTATGTTCAGGTGCGCCTTGTCCAGCACCACCACAGGGCTCCTGTCACAGTCAGGGTGGCATCGGGACAGGGGCTGCTCCCAGGCACTTTCTGCAGCTCCTCCAGTTCCTGGGAGCTACTAACATCAGTGTGAACAAGGAAGTTTGCCTCTTCAGGGTATTTTTAGCAGCTTCCTGCCCAATGACCAGAGGATAAAGGCAGCCTGGCTGGATGAGAACAGGTCATTGAGACACAGTGACACTTGGTAATGAACCAAGGCTTGCCAAGTGTCAGAGCTAACCGTGGCCTAGACTGCTCCTACAGCCCAGGCCATTGCCCTGCTTCCAGTCCACCCCTGCCCACTGCAGTGAGCTCCAGCAGTGTGTGTGAGGCCCCCAGTGCAGCTGTACCCCCATCAGCCCATCCTGGCTGCAGTGCTGAGCTCACAGGGTGCAGATGGCCACCCCAGCACTGAGTGCTGGGGCCAGGCTGCGGCCGCCAAACTAAAGAGCCACAGGAGGAAGAACAGAAGAGCTTTGTAGAAATATGTA
This sequence comes from Emberiza elegans, assembly GCA_024865655.1. Lineage (NCBI taxonomy): Eukaryota > Metazoa > Chordata > Aves > Passeriformes > Fringillidae > Emberiza > Emberiza elegans. Next base: position 3,584,111 of record JALJVW010000129.1, read on the forward strand.
TTTTTACATCAGAGTCCTTTGTATGTACAAAAAAAACCCACCCTGCTGTGTTAGGAGAAAAAAAGTCCTGTGGGCATTTCAGACCAACCTATTTTATTAATGCAAACTGCCAGATCCAACATGAGCCAGCCTGAAAAACAAGAGGCTGAGAAGGAGGAATGTATCCATGGTAAGCACTCGGCAGGCCCGTCAGTCACATCACTCCTAGCTGGGAATCAGAAATAGAGGCAGGCAACTGATAGTGATGCAAAACAAAGATCTCTGTAATTTGGAGTGGGTTTTGCCAACTCTGCCTGGGGCTGTACTGTACCTGCCTTTTCCTTACTGTCAAATGACCTGAGCATTCATGGACAAAGCAGTAACAGCAAACATGTTTTGGATATGGAAAATATTTGTGCTGCCTACATTTGCACACCTGAGCATGCAGACTCAGAGCACAGCTGCATGGGGCCATGGATGGGGCTGGCTGGACCCGTCTGCAGCACTGTGGGCTTTACACAGCCACTTGTTAACTGCTCTGTGTGGCATCAGTGTGAAATATTCATTTAGGAGTCCAGCGTGCAATTTCAGGAGATTTCAAATAATTTAAGAATAACTGCATATCAGAAAATGTCTATAAAATGAACTCTCAAGAAAAGATGTGAAAAATTTAAACCCCAAGTCATTAAATATTCACGGTGATGTATTTGCTCAGCTCTAATCAGCATCTGAAGAAGGCTGATAAATGCTGCTTATGAGCAGTTCAAATAGGAGGATGGGTTAAAGTAAAAAAGAAAGTTAAATCCCAGGATATTGGCAGTCAGTAGAGGGAATTACTTGTTCAGCAACAGGATAAAAACCAGGTTAGGATAAAAGGCTTTCCCAGATAAATACAATGGGCTCACTCCGATGGCTATCTCTGGAGGTGCAGACACCAATCTCCAGGCAGAGCCAGAACTCCAGGTGCTCTCTCCAGGGACACACAGCAAAGAGCGCCCATCTGCCCTCGCAGGGTCTTCTCTTCCACCACCCACCTGAAGAAACAGGCTACCTTTGATTTCACTGCCTCTCTAATGCTGTCAGAAGTTGGTAGAGACATGCACACACAAAAGAAGACTGTAGAGTCCTGTTTCACTATGAAACCACACCACAAATCCTTCTCACTACTTTTGTGAGCAGAAAATATGTCTGTGAAGGCAGGGCACAGAGGACCAGAGCAATACTGGCAGAGACAGGAGATGGAGCAGAGATAGAAGTTAGGCTCTGGAGTCAACAGAAGTGTGGCTGGGTTTTTGGTGAGTATTTTATGGCCTTGGGGCAGTGCCTTTCTGGCTCTGTGTCCACAAGAAGTGGGAAGTGCAGTTACCTCTGAGAACTGCACATTTGAGCATATGCCATGAGGAAAACAATGATCTTGAATCACTCTGCCTCAGTTTCACCAGGAGCAAACCAAGCCACTAACTGCTATGTCTCTCTGGGGAATGCTCCGTGATTTAGGCTGTATTTGGGTCATAAGAGACTTCAAAGGTCCTTTGAGCAAAAGCATTAAAGTGCTGCAAAATATGACAGGCACTGGTAGACAGCGGCCTGGCAGTAAGGCATGCCTGAGCTACAAAATTCTAATCTTGCCTCCCCAGATGATTCTATCAGCCCTGCAATCACTTTTGCAGCTCTTCCTTGAACTCTTCCTTGCTCTAGGTATTTTTTTGTACAAAATGGGATGCCCAGACACATCATGCTCTGACCCTGATGAGACCCTGACACACCTGGGTGGTCTCAGAGGGGTGTGATCCCCAGCCCCACTGGAACCCCTTTCTCCCAGCACCTGTGGGATGATGATGAGCTGGCTATTCCTCAGGAGCCCAAGACTTCACAGGAGGAAGAGAAAAATCTAAATACTATGGAGGAGGTTTAGCCGCTGTCAGAAGACAAGCCACGGAAAGAGCTGGCAAAGAGTGTTACTAAATATTTTAAGACCAAATAAACCTGACATCTTAGAGAGCTCTGGTCCATTATTTTTGTTCAAATTATATGTGCATCTTCTAATAAATACCTCTGCAACCATAAACACAAAACATAAGAGGGACAGAGAAAGAAAAATCTTGCTGAACAAGGGAGTTACATACTGTAGGAATGCAGGAGTCTGTGATCTGCGTTATTTCTTTGCTTAAGGCCACCTAGCAACAGCACATAGGTTAATCCTCCACAGACTGAACAGACAGCATCAGCCAACAGGAAAACAAAACATCCCTGCTAGGAAAAAAAATCAGAACAAGGATTACCCATTTGCAAGAGGGTTGTAGGAACAGAGAGCAACAAATAAGAAAGAGGTATACATGATACTCCTGCAAAAGGAAGATTTCCCTGTAAATAGAGTTATTGTCCACCTTGTTATTAAAAATACAAAAAGAGCTTTACAACATTTACAGAAAACCTCTGTGGGAGCTGCGGGAGCCCTGCTCCACAGGGAGCTGGGAAGATGAGCTGTGGTCAAGGCTGGTTGCCATCTTAGAGAGCGCTTTTAAATGATAAATAGAGTGTCCTCTAAAACAAAAAATAAACCTCTGGAGCCATAACCCTTCTGCCAGGGGCTAGCAGCACCTTCAAGGGCAGGTTCAGATCTCTACAAGCATTTCTTGGATGTTAAGACATACCATCACTTTCTTAAAGCCATTGTTCGCAGTGACTCAGCCCACTCTCTTTGCAGCTCTGCCAGGCTCCCCCACACCAGGACATTCTGCTAAAGGGGCCTGGGAATACAGAATTAACTCACCAGGAGACTCCCACTGTGCCAGGGCTGCTCCACACAGCTGCTGTGCCCTAGAGAAGACAGCCTGCAGGGCTCGCTGGCCCCAACACCTGCTGTGCCTGCAGAGCCTGTGCTTCACAGCACACAGGGTGGCCTTGGCAAAGCTGCAGCCAGGAGCTGTGCTGTCCCCCTGACATTGCCATCCCGGCCACCCCCTGAAGGAGAGCCACCAGGGATGGGATTTTGGAGGAAAACAAGGTGGGAGGCCACTGCTGCTTGCCAGCCTGCTGCAGTGCTCTGCCTGCGTTCCCCTGCCCGCCTCCCTCTGTGCCCCAAGCTGAGTGTCACCTGCTGCTCACCAGAGCCAGCACAGCTGGCACTGTCCCCAGGGCTGCTTCTGACCCAGCCTTTCTGAGGGGTCTGTGCAGCACAGCACACCCTCCTGTGCTTGCTGAGAATGGCGGCCAACGTGGTGCCACATGTACCTGCGTGTCTGGGATGTGATTTATGGAGGGTTTATTGTTGCTCCTTTTCTGCTGTTCACCAACAGATGGTAGCAGCACTGCTGCTGTCATGCCAGGCCCGAAGCTGCTCACAGCAGGTGATGACTTCTGCTCTGAAACTTTTCCTACTTGATGAAAAGTTGTGCTTACCCATCTCCTTGCCCCTCACTAGCTGCATCTGCAGCATAAGTTCAGAGAGCACATTATCTCTCAGCACATCATGTTCTGAATTCAAAGCTCTAGGGAGGGACATGGGCAGTTGTTGGGATTGAATCTCTGTTCACTGAGGCTGGTGAATCAAAGCATGCTTGAGTACACCAGTAATGCCTGGGCTGAATGCCTCAAACCTCCTGTTCCGTGTGGCACTGCAGCAGTGCATCCTACCTGGCTATGTCCACAAAAAGCAGTTCCCAAATTGTGACCAGCACTCAGCTCAAAGATGGGCATCTGCAAGACCCAAATTAATTAATTAATATATTATTTACAAATTTAATTCTTAGGTATTCCTAGACAAAACTCCAAGCATTTTGTGCCACTGGTTGCACTGGCCACTTGCACTGAGCAGGGTCTGAGCCATTCACTGCCTCTGCTGGGTGAGCACCAAAGTCAGCGGAAGCTTTGGCTAAGCAAGGTCTAGTTAAGATGGAGCTAACTACAGAGCTCGGGATTTGGTCTGCAGTGAAACTGCTCCACAGAAGAAAAACAAACTAACAAACAACAACTCTGCTCCAGAGGCTTTCCCTAATTCTGTAAAGTGCTTTGAGGCTTGTGAGCAGCTTCGAATAATCAATAATACCATTAACAAAAAGGTGGCCGAATGGCAGCTACCTCTGATTAAAATAGAGCCCTCGGTGTATTGCAGCAAACAGCCATGTAGCCATTTCTCTGATCAGGAGCAGGTCTTTCCTAGTGTCATATAATTCATGTTAAAATCGCAGCAATAAGGCAGACTGCCTTGCAGCTGTTCACAAGTCTTTGGAGGCTGCCATTATACTTCACCTTTTTAATGCTTTATGTATTACAGTTTTATTTTCACCTAAGGCTGTGATCCTAAGCTTCCTCACAGCCTTATCTACAACTCATATTTCAAAGCCTAATTTTCCTGCCCCCAAACGTAGAATAAAATAGCTTGCAAAAAGGGCTGCAAGGAAGCTGCAAGTTCTGCGGTTTTACAGCCCTTCTCCATCAGATCTGTATAGGTACTATTCCTCATGGAGCCAAAAACTTCCCAGAGAAGTACTGTAGCTAGAAGATATTTCTTGACCTGATGTACACTCTGTCCACCCCAGCTGGTGGAGAGATTATGAAATTTTAATTGGACTGAGAGCAAGATATCACTATAATTGGAGCCCAAGTGCCTGCATGAGCCTGAGATCTAGGAGTTGCTGGAAGTCCTCGACAGTCGCCAGCGGCCCCAGTGCCTGAACATTCCTGTGCCCCTGCACGGAGACTGGTTCCCTTCCAGAAATAAAGGGTTTTGCAAAGGAAGAATGCCCAGGTTTCCTATTCAGGTTTCCACCTCCTCTGCTGTGACACTCATAGCATCACAAGAAACCATGAGAAGATCCCAGCTCATCCTATCACAATCTCTTGGGAACATATGTTCCTTGTCACAAAAATGCCTCTCTGCTGCAGTGCTGGCAGTGGACTCTCACTGCAGTGAGCTGTGATCCCCTTCTCCAGTGCCTGGCTGCCTGGACAAGCATACCGTGGCTGTATGAGCACAGTGGTCCCATGGCAGGCCCTGCAGCACAGCATCTCAGGTCGATGCACTCACTGGTTTTGTACCATCTGATGAGATATAAACCAAGCACTGACTTCCACCACCTCCAAAAGGTAGACAGGGCCACTGGCTGGAAAAACAGGCATGCTGGAGGAATGCAAATGGTGGGATTATTTATTATTCACATAGGTGCTCAGTCCTTAGCATGTTGCCTGGCTCTGTGTAATCATAAAAATCACTCAGCTGAGTCAGTGATCTAAGTGTAGGCCCTCAGCCCAGGGACTCATATTATCCCAGAAGGTCTGTGTTTAAACATTCATGCCTGGATAACACTCGCTCTCACATACACTTTTTAAACCTTTGCCAGACATGATGAGAGATCATCCTGCATATGTCATATATAAAATAAGATCTCAGTTTTCCTTGGAAGCCCACACTGAAGAATCTTCAGGAAAACAGAGTGCCTGAATGCTTTGCAGAGATTGTCTTTAAAGGTCATTGCAAACCTCCCTTGCATAACATGCTCTTTTGCCTAGGGCAGTAGAAGCTGCCCTCCGAGCTTTGAGGCAGCCAAGTGCTCCCCCTTCCTAACAGGCATCTGCTAATAGAGTGGCCTGCCATGCTCCCCACTCTGGCCATCCCTGCTGGGAGGGGCTTATCCCACTACTGCTGCTCTGGGAATCTCCACTCCTGACACCAGCACTAAGGAGGTGACTCTTGTTGAAACACCATCCCTTTATAGTGCAGCTCAGCAAAAACTTTGGCATCTTTTCTACCTGTGATGCCATAAAACCTCTGTGGGCAAACAGCCCCATGTCCCCATGCCAGGGCAAGGAACTGGCTTTGCCAAGTGATTTGGTTGGCAATGGTCTTTGTTTAGGCCAGTGTGAGAGACAGGAGACCAGAAACGCCTTATCTCCCTGTGATAGGCCCTGCTCACATGGCTGTCTGGTGTGTGCTCTTTGAGGGACACATGCTGCCACAAAAAGGCTCTGACACTACTGATGGGCTGTGCAGGTCATTCATTGTCCTAAGAAAAGGAGTATTTCTGAAAACACAACAATGACCTGGAGAAGCAGAAGGACAATTTAAAGTTTTTGTGTTGGGCAGAGGTGTCCTAGGGGACACCTGAGCACACTTCCTGTTGTTTTGAAACAACTGGACAAGTTCCTGGCCCCAGCTAAAGGAAATGGCATAAGTGAGCTTCATTCAGGCTTCACACAGGTTTCTGGCACCAACAACAGAGTGTGCTTGGGGACTAAGGATGAAATTTAATTTTGCTTATTTGCCTGATCTCCTTTAGCATCAGGATTGCTAAACAGAAAAAAAAATAAAAAAAGAAGTAGGCAATGGAAGAATGGCCTGCTTGCCTCATATATAGCTTCATTGAAGCACACCTGGGAACAGATGTATGACCACAAGGGACGACTCATCCTATTTAGTGTTGGCTTCCTCCTCATACTTTCACTTCCCTGTGGTCCACATCTCCCATTACATCCCAGCAGAGCTGCAAACCTGCACCCCAGCACCAGGCACAGCTAGGCCATGCTCTGCCTGCTGCCCCCAGCCAGCTCCAGCCCACCTGGGTGGCAGCCATAAAAGGAAAGCAAACAAGATAACCATAAAAAAATGCTTTGCATTTTAGTTGCAGTTTTCATCTGAACAAAGCATATTACAAGCCATGCTGAATTCAATTAACAAAGCCTTAATTTCTTAATTCATTAAAAAACAGAGTTTGCATTATGATCTCATAATTGAAATCAAGTTACAAGACACTGACTGAATTCAATTTTTTCTCATTTTTGTGAGCAAATTAATGAAAAAGAGTATTAAAAACCCAAGTCTGTTTTGAGTGGGAAGGGAAAGAAAGCCACTTCTTTGTTATAATGAGTTATCTATATTTCTGCTAAAACCTTCTGCAGTCATGACATCCAGCAGGCATACTCTGTGAATCTGAAGGCAGAATGAGGTCCCTGCCCTGGGAGCACAGTCCCTCATTTGGGAAGAAAGCGGCCTGGAAGCTCTGATCCGCAGCCAGCGCTCATCCCGCGGTGTCGGGGTGGCCCCGGAACAGGCCTGCCCAAGCAACCAGGGACCAAAGGCAAACAGTACCAAGCCCCCAGTTAGCATAAATAATTGGCTTTTCAACATGAAGGCTCCCACAGTGACTTTCCCATTGAGGAACTACGTGCTACTAAGAGAATTAGAGGTTGAAGGTTCATTACTGGGACAAGTAGAGCACGAACTTTTGCAAAATGCCTCATCGATTAGCATCATCTCTTGACCTAAAAGAGAAATTCTAAAGGGAGCTCATAGAAAGCTGATTCCTGCTGGGGTTTATTACTATTAAGTATTATTACTATTACTTATTATTATTGATTTTGGCTCATTATTTTTTTTTATAAAAGGAAGAAAAAAAAGATGAGGAAAGAAAAAGAAGTTCAATGGGCTTTTCATCAGTCTGGCTTCAGGTAAGGCTACTCACATTACAAGGCAAAATAGAGTTGCACATACAGATGCTATTAATACTTCCTTTCTAATTAAATTCCACAAGAAATTGTGCAGGATATTTTTGTCCCCATACTCATTCTAGTCCCATCATCTTTTGATTAACTATCCTCATGCACTAGGAATTAAGGTGCGACCTCTAACTTTTTTTGAGAGAGATGTGCTGTTTTTAATATTAACAGCTCCATCTTTTCATTGTTCCTTGAGTAGGGTTGGGAGGAGAAATATAATTACACACAATGGGGGTATAATTCATACATTAGAAGTGACATTAAAATGATAGGTAGCAAAATATAACAATGTAACAGCTTGTCTGTCACTCTCATGCATTGCTGGCACCCTCCAACCCCATTACAAACACATCCCTGGAGGGAGACGTGAGTGAGATTAACACCAGCGGAGACCTCCCAGTGCCCAGTGCCATGGGGCTCCAGGCAGGGATATCCAATTTAAACTCCTGGCAGGTCTCTGCTTCCTGCAGGTGCCACATCCTCGAGCTGCCTGCTGCCACTGCCCACACCACCAGCACCCGTGGGTCGCTGTCCCAGCGAGAAACCACCCCAGCATTGCAGAATCCTGAAGCAGAATCCCAGTGCTTCCTTGGGGAGATAACGTTGTACACTTTGATGCACCCGGGGCATGGGAGGCCCTCCTAAGTAGCACACTTAGGAGGAGAGCAGCTCTGCTGTCTGCAACATTCCTGGAAAAACAAGCTGGCCCTGGCAGCGAGGCAGCCAAGCACCCATCAGTGGGGAGCCCACCACAAGGACTGTTTGCACAGAGCCAGGCTGTGAGTACCAGCTGCCCACGAGGCAGGGGATGATGCCTGGGCTCACCTACAGTGACACGTCTGGCCTGGCAGATCGTGTGAGCTTTGCCTGCCTGCAGAACCTGCAGCCCAGTTTCATTTGCACTGCATATACATGGCTGAAGAGAAACTGGTGCAAACCCCCAAGCATGCAAATCTGGGGATTTTTTTTCCTGCTTAGCTGCAGGGTACTCCCTGTCAGCATAACCTAAATGCAAAATGCTGTTTGGAAACTGAATTAGGGCATCATCTGCTGAGCACACCAATGTCCAGCATCCTCCCCCTCCACATGGCTGCCAGGCACCTCTCTGGGGTCCCTGCACCAGATCACAGGCAGATGGGTTCATGTTGATCTGCCCTAATGTGACCCATTTGGGCTGAGGAGAATTAGAAAACATCCATGAGAGTGGAACCAATCCCTCAGGGAAGGGAGGCACAGTCTCCCCAAAAGCCCACCTGGCTCTGGAGGAGGATGCTGTCCATGGACAGGGGAAGTTAGAGCTTAAATGGTCTCAGTGTACGCCTTCCTCAGGCCACAAAGAGCTTTCTTCTGAGCTCAAGTGCTTTGGTTAATGATCACCATGCTTTATCTAATTTGAAAATCAAATTAACTTAAGCATATACTCATATTTAAGTGTAACTGACTCCTTGGTTTATCCCCACAAAGAGAAATCTGCAATTACTCCTCTCTTGATAACCTTCCTGTGACACTGGGGCCATGCTGCCTCTCCTGCTTGAGCTTCACAGAGTCCCAGCCTTCATAATCCTCAAACACAAATAGTAGATGTTGCTTCTGACAGCAATTAGCTAACCTTCAATTAAAATTTTTTCAGGTCCAGTTTTGAGACCTGATGGTCCTGATGAATTAAATACAAGTGTAAAAATATCAGTGCTGTTACTGGGTGATTCTGAAAAGGTGCAGCTCCATGTGGAGAAGAATGTGAAAATCCAGAAATATTCAGCCTGAAACCTTATACCAGCAGTCAGCAAAAGCCTAGCAGCAGGAGCTGCACTGTACTCACAACATTCTAGGTAAAATATGCAAATTGTTCACTTTTGCCTGGATAGTGAAATGTGTATTTTAAGACCAACCTGTTTTGAAAAGCACCAGCCCTTCCTGCTCCCTGCTTTTTACACCCACAGGGCTCATTTAGACACCAGTTAACTAACTGGGAGGTCAGACTGTTGGGGCTCCTGCTGCAGTGAGCAGATTTCTTGCCCTTCATCACCCTACAAATGTAACTGCAAGATTTTTGCCATGGTTATATTTATTTCAAGGAAAATGGGTGATGGGAGGTCTCCACAGCCAGAGTGCACACCTTGCTCTCTCCAAGCCCTTCCCAGCCACTGCCCCATACCTCAGGCCTGCCAGTTCAGCCTATTTCTCCATGAACAGGAGATGGTTTCATCCCCACAACGTTTTTTTGGTTTTGCCTTTTTTTCCCCTTTTCCCACCATTGAATATTTTAGTTCCCTTCTTCATCACTCTTCACCATATAAACACAAGGAATTAAGTGGCACCAGAAGCAATGTTTTGCTACGTTAATTACAGCAGCCCCAGTTCTTTTGGAGCAGTGTGGAGCAGCAGCCCCAGTGGAAAGCAGATCACCGACACGGTGCTGCGCTTTCTCAGGCTGCGGCACCAGGAACCACCCCAAGGAATTAGGTTTTCTTGATGTCTAAAATTAGCTGGAGAAAATAGTACTTGCCATAGTGGCTACCCCAGATAAAAGCACCAGATGCTTCCTGTGGCAGAAGTGTAAACCAAATCTGTAATTTCTACATCAAGTGAACCAAGTGTTGCTGTGGCACAGCAGCCTGCCTGAAGAGTAGGAGAAAGGTGACTGCTTCAGCATCCATCCCTCCACCTGGGGCCCCATCCCACATGAGGCGCTGCTTCACTCTTGGCTTGTCCTCCCCAAAACAGGGAATGAGTCTTAGGTACACTCAGTATTAAATAAAATCACTTTCCGTGTCACCATGACTTTCATATGTGTATTTTAAGACCAACCTGTTTTGAAAAGCACCAGCCCTTCCTGCTCCCTGCTTTTTACACCCACAGGGCTCATTTAGACACCAGTTAACTAACTGGGAGGTCAGACTGTTGGGGCTCCTGCTGCAGTGAGCAGATTTCTTGCCCTTCATCACCCTACAAATGTAACTGCAAGATTTTTGCCATGGTTATATTTATTTCAAGGAAAATGGGTGATGGGAGGTCTCCACAGCCAGAGTGCACACCTTGCTCTCTCCAAGCCCTTCCCAGCCACTGCCCCATACCTCAGGCCTGCCAGTTCAGCCTATTTCTCCATGAACAGGAGATGGTTTCATCCCCACAACGTTTTTTTGGTTTTGCCTTTTTTTCCCCTTTTTCCACCATTGAATATTTTAGTTCCCTTCTTCATCACTCTTCACCATATAAACACAAGGAATTAAGTGGCACCAGAAGCAATGTTTTGCTACGTTAATTACAGCAGCCCCAGTTCTTTTGGAGCAGTGTGGAGCAGCAGCCCCAGTGGAAAGCAGATCACTGACACGGTGCTGCGCTTTCTCAGGCTGCGGCACCAGGAACCACCCCAAGGAATTAGGTTTTCTTGATGTCTAAAATTAGCTGGAGAAAATAGTACTTGCCATAGTGGCTACCCCACATAAAAGCACCAGATGCTTCCTGTGGCAGAAGTGTAAACCAAATCTGTAATTTCTACATCAAGTGAACCAAGTGTTGCTGTGGCACAGCAGCCTGCCTGAAGAGTAGGACAAAGGTGACTGCTTCAGCATCCATCCCTCCACCTGGGGCCCCATCCCACATGAGGCGCTGCTTCACTCTTGGCTTGTCCTCCCCAAAACAGGGAATGAGTCTTAGGTACACTCAGTATTAAATAAAATCACTTTCTGTGTCACCATGACTTTCATGTCAGCTGGTAAATTGTGGTTATAGAGGTAAGAGCTGATTTGTTGTCACTGATGTGTTGTTTCAGGCAGCACACACACAGAAACTGAAATGACCACACTGGATAAATGTGCTTCATGTTAATTTCTGGTAACCTTCAGAATGGTAAGACTGAAAAATAATGCACTCCTGGAAAATTTAGGACAGTCGGGATGTGAGGTTAAATTTTGTGATTTATAGCCAGCTGCAGTTTTATGCAGTCTTTGAATTAGATTCTATTTTCCATGGGCTGCTGGTTCCTGCAGCCTGCATCCTTGTTGGGCAAAAACATAAAAGGATGGCAGCTCTCATCTTAAATATTTCTCGGTGTGAGCTGGTTTTTAAGCAACAAAAATTAAAAATATTTGGGTACGCATTTATCCCACAACATTAGTTCTTCTTTTTCCTCATACAGTTATACCCACCATTCTCTACAACGTCACACTCCTGAATCCTGCAAACCCTGAGGTAAGAGTATTTAATGGTATCCATGCCATGGATAGATGTTCAAAGTGCCATACCATCATCTGATCCCAGTGCCCCAGGAAGCCCTACATGATGGGCAGCTGAGTATGATTGCACAGCATGGGGAGTAACATCCAGCTTCAAAAAGCTATATTACATTAAAGGCTAAACCTGTCTGTTTGTCTACCTAGTAATTATTCCAAGATATTACCATGGACTCAGGAAAACAGGCAACTAGAAATTCCTTGGTAAATTATATATATAACATTATGCTTTTAATAAACAAAATATTTATATAGTCAAGATATTTTTGAGCCCTATGCTTCCATTCTCCATGAAGACTTTACCTGGATATGAACATTTTCACATTTTATTATTAACATAAGATTTAAGCGCATATCTAAGGGTTTAACAGTGCAACTGGAAAGCTCTCCATGGACCATGAGTCATTAGCTGCAGCTTAGAGCAGATGAGCACTGAGCCTTTGGAGTAAAAACCAGGGGATTGTGCTTATTTGGGGTGGCTTGCAAACGCTGGAGGGGAGCAGTGTTGAAGGGTGCAGGTCTAGTACATCAGCCCCAAGGGATCTGTGGTCAGGTGGTGTCCTGGGCACACAGAGTTGCTATATCATCACCATGCTGGCACATTAACCCATAACTTTATTTATTAAACAACATCTTCCTATTTTTTTCTCTTTTGCACATCCTAATATCCTCACTTGACATGGCTGTTCAATATACGTGTCTCGGCAGAAAATAAAAGCTAGAAAAGAAGATACAATATTCTTCCTTCAAGACAGCACAGGTCAACCTCTACACTTGTTCATTTGGGGCTTTTCTACATCCCCTCGCTCACAGTCACCGGCCAGCGCTCCGGCACAGCCAGGTTGCTCGCCCAGGCGCTTGTGACAGCCACTGCAGTGCACAGATTTCAGGGCTGCTTTTGAAAACAGGTCCAGCAAGACTGGCCTGCGATCTCCTCAGCAGGGCCAGGCAAAGCTGTTGCAAACTACAGTAACAGTAGGCTGAACATTCTACACAGACAATTCAATTCATCAGGGTTTCTGTTCAGGAGGATGGCACTGGGGCATGAAAAGCACAGGAACCAGAGGTGGATGCAGCTTTTTGGACACACTCACTCCCTGTGGGAGAAACTGGATTCATTTCACCTCTGGCAGCTCTGGGAGGATGGCCCTGATGGCATTAACACAGCCACAGACAAGATTGGGTTTCCTCGGCCCCAGATGTGCAGGGTGGCAGCAGCAAGTGCCCAGGGAGCAGCTGGGTGGGGCTCCAGGGCCAGCCACATTCTTGGTTCAGCTGCTGATGTTTCCTTCAGCAGGAGTGAGGTGACACCTTTGGAAAGGAGCTTGAAGGAGGTGAGGAAAAGCCCCAGACACAACCCCATCTCTGCTAAGCAATGCCAGTGGAGAAGTCAGCAGTGTGGTTCAGCCATCAGCAGCAGCAACTCCAGGCACCAGCACAAGTGGCCACCCACCATGAGCTGCAGAAAGTCCAGAAGAGCACAGTGAAAACCATGAGCACATACAGTTTAAATGAGCCTGTGTTTAGAGGAGGGCCACTGCAAATGAGCTGAGCATCTGAAGGTCCCACAAGAGTCAATGGCAGCTAGCAGGCACATGGATTCTCTGACAACCAATAGTGTTTTACCTTTTCTCTCATAATGACAAGATATTGACAGGAAAACCAAGATGATAATCCTTACACCCTCCAAAGTGCATTTGCAACCTGATGGACAGGTAGCAGACAGAGAGGACTCCCAGCCACCAAGTGCCAGCAGAGGAGGTGCCACAGCTGTCACTGCCAGCAGTCCTGCTGCAGGAGGGGGGGACATGCTCCCTCTTGCACCAGTATTTCTCATGGCATGTCAGGTTGCTGTTGTTAGCAACCCAGCCCCTGGGCCAGCACAGCCACAGAGCTACTGGGCACACCTTGCAGCTTCTTCTAGCAGCGACAGATCTGTTCCAAAACCACATTTCCTCTTTACAGATCTCTTTAGTGGTTCTGAATAATTATTCCCTGTGATGCTATTTCCCATAGTTTTAAGAGCCAGTGATATATTTTACTGCTGTCCATCTATTAGATTTTAATTTCCTCAGGAACACAAGCGCTGAGAAAGGAGATGGTGCAGGCTCCCTGTGGTTGGACATGAAGCATTGGCAATAAAAACTTGCAGCAAGTTTTCATTTTCTGCTTTCTTGAGCTAAGTTTCTGGAGAACTGACATCCATTTGTCAAAAGAGATTATTATGAAGCGCTACCTATGAGCTTATAAGCGAAACCTATTGACTTACTGTCTCTGTGAAATTTCTTCTCGATTCTTTCCAACAGAGCTGAACACAAAGCTTGGCCATATCCCCGGGGAGCAATTCAAATAAACTTTTCAGGTAGTACCAACGCCCAACACACCTCCTTCCAGGACTGGCAAGACTTACAGAAACCCACTGTAAGATCTGTAGAAAAGCTGCTGTGGAGAGCTGTGAGATGCACATCCTTCTGATTTGGTGTGGCCAATGCTCTGGGGGCCATCACACAATGTCTGGGTGGTGGGTCACCCAGAGCATGAATTATCACTTTCACCCATGCAGATGATGCAGATCTCCTGCAAATACCAAAACACTTTCTGCCACACTTCATCCTCTGAATTAAGAAAAGAGCACAGAGCATGTCCAAGACCTGCAGCTGAAGGCAATTACGCAGCAGGGCGCAGGGCTGGCTCATAGCACACAGGTAAAGACACACAGAGGTGTATTTCCCCCTTTTTCCTATTCTGCAGAACAGCCCAATGTCTTGGCAAGGGAACAGAAAGCTGAGAGTGGGACAAACCTGAGCTTGCCATGTGCTCCAGGCAGGCTGGGCTAATTTGGGTGTGCAGTGCCCTGTGTGCTTTGCATGGGCAGTGTGGGCAGGCTGAGGTCCCTGGCAGGCCGTGGGAGGAGCAAGCCACCCGCACGCCCAGAGCCTGTTTTATGGAAATTGCACTCTGTGATGGTACAAAGTCTCCTGACACAGGCACAGGAAAAGTTTTGGCTGTCTTTTTCTTTGTCATCTCTGCCTGCCGTTATCCCTCCTTGCACTGGAATAAGGAGGTCAGCCAGACCTACACAATTAGAGGAAATTGTGTAAGGTTGACCTTGTACCCTGCCAGGTCCTTTCAAGCATGGGCAGTCTTTATCAGTAGCAGCATAGACAACAGAAGAGATGTGCTTATAGGTGGGAGAATGAGATTGTTAAGACATTTTTCCCCTCACTTTCCACAAACTAAGATAGTACCTCTGCCACTTGGGTGAACTTAGGTTATTCCCACTCATATCTGGCAGCCCGTGGTTTCCTCCTTCATCTTGACTTCTGCTATTTTCATTCTGTGATGTCTGTACTTTTGCACTATTGGGAGTGGATTGTGTGTGGATCACTAACTTTTGGACAGGTCAGCTATCTCAGCCTGAGCACCACTAGATGGATACTAATAAGAGGAAACGAATACATCAAAGACAATTCTCTCTTTTACTCCTCATATCCCTCTCCCAGGCACGCTGCTTTCTTCTGCTCTTGTTGTTGCTGCCCTTTCTCACTCTGCGTTTATGCTCTGATTTCTGCAGATGGAGCTGTACCAAGAAGAGCTGAAGATTGGCTTTTTAGGTTTGCTGGAACTACACTATGAGCCTGTGTGGAGCCTCCCCTTCAAAAGGGATCATCTAAAAGAGATAATGGAGTCTACAAACCGTGCATCAAATTTAACAAAACAATTAGAGCTGTGCCTGTTAGGAGACAGGTGATGCTGCTGTGGGGAACACATCGATGGAATGTGGAAGTGGCTGTTTGAAGGAGAGAGCTAAACCCTGTAAAGGATGGGGGTGTCCAGTCCAATTAAGTCATCTGACAGCTGGACATGCCTGTAGCTAATATTTGGTCCTCATAGGTCTAGATAAGCATACCATGTTTGTCACTTCTTGGCAGAAGTGCAGGAGCCCTGGAAGAGCTGAGCAAACACCCCTGTAGACCACCCAAGAGTGGAAGCCTAGGGGGTCACTGTGGTTGCTATGAGTTGGAAATAAGTTTTTCCAAGGACATTGTCTAAACATAAGGTCAATTTATCTTTATTCAGAAATGGTGGAATCTGGTACAGGGCGTGACTGGCCAATACATAACAAGTGTGTACTTGTCCTACCCACCAACAGGCCCTGTGTAACTCAACCCAGTGACACAAGTGAATTGGTCATGCAGAATTGTTGGGGACCAAACTGTCTGTGACCACACTGACCTTGGCTGCAGACATGCACATGTCTCAGCTGCATTGCTGTAGCTGCCTCTGAAGGCCCAGTTTGACTGGCAAAATCTCAGCTACCAATGGTAATCCCTGAAAAGGAACTGCTCTAGCCTGACTGTCAGGCTGGCTCACAACAGCTGCAGTTAGGAAAAAACATCCTTTACCAGTAAAGGGAGTAAACTGGATTTGGAATCAACAGGATACAATAACCTGGATTCCCAAAATACTGTTTCTACGGTACTTTGAGGATTTCCAGGGCAAAAAGCAAGCATCTCACATGGCAGGAGGAATGTGCTGGGTGAGACTGCCTGTTTCTGCTGCACTGGCAGGTTATAGGAGACAAGGCCCTAAAGCTGAGAAATTTGGTGTGTTGGACCCATGAATTCAAAGGAGTTGGGCCCTGGGAACTTTGTGCAAGTTTGTCTGCATTGGGACCTAGGATGCTTTCCCAAAGCAGTTTAAGTTACCTTCTCTGGAAACACATGAAGACAATAATATCCCACATGGCAAAGGTCTACCAGATCACCAAGCATTTTGTAGATCCTGGGGAAGAGAGAGGCAAATATGCTGATTTCCAGCAGCTGACTAATTTTGTGGGATAGTTATGGATGCACAGAACTCTTAGCTAACCCCTTCCTTATCTCCTGGCTTTTTTTTTTTAACTCAGTTTAAGCATCAGCCATAAGAACAGTGGTGTGGCACGAGGAATAAAGATACACAAATTGCACTCGGTCCAACCCAAAGTGTTCACCCTGCTTTGGATACATTAACAGGTCTGGGCACAGCAAGCAGCTGCTGGAGGTGCCATGATCTGCAAAGGAGTCCTGAGACATCAGCTCACATCAGAGAGCCTGGATTAGACACAGTGGAGAGAAGCAAACCAGAAGTGCATGACAAATTAATGGCTTTGCAATTTGTCACTACAGCTATGGTGTGAGTTCAGGTACGCAGACCAGGCTGTCTGGTACCAGCCTAAAGGCACTCTGGGCAGATAACATGTGCAACACATTCTTGAAAGACACAGTGTTCAGAAATAGCTTTCAAATCTGTTTTCAAAAGCAGAAAGTCCTTATTAAACTAATGATTCTAATTAATTAAGCATTTTTTTATTATCTTAGCAAATAACTGAGTGCACAAACATCAAGGTTCAGTGGCCAGTTGCTTCCTAGATTTCTTTATGCACGGGGTATTTGTTGAAAGCTGTTTTAATGGGTTGTGCTAAGTAAAATGGAACAATCCTTCCATTAGTGCAACTTGGAGATGGCATCTCACTTGTGGTTTCCATTTTCAGATGCATTAATAACTACAGCCCATATTAAATCCCAGCATCAAGGACTTGCTCCGTGTCTGGTTATTAAGCCAGTGGGAAGCTCCTCCTGACCCCCAGGGCACTGGTGGGAACAGGAGCCAGCTCAGGCATCTCCTGCCAGGGCTGCCCATTGCCTTAGAGCCATACCCTTCAGCAGGCAGCGTGGCTATAACACAGCACACATGGATCACAGGGCAGGGCACTGTCCCAGGGCAGGGAACAGTCCCAGGGCAGGGCACAGTCCCAGGCAGGGCACTGGCTGTGCTCCCAAGGAGGACACTGCCAGCCCCTTCCTCAGCTGTGTGCAGGTACCCTGTGCCTCTGCTGAGGCTGGCCAAGCAGCAGGGCACCAGCTCATGCTGTGGCCTCCTGCCCCCACCCACTTCAGCACAACAGCACAGCAGCTCCAGCCTTTGCTCTGTGCTTTTGGCTCATGATTAGGTTTCCAAATGCAAGATTCATGCAGTATTACAAACACTAAACACCAATCACTTCTGATACTGCTTATTTTAAAAACCTCACTTGATATTTGTATGTGCCATGTATTTTCCCTGGTGGTTGTACTAAGAAATTATGGTGGATTTAAATTTTTTTTAACCCAATTATTCGCCTGAATGTTTTCTGCTAGCTGAAAAGTAGTATATGGGGAAAAAACCAACAAGAACTCAAATTTGACCACTGGGGTCAGAAAACATCCTCCCACATGGCAGGGTGGTCCCATCCTTGTGTGGAGGAGCTCACAGCTGCCCACTCACAGCAGGTATCTCAGCCCTGCCCATTTTCTTCAGTTGTGATCTAACATAGCTATTGTACCACATGTGAAAGCAGGATACTCAGTTCAGATGTGTAACTTTTTTTACAGCACCAGTGGAAATGTTTCTGTGCACATCAATGCTTCCTGCCTAAAACAGGGAGGTCAAGGCTGTTTTCCAAATGTCTCTGATGACACACAAGGCAGGTAGAAATGCACAGCCTGGAATGATTTTGGTGCAGATTCCAGGGAGACCTCAGGAGGAGTGGACCTTGGACTAACAACCACCTCTGATCCCAGCAGCATCTCTAGGAAGCACAGCTGGCTTCAGCTGTCACGGTGTTGCTGGGGCAGGCTGCAGGCTGGTACAGCCCAGGCAGAGTTTAACCAAAATTGATAAAAACTAACCCAGACCACTTTGTCTGAAAGCAGCGTGGAAACACTCATATGTTCCCATACACCATTGGGTCTCTCTGTGGGAGGGAACAGACATTGAGGGGTGGGAACATAATCCTGACTACAAGGAGATGTCACCTGGCTTTGCCTCCATCCTACCAAGCTGTAGTTCTCCAGGTCCAGCAGTCATTTTTGGAGGCACTGGCTGTCTTGGGCCTGCCCATAGCAAGCCCCCACATCCTGCCAAGCCCCTATGGTGGCACAGCTCTCCTGCTGGCCCCCACTCGACCACCCCCGCGTCTCCAAGCTCTCCCCTTTTGCTAACATTCCCATTAGCTGGTAATGACTGCCATTTAGAAAACATATTTCCTCCCACATGGTTCCAGAGGGGTTTGCAAACTGAGCGACAAGAGCTCAGCAGGGACGGCTCTGCTCTCTGGGGCGAAGCATCGCGGCGGCTCCAGGGTGCACTGCAGCCCAGGAGAAGTCCCACGCACCAGCACTGCAGTGGGACGGGGCTGCCAGCCAGGGGCTTGGCACCGGGGACACATTCCTGCATGCGGAGCACCCCTCCAGGGGAAGGCGGCCCCAGCTCGACCAGAAAGCCTCAGGCATCAGGGGCCGCTGGTGTCCCCAGGCAGCGCTGCGTGCCAGTGAGGCCGGTGCCCGGTGGGCAGAGGCTGCCCAGGGACCACCTGTGCCGTGAGGGGCTGGGCACGGGAAGTTTGAGCAGCTCCTGTCCCACACCTGTCACAGAGAGACAGAGAGAGAGAGCTGCCAGAGACAATAACCTGACAAAATTCACCTACTTTCCTAATTTTCTAAATGTCCAGCCATTAAGTGTTTATTTCAAATTCCTTGCCACGCAGTCATTACGCATTCAGGTGGAGAGGAAAGTGAGCTCCACGGGAGGCTGACAGTAATTCTGCATTAGTTAAGCATTAGATGACAGACGTACAAAGCAAAGCCATTACTCCTGTCAGCCACTCTGTCCCAACTCCTGTCCCCATTGTGGGCTCCTCCAACCAACAGCTCTGGAGCACCACATAAATGCAGGAATGAAAGCCTGGCAAGAGGGGGGAAAGGGGAGGGGCCAGTCATAATTAGAGGTGAATGAAAGTGAGGGGGAAGGATTTTGTGTGGAACACAGTTTGGCAAAGTGTTACCGTTGCATTTATTTATTTCGGCACTTTTCTGTTGAAGCAATGTCATGGATACAAACCTTTCCTAATGCACACGGGTCATTTAGAGCAGGCACACCAGAAACAATGCTTACATAGACTTCAGATTGTAAATATTAAACAAATTTGAATGTATTTGAAATTCATCCCATTAGTAATGATATTGTAAAACCACAAGAAGTCCCTAGAAAATTTGGCCTCCAAATAGTTTTGACTAAATCACTTACTACATACAAATCAGTAAGAACTATTAATAGCAAAAGAAATACATTAAGAGATCACAGAGTACAGCCAGGATCCAGAATTGTATAAGAGATCAATGATGCTTTTCTGCAGAGTAAACTTTAAAAAACATTAAATATATAGATAATCAATGCAAATTACAATTTCCTGTTATTGGGTGCAAAATCAAGGTACATGGAGCAAATAATTAATTCTTCCTAGCATTTCTTCAGCCCTCAGCCTGTCTGAGCCCTCACAAGCCTGAGAACTGTCCAACCACCAGGACCCTGCAGTTCAGAAACATCTTCAGAGCTGTAAGGAAGGATTTCCAATGTGGCAGAAAATCAAACTGATGTCTTGGACAAGTCCTTGTCTAAAAGACAGAGCAAGTCTCAGGTAAATCCTTCCTATTGCATTCTATTTAATGCAGAATTATGTCCAGGAACCTAAATAGCACATTATATATTTAAAGACATAATAAGGCAAAAAAAAATCCAACCCCCCCAAGCCTCCATTCCTGCTTTTTTACCAGATGATGTCCATGTGATGTCCATGCTAAAAGGTTTTGCACATGCAAATGCAAAGACACAGTGTGAACAGAACCCATATTCCCTGTGTGTCAGTTTGTGTGAGGACCCCCACAAGTACAGAAAATAATGTCCAGGAAGAATGTACAACTGTCTATGATCCTGGTGAGACTCAGCTGAATACTTACATCCAAACATACCAACAAGATCTGCTCAACTTTCAGTGCAATGAAATCCTCCCAGTACCTCCTGGTGCTATTTTTGCCCCAAATACTGTCACTGCTGTGCAGCTTCAGTCCTCTCACTCTCTGTGGACAGGCAGTGTCAGCAGTGAGGATGTTTCCCTTTAAAAGCACCTCAGAACAGCTTTTGTCTGCTTTTACTTTCTTCCAAAAATGGGCCATACAGCAAGAGGAAGGGGACGATGGCTGACACAGTGGCACCTGGATGGCTCTGTGCACCTTAACAGCTGTCCCCCAACAGCACAAAGCTGCCTGCAAGGCTGCTTTTGGGGTGCTCTGCCCCAAGTCCAGCAGCTCAAGCTGTAACAAAACCTTTCTGTGAACTAAGCTAATAGCAGAGGAGAAAAAAACAGTGAATTCTGAGAACCAGAAACCTCCTATTGTATCTCTAAGTTTAAATCTAATTCAGAGATGAAAGACCCTTTAGTCTAGCCCATGCCTTTAGGATCTCTTTGGAAAGGCACAGAACAAGCCTCACACCCAAAGGACTTTCTGATGGTCCTGCAGGGCTTCTTGCCCAACACTCCAAGCCTGTTTCACTTTCTCTCCTCCCACCTTTAACTACTTCAACATTATCCACCTTTTAATGACTGACTTCAATATTTTATTGCCCTATACCACTTTCTGTTAAACCACCCTTTATAATTTCCCTCCTGCCCGTTAGACGCTCCCCCTTAATAAATTATTAAAGCATGTATTTAGATCAGAGAAGCAAAGGAATTAGATTACATTGATCCATGGCAATTTGCTTTCAAACAATTTCTTCATGAAACAACATCCCTGCCATGCTTCATTCACATCGAACCTCAGTATTGAAATCTCACCTCCAACGTTTCCATCAGCCTGGGAGTCAGGGTGGGCATGGGGAAGGGGCACACTGAGTGCTGGGGACACCCAGCATGGCCACATCTCCACTGGGCAGGTGCTCTGCAGTATGAAAGGAGGGCCCCACAGACAGGGTTATCAAACTTGAGAAGGGGTATTTCCTTTTATTGGTATCCCATTTCTCTTTGACAGCATTTTTTTTAAAGAAGAGACCAGATGGAATTTTAATTATTTTCAAGGCTTCCCTGAAATACCAATGTCTCCACCCAGCCCTGTGTGCTGGCTCAGGTGGCTGTGGTGCCTTCCCAGTGACAGTGTGCTGTCACACAGTGTGCTGTCACAGGCCGGTGTGATGGCAGCATAACCACGACCCACAAAGCTGCAGTGGGGACAGGCAGATGTGGAAGGGGCTCACAAAGACAAATGCACTGGGGAGAGATTTAGAGGGAACTTCTATCCACTTTTATTCGTAGAAAAATGTGCCTCCCAAACCTCATCATTCTCCAAAACATTCCAGGTATCTGCATCAATTTTTTGACACAGCAATTTATTTTCAAACAGAAACCAGCAAAACAGACAGCGAAGTGTCACCTGCAAGGTACCATAAATAAACAATACCAAAACCAGCCTGTGCCTCCAGGGAGCTCATAGTTCTGCCATTGGGGAGCCGAGGTATCCCATCCCACAGGGAAAGGCTGGGACTGGCAGGCAGGCTGGGATGGATGACTGCTGGAGCCCCCTGTCTCTCTCTGGATGGGATGGGGCCCTCATGGGTACTGAGGAGCCCAGCTGAGCCCAGTGCCCACCTCTGAGAGGGGCCCTGCCCTGCTGGCTAATGCAGGTGACACACCACATGGGCAAAACCTACTTAGCTTCAACAACTTGCCTCTGTGGGGAAATTCATCTCAATCCAGCTCACTGTATTCAAAGCACAATAGCTATTTCTGACCAACCAAATCCATTATGAACTTTATTCCAAGCTCTAAAATTAGCCCAGGCTGAAAGTACAGATGAAGACTAACATTAATCAGGTAATTCAGTTTGTGCCTAAGCACGGGAGGTGACTTCTCGCACCAGTGGGATGAAGGAATGCTTTCTACAGTGAAAAACAGCTCCACTTCTGAGGGGATGCATTTTTCCAGGGCAGACAGGCCCAGGACATTGGCATGAGCCACCCTGCCCTGCCCAGGCCACACGTGGTCAATCAGCGGCACAGGAGGGTCCTGCCTTCACGGAGCTGTGGTGCAGGCACTTTGCTAAGGGGCTGCTGGATGTGTTCATGTCCCCAGCAGTCCGGGCGCACCCCGCAGCCAGGTGACCTCCTTGGCACAGCGTGCTCCACCCTGTGGAGAAAGGAGCAAGTATGTTTCTCTGAATACTTCTCAGTTCTCCAATAAGATGTTAAAGGGGATCAGTTTAATTCTAAAAATCAGCAAGAATAATTGGAGAGGTGTACAAAATAGCAGCAGCCAGGGCACCAAGCTCTGCTGCACAGAGCTCAGCAGTGTGTGGCTGGCTGGCCTGCACAGCACTCACCCTGCAGAGCACAATTATGCTAATTTTGTTAACTTCCCACATCAAAAAATGAAATTAAACTCTTTCCTTCAGAATCCCATTTGAGGCTTGTGAGCAAAGAGTTTTCAAGCCTGCTTTGCTACTGTGGGAAGACAGGAAAGAACCTAAAGTGCAAAGGGAGGGTTTCTAACTTGGGAAATTTTGGAGAAAAACAGCTGTTTAATTGCTGTTGCATTTATCAAATCTTTCAATAGCATATTGAGGAGACTATTAATATATGACCCAGTCTGTATTTGCTACATGTTACAGCAAATCACAGCAACACACTATTTTCTACATGATCTGTATGGTTTAGGTGGGCACTGTGCTTCCTGCACAGGAGGTGGAGTGCTCCTGGTTGCCTGCCTGTCACTCCCACGGCTCCTAAACACTGAAGTCACCCCTCTGGGACAGGCTGGGGTGGTTGGCTGAGCCAGGGGGGTTTGTTTCTAATTTTGTTTCCTTGTTTTTAAAACTCAGAGGTAGCTAATGAAGAATATCCATTTCTCACCCAAATCTAATTCAATGTTTAAATAGAAATTTCCATTTTTTGAACCAAGTTACATGTTCTCATATAAATGCTCCAGGTAGGAAGCCAAACAAAGAAACTGCAACCTAGAAACAGCTTTCTGCCCCTCTGCTTCCAAGTTCATCTCCACAAGCTCTCAGTAGCAGAACAGTTGGAGCACAGATGCAGAAACAGAAGACCACCAATGATTTTCCCCAAATAAAACAACTTTAAATCAAAATGCCAGTTTAATCAAGTGAGGGCTGGTGATTTCCTGCGCCTCTTGTGCCCAAGCGCAGGCCGGCCTGGGAGTGCAGCCGCACAAAGCTGCTCCCCGTGCCCGGCCCCGGGGCTGCAGCTCTCGCCCATCGCGGCCCCGACCCGCCACACACAGCCCCAGCTGCTCTGATTGATGCTTTCAGGATACGGGAAAGGAGCTGTGCGGGAAACCCCTCAGCCTGGGGAAGTAAGTCCTCTGTCATGCAGCTCTATTTTTCCTTTCTGTTCTTTCTGTAATCATCAGCCAGAGCAGACTCCATACTGAATGGTTAAAAATACCCTAGGATACGGTACTCATACAGATGGATAGCAGGGAAACAATGCAGCCCTTCCATCATGTTTTACTGACATAAGCGTCCCGAGCTATATGAGAACTATCCCAGCCGAGCCGAACAATGCTCAGACGCATTATTGTAACTCCCCTTCTTGCTTTTCCCCCTCTCCTTTCTTTTCCGATGGCTCCACAAGCCAAATGTGTCCTACAGCGCCAGGATCCTGCTGACCGCCTCCCCCGCCCCCCGGCACGGTCTGGCTGAGCCTGCCAGGCCCGCGCTCCGTGCGGCCCGGCCATCCCCCACGGTCCGGGCTCCCTGCGAGCATTGCAGCGGGAAAGGCCCAGGCTCCCTGCGAATATTGCAGCTGGGAAAGGCCCGGGCCCCCTGCGAACGTTCCGGCTGGGAAAGGCCCGGGCGCCCTGCGAACGTTCCAGCCGGGAAAGGCTCGGGACCGCGGCGATTCCAGTCTCGGCCGGGAACCCCCGCCCCGCCCGTTGCCCGGTGCGCGGCTGCCCCCTGGCGGGCACCGGCGGCAGCGCAGGCGGACCAGGGCAGGGGCCGGGCGGACGCCGGCACCGCCCCGGGAAGGAGGCTCAGGGAGCGGGGTTCTGCTCTTCGTCCTGCTGCAGGGGCACTTCCCCTCCCTGGGCGGCACCCGTGGGCTCTGCAGAGCCAGCCCGCCTCGCGGGCACGGGCAGCCTCTTGGATTTTCGGTAGGTTTTGTCTTAACCTGCAACTCCACGTCTGCGAGCTCTGCCAAAGCCCTGAAATAAAGTGGGCCCCACCGAGCGCTGCTCCCGCCTGGCAACGCCTATCAAAACTATCCAAAGAGCCCTCCAGCTTCCCGCTTGTCCCAGCGACCCACTCGCATCTTCCACTCTTCTTAAACCCCAGCTTTCCTAACCCTCACGGCCGTTTCCCCAAAGCTGGAGAGCCGGTACCGGGCCCCTGCGAGCAGGGGGCAGAGGAAGCAAAGCGCACAGGTACATTCGTGTACGAACAACATAAACTCGCGGAGCAGTTTATGTAAAGAGCTGTTTTCTCCTTCCCTCCCCCCTCACGTCACTGCTTGAGGACTCAAGCATATGGCATTCCTTTGAAAGAAAGACTCGGCGCTGGAGAAACAAAAGCACTGAAGGAAAAGTTCAGCGAGCTCAGGAAACGTGCGACAGCCCCGGCTGGGCAGGCGGGAGGCACTGAAAACCCCTCCGGCTACTGCCAGGGTCCAGAGCCCAGCACCGTTTGATTCTCTGATTACTCTGCCCGTTCAGCCAGGTGACTTCTCGAAAGAACCACCCCTGTAAGTTAAAAACTGGAAAAAGCATCCGAGAAACACCGTATCAAGATTGGTTTGGGCAAGACCTAACAAGGACAGGAAGAAAAAAAAAAAACAAACAGTAAAAAGAGAAGTCCCTGATTTAATGGGTCAGGCCCTGGAACCTGAAGCACATTGTTTCATTGTCAGGAAGGGTAAAGAACTTCCTAGTTATTTGTTCTGCTGAGGTACCTGGATAGCTTATCACATCCAAACAACTTTTTTTTTTTTTTTATGTGAGAAAAATAAGTCTCTTAACACTTTAACAGCATGAGGCTTGTTTTCACAGCCATAGCTCATTTCTGTGGTCTCTTAATAAAATACCGGTGTATTTCCAAATCCTCCCTAAAATATGGACTCAAACCAGGCAATTCCAGTATTTTTCCTCTGAAAGTAGCACTCATAAAAGTGCTCTCCCTCCTGCTAATGGAACCAAAAGAGAAAAAAAGCCATGCAAGGATTGGGTTTATGTGTTTCAGTGCAATCAGTACAGCACTCGGTCTTACAGCGGCACCATCTCCCAGCTGAAACACAACTTGCTTTCTTTGTGCCTGGATGTGCAAGAGCCAGCTCTGGCCTGTGCCTGTGCTCGCTGATTGAGTCCACTTAGCCAACTGAGTCACTCAGAAGCAAAATCTTGATTATTTACTACATTACTGCTTTGCTGTCAGAAAGTTTTGCCACAAAAGGGTTCCCATCACTTAGAAGAGCCCAATCTATGGCACAGAGGCTGTGCTCAGCCTGCCAAACCAACTCAGCCTGCCCACAGCCTGCCTCTGCCTCCTGCCTTTTCACACAGGTGTCACTAGCTGGAATTTCAGAAAGATTTAGCCCAAGAGCCTAAGCTTACAGTGAAGGATGAAGAGGCTTGAAGCCTCACAGCTTTCATGAGAAACCATCCTGTTGCAATTTCAGAGTAGCTCACAAGAGGCAGCAGATACATTTCCAAGAAGTTTGTACTTCCATTCATGCCATCTGTGATACGTCTTACTTCACTACAGCTCATTAGTTTACACAAATTACACAATCCAGCACTCTTCCCTCCAAAAGACAGAGAGAAGAAGGACCAAAGCAGACATCACTAAAATGTTCCACATCTGGTTTGCACTGAAATATGTAGGAAATTGCTACTAAGTAAAGCAAAGCTATGCAGTGAAGCAATACTGATTCCAAATAAAGCAATATAGTGGATGCTTCTGTTTGCTTTTCATACCCTAGCAAACCTCATGAAGCTTTACAGATGCAGAACAAAGTGCTCAGGTGTTAAATTGTGTCCAAGTTGAAGGTGTTTCCAATGCCCATGTAAAGTATGGCACATTCTCTGATTACAAGATTACAAGATTTGAGTTTAAAATACCCCAGATATATTGACACAATATCCTGCACAAATAAGTGAGCAATAGTCACACACAACAGAGGACAACCATAACTATGGAATACACCAACGTCATCATTCACACCTGGATGGGACTGAACTGGAGACTCCATTCATCATCTTCTAGACACTTGATATTGCAGCTTTAGTGTTGTTGATGTAGCCCTGATACATAAACCAGCACTGAGCACAACTAAGTGAATTCAGAACTCCACAGTTTTCAGTTTCTGACTTAGACTTGAGTCTACCCAGAAAATCAGGAATTGTAATTACTGATGCCAGAATTTGCCAGGGAACATTTCTGAACAATTAGTTCTCACTGAAGAGATATTAAGAAGCTGCTAAGACATCACAGTAGCTTAAATACTGTCAAGCCAACACTGTACATAATTTCATTCATAACAGACTTGAGAATGGAATTTTTCTTCCCTCTACACATTCCACTTACCTCCTCAACAGTGTTACACCCCATTAAATGCTATAAAAGAATTATAAGGAAAAAGAACCAAAGAGGAAAATACCCAATAAAATATGTACTTTTACAAACATAGTAGGAAGTTTACAACACACAAGTGAGTCCAAAAGAAAGAATAAGAGCCTTAGGCTCAAACCATTTATTCAGCTCACAAACCAAGAAAAACCAAGCACACGTGAAAATTTCTTAACACAAGAGGAAACAGCATCCTGCCTGTTACCCACCGAATACTCTCATTGTAGTAAAACTCATTAAAACAAAAAAGCAAACTAAAAATACAATAAAGAACTTATGCTCAACCCTATGTAGCACAGGTAACTAAAAAAAAGGCAGAGAAAGAATGCAGAATTACAAAATGCTTAAAAGAACAGTATCTAAAGGCATTAAAATAATTAATCACTAAGTTTCCGTCATCATGCACTCAGACAGTGCAAGCTGATGGAAACTTGATGATTAATTATTTTAATCATCAGTGCACTCAGACTAAAGCAGCAGCCCTCATCACTCAGGCAACCAGTATTTGTATTTTTCAACACATCTGTTGCAAAGACTGTTTAGACAGTAAGACAGTTTACTGCTGCCTTACCACAGTCTCTCAGTCATGCTCTGCAGCTGGAAAACACGAGAAATAAACCAGTAACTTTTCTTTCTCAATCCCATGGCTCATGTGAGTGTTTGAGGGGGACTGAGCTGACAGGTTTTCCCACAGTCCACCCTGGATTCATTCTGTGCCTGGGCACCACAAGGCACAGAAACAGCTAAACCAACTGTGCTGAGGTTTTACATGCAGCTTTGCAACAAGCATAATGCTCTGAAATACACCTTTTAGACAAGCAAAGTCACTTTCTCCTGCCTTGGTTACTCAAACTTCACCAGGACTCTACAGCCAGACTACAGTTCAACAACATTTTCATTTAGTCCACATACAGTATTTGAGTTCAAAAGCAGGTCAGAGTAGCACTGGTGTTTGAAAAATATTTTAAATACAA
Source organism: Emberiza elegans (assembly GCA_024865655.1). Classification (NCBI taxonomy): domain Eukaryota; kingdom Metazoa; phylum Chordata; class Aves; order Passeriformes; family Fringillidae; genus Emberiza; species Emberiza elegans. Next base: position 3,612,281 of record JALJVW010000129.1, read on the forward strand.
GTTTTCTGTCAGAAAAGTAAATCCAGCTAAAGATGTAAGAGGGCAAGATGAGAAATATAGTGCCTTTAAAATATATCACCACATGAGACTTGAGGAAGTGGAAATCAACGGCAGTACTAGCGATATGAAGAAAGTCAATAATTCAAGTACTCTGGGCAATATTTTAGCCTTAACTATAGATTAAAGTTATCATTCCTCTTTCTACTTGATCACTGGAGCAGGGTTCTGGTTAAAATCTCACCTGCTATGTTTTCTTTTTGGTAAAACGCAATGTAGGCCTCAAGAGGCTCCTGCCCAGCTAAGCAGTTCGGAAAACAAACAGCAGATTGATCAAAGGATGTGTTGAGAGCAATTTTCTGCCTTCAGCAGCCCTCCTGTGGGCCCTGATGCTGGTCAAACATGGGGTTTGTTCCCATCCTCAGGTGTAACACAGAGGTTTGAGGACAGACAATGGAGTTTGTGTTCTGTATCCTGGCCTCAGCCAGGCGGCTGCTTCACACAGCCCCACACTCCACATGCTCTGAGGGGAGCAGAGGCACCTCAGGAAGGTCCCAGGTGACTCAAGAATGAGCAGCAAAAGCAGCCAAGAGGGAATCTGATCTCTCCACTTGGCTCTCCACAAGCAGGGGTCTGAGGTACCTTGTGCTGGAGCCCTCACACTCCTGGACAGCCAAGTGGGAATTGTGTCCCTCCACCGTTGGGCTCTGCTAAAAGCACCATGCTGGGCAGGCTGTGTGCCCAGGGCAGGCTGGGCTGTGCTGCCCCACCTCCCTCCTGGGCAGAGGAGGTGCCCACCTCCCTCCCTGCTGGGCAGTGCTGTGTGCCCCCCCTCCCTCACACCGTGCTGGGCAGAGCTGTGTGCCCACCTCCCTCCCCTGCTGGGCAGTGCTGTCTGCCCACCTCTCCCTCACACCGTGCTGGGCAGTGCTGTGTGCCTCCCTCCCTCACACCGTGCTGGGCAGTGCTGTGTGCCCTCCCTCACACCGTGCTGGGCAGTGCTGTGTGCCCACCTCCCTCCTCACACCGTGCTGGGCAATGCTGTGTGCCTCCTCCCTCACACCGTGCTGGGCAATGCTGTGTGCCTCCCCCTCACACCGTGCTGGGCAGTGCTGTGTGCCTGCCTCCCTCCCTCTGAGCACTGTGTGCCCACCCCCCCTCACACCGTGCTGGGCAATGCTGTGTGCCCACCTCCCTCCCTCACACCGTGCTGGGCAGTGCTGTGTGCCCACCTCTCCCTCACACCGTGCTGGGCAGTGCTGTGTGCCCGCCTCCCTCACACCGTGCTGGGCAATGCTGTGTGCCCACCTCCCCTCCCCGTGCTGGGCAGTGCTGTGTGCCCACCTCCCTCACACCGTGCTGGGCAGTGCTGTGTGCCCACCTCTCCCTCACACCGTGCTGGGCAGTGCTGTGTGCCCACCTCCCTCACACCGTGCTGGGCAATGCTGTGTGCCCACCTCTCCCTCACACCGTGCTGGGCAGTGCTGTGTGCCCGCCTCCCTCCCCTGCTGGGCAGTGCTGTGTGCCCGCCTCCCTCCCTCACACCGTGCTGGGCAGTGCTGTGTGCCCGCCTCCCTCCCTCACACCGTGCTGGGCAGTGCTGTGTGCCCACCTCCCTCACACCGTGCTGGGCAGTGCTGTGTGCCCGCCTCCCTCACACCGTGCTGGGCAGTGCTGTGTGCCCACCTCCCTCCCTCACACCATGCTGGGCAGTGCTGTCCCCACCTCCCTCCCTCCCATGCTGGGCAGTGCTGTGTGCCCACCTCCCTCCCTCACACCCATGCTGGGCAGTGCTGTGTGCCCACCTCCCTCCCTCACACCATGCTGGGCAGTGCTGTGTGCCCACCTCCCTCCCTCACACCGTGCTGGGCAGTGCTGTGTGCCCACCTCCCTCCCTCACACCGTGCTGGGCAGTGCTGTGTGCCCACCTCCCTCCCGTGCTGGGCAGTGCTGTGTGCCCACCTCCCTCACACCGTGCTGGGCAATGCTGTGTGCCCACCTCCCTCACACCGCGCCTCAACCACTGCGGCACTTCTTCCCAGAGGGAAGCACTGCCAGCTCTTCCAAAGTGCAGTAGGACTTAGGAACTGTCCACGGTTTCGTTTACCTTTTCTTTCTCTTTATTCACCCCTACTGTGCTTCATATTTTCTTCTTCCACACTTGCCACCACTGTGAATGTTTAAGGACCACTGGCCTTTTTAACTGATTTTAAAAGAATATACCTCACCCAAACACCCAATTGAAGGAAAACCAAGCATTTTTATTTGCCTAAAAGTGAGTAAGACCATTTGTGAGAATCTGAAAACAGCAGGACAATGAAAGAGGTACATATGTTGCTCAGAAGTGTTCTCAGAAAAATAATTATAATTCACTTAGATGATAACATTCTGCAAAGCTTGGGTTTGTTTGTTTGGTTTGGTTGGTTTGTGTGGGGTTTTTTCCTGTATTTAAATCACTCAAGTTGCAAACATTATTTCCTTTGTGCACAGGTGTGCTGAATTTAGTTTTACACTAATTTCATGTTAAAAACACTAACTTTAATCTAAATCACTTGAAAAGTAAGCATCCACAAAAAGGCCCCACTTGTCTCCAAATGCAGGTATAAACTGGTTTTGGTTTTCTTAACTCCCTTAAATTTCCTGTTCATATGTGAAAGCAGAGGCCCAAGCTGACTCCTAAAATGGCAACATATTATTCCTTTTCCCTTTTACATGGTTCATTTCTTCACAGTGCAGGTGTGTACATCTTTCACTCTGTTTCCTTGGGATACTTGGTTTTAGCACCTCCCTCAGGACACAGAGGGATTAGCGTTTGCCAAGGTGCCACTCAGAGCTGGAGGCCACTGCAGGGCCAGCAGAGCCTGATCAATCCCCCTGTGCAAGAGCAGCATCTCTACTTCCCGCTCCCCCTCTTTGGAAAGAGAAATTCTACACCATGACAGCTAACTCTTTAGCAAGTTCACCTCAAACCCTCAACCTCAAGTGTTAAAAAAGAAAAGCCCTTAAATGATACAAGTTATTACATTTAATCCCTTTGGGGGAAGTGGGGAATGATTTTGTGATTAAGGACCTACTGTGGGGCTCAAGAGAATTAGTTCAATTCCAGACTCTGAAACAAGCTTCCAGGTTCCCCTGGGAAAGCCTATGCAATCTCCTATCTCACATGGACACCAGCAGGGCAATTTGTAAGTGTGTGCAGCCCTCAGACATTGTAGTACCAACAGCTAAATAAATTCATAGTTAGGACTTAGGTGAGGTTCAATAATTTTGAGGGCTAGTTACCTATTCAATGACAGCACTACCATTACGCTATCACTTACCACAAATCATTCTTAAGAATTGGTATTACATTTTTGAAAAATAGTGAGCTACATTATTACTTACTCCTGGGCTGACAGGCAGTTCCTAAGGGTTTAGTTAATGTATTAATGAAAATGATGAATGAATGAAAAAACCTGCAAGATAAAAATAAATTGGCAGGTCTTACAGAAAGACACCACTTAGTTCTCAAGCACAGGACTATTTTCTATGGTTTGCACTGCAGAACAATTTTGTTCCATTAAGATTTATAGCTGGTATTGTTTCTTGGCAAAAAAAAAAAAAAGAATTGATCTAATTCATAGAATGAATAAATTTAATAATGAAACTCATCTGACAATGAGTTGTGATAGATAAAATCCAGCAAGCACTATCAGAAAAACATAATACTGAAGTCACTGTGTAGTCACCTTCCAGACACTGAAGCCCTGCACTACACAATGCACTGTGATGACATCAGACAATCTGTCTTGCAAAAAGAACAAAACAATTAAATTACTCTGATATACTGATAAGAACACATACTAGTCATATTCTTTGCTATTCACTACCAGTGGAAATTTTCTCCTACTAAAATGAAAAACAGCTGTCACACACCAGAAATATAAAGCAAAAGGTAGTTCACATTTTTAAAGACATGGAAATAATTTTAAAATTTCACTCATTTCTGCAAAGGTACCGTGCCTATTATGGTTGCAGGTAATGATGTATTTAATGCATTACAAAAGTTACTTTCAGTAACTAGACATATACTTCACATACTTCTAAACTATTTTCTGTGTGAGAACAATTGTCTCTCTCAGAAGTTGGAAAAATCCACATAAAATTTCAAGAATAGCATTGCTGGCATGTTTGTTTATGTTCAATCTATAAGCCATATTTTAAACTTAATTTTAAATATTTTGGCAGAGCATCTGCCATTTATTTCACATGTATTAAGTCCAAGTATACTTGGTATTTTTGTGGAATGGATGTTAAAAATGTTTAAATCTGATATTTGATTGGAATGTATGTAACTACAAATGAAGGCATTTCTTTGTATTACTTCTAATTACTTCACATTATTTTACTTTTCTAATTATAATGATTTCATTTTTTTCTTTAATTTTTCCACTGTTATAATTTCAACTTATAATTGAAGTTAAAGCAGTTGAAAATTAAAAATATCCAATTGCAAGCAAATTCAACATTCAAGAGACTGCTATAGAACTGTTTGAAACTGTCAGTTAACAGACCAGCAATTCCCACCAACAATTCTTGGTCAGAGTCTTCACCTTCATCTCTCTAATGTAAAATACAGAAATGACTGAGGGACTTTCTATGAATTAAGAGAAATTCCATCCTACCCAACATGCAGAGAAAGCCAGGCCTGATGAGACCTGCCCATTCTAATCTGAATAGTCTGAAGAAGTTCAAACACAAGCTGAAACTGGTGGCAACTGTGTAAAACACACAACTTTATTCTGTGACTCTTTACAACTTGAATTTAAAATCACAAAGGTGCAGCAGTGACATTCATGAGCATTTGTTTTGAAGGAAAAGCCTTCTTCAATTTTTCATTTTTCGCAGGTGACAGAGGGTGTGATGGTGGTTACAGGACTTCCACATTCTCAGTGCTGTCAGTGTCTTCTTAGCTCCCCATTGGTGCTACACTGGTTTAACACGAATGGCTGTGACAAAACACAACAAATACTGTAAGACAATTGTAGGGTTTGGTAATCCTTCCCACATATGCTTACATCTAAAAATCAATCCCCTCTTTCATCAGTGAAAGGTTAATTGCCACCTTAGTGTTTCATTTTATTGTATTATCAAACCTAATGTTTGATATTCACTTTAGTATGTTCCATGTCCTTGTGGTGTCCAACACTGAAAGGAAAGAACCAGGCAGATGCACAGATGCCCATGGCTGCATAGGAATGACAGAAGTCAGAGGGACCACAAAAACTCACAAAGTTTGATTTTGACATGAAAACTGATTATTTAGTCCCTTCTAGCATAAACACACAGTGGTGAATTTTTGAGTAAGGGGCAGGGAAGGGAGGAAGGGAGGGAGGGAGGGTAGGAAGGGAAGGAAGGAATTATTTTCAGTATAGAAACAGTACTTTTCAGGCTGACACGGCTGCTATTTTCATTATTTAAATGAAAATTCCTTTAAAGCATTATTTAAATGATTTAAGGTCTCAAGCTAGAATAGATGTGTAGTTGCCAGCATCAGGTTCTAAGCAGAAATTATTTACAGTTATTAAACCAAACAGCTACAGGGCTTTGTCACTCACCTGGTGTCAAAAAGACAGGTGTCCCTCCAAGCTGTGGCCATTCTGCAGGTTGATATGAAGAACATCCCAGAAGTCCAAACCTTTTAACGAGTGCTAAAAGGTCGAGGATTTTCCTTTGCATCTGAGAGTCCTGTTTAGAAATAGTTTTTGTGTTTTGTTGTCAACTGCTTTAAAACAAACAGTAAAATCCACTTTTGCTTGTACAGGACACTCCTTAAACTGTGAAGGTCTAAAACCACCAGGCTTAAGCAATGCCTGAAAACAGGTAACTGAGAGCAGATACAGCAATGTGCAGCCAAAGCTGTGGCACCACAGCCCAAGAGCCACAAACGCCTTGGCCTCTCTCATTCAGTGCCCTACTTTAAAAGGTGTACAGGCATTGAGCTACCAGTCCCATAGCTATTAACAACAGAGCACACTGACCTGCAGGGTTACTAATCATAGCATGAGCACACTACAAAGTCAAACTCTCTAATATTAATGTTAACCTGCACACAAGTTAAAACAAACTGACAAATGAAGTGCAATTGGTATGAAAAGTTAAAGCCAGATTTTATTTCATGACAAACAGATGTCATCTGAGGCTGGTTCCAAGCAAGGATTTAATCCATGACCATAATGTAGGTCACTAGTTTTGATAGAGTTTGTGCCTGGTATCCAAGGAATCAGACTCAGCACATCAATAGCTGTCCAGAGTGTACATGTAGTTTCTTTTTACACCAGCATTTAATAAAAGAAAATAATCCAATTAAGCAGATGTCACAATATTTTTCTGCTGACTTCCTCATAACTTTCAATCATAAAAGCAGTATTTAATTTACAACAAAACACTATAATTCTATGCATCCAAGAATATTCATGTTTAAAACCTGAACCGCCCTCACCGTTTCTGCTGCCCTTCTGGTTTCCCCATGAGCTTCAGTAACTCAAAAGAATTGCAACCAACTTGATAACTAAAAAAGAAAGCTTTGTGGAATGGGAAAAGTTCACAACAGGGGAGGAAAAAAAGCATTCTAAAATAGCCAGGTGTTCACCTCAACCCATACCAACTTCAAATAGATGCAAGGACAGTAGCTGAATCTGATTTCAGACTAAGGACATGAAAGATGAGTTTTATGTTCTTATGCTTTTATAACGTTAGAAAGAATTCATTTTTAGATAAAGAATAGTATACTCCCCTACTCTCCAATTCTTTCACATAAAATTTGCTCTGAAAATAGCATGGCTGAGTTCCACTCTTTCAACTATTATTTGATCACTGCCAAATATTTGCAAGTTCAGATTTTTCCACATCTCACCCATCTACTTGATTGCAGTTCATGTAGTATCTACTATGTTTTGTTCTACTTCTATGAATAAATGTACTGTGGCAAGGGATCAAGTCAGTCACAGAAAGAGAACGAATTACTTTGAAATACGAAGCTGAAAGAGTGCTGGAAGAAGAGGCCCTGACAGCCTTTCTCACCCAAGTCAAGGTTTAACCTGAGGAAAGGATGACTAGCCTAAGACAGCAGTACTGCTTGGCAGCAGAGGAGGTGAAGGTGTGTTCAAGGTGTGGATGGCAGTGCCTGTCCATGGCCTCACATCCCCATGAGATTGTGTCTTCATCTTCAGGTGAAGGATGAGTTTGTTCAATAAGTCTGAGTCTAAATAAACAGAAGTGGTGAGCAACTTTTCAAAAGAAACTAGGAAAACAAGCAGAAGCCTGTGAGAATCTCACAACCCTCTTACCACAAGGGCATCGAAGAATTTTCTGTGGAGTAGTTCTACAGACAAAATGACACCAACATTCCAGGTCTAACTCTTGTTAAACCAAGAGCTGCATTTTATTTTGATGGATATCACTAACTTAAATGCATTTCTATGTACAGTGCTATTACAACTTAAATCCTCAACAGCATTAGCAGATGATCAAACACTTTGCAACTGTAACCTGTGAGAGAGCAATTCCCCTTAGGGACATGTGTATATTTCCTTAGAACATTTCCTTTTGTGAAGAATATCTGCACATACTGCAGGGTGCACATGCCCATTAATAGACATGCCAGGATTTTATACACAAACTTTTTATCTCTAGTGCCTGTCATTTATTTACAGATTATTTCTTATGTATAGGCAAACTTAAAGCAGATTTAAAAGTTGCTCGAAATTGTATTTCAGAGGGAAAAAAATGAATACCTTCAATTATCTGGTAGTTTCAGGGTTACTTACTGGGCTCAACTCCAACCAATCCAAGTATTTTCCTGCTTGTAACAGAAATAAGACTCATGTCCAGAGGCACACTGCACATCTCACAGCTCCCATGCCAGGCAGTCACCTACCAGATCTGCTGTCTTGTGTGAAACCCTGGTACACTCAGCAGATCTGTTCCCAAGAGCTTTGACTATGAGAGCCAGTGCATCCTGCACAGGCACAGCATGATGTGCTACAGAGAACAGAGAGATGGCTTTATCAAACTGGTGTTTTCATCGACTTTGCACTTCTCCAGACAGACAGAAAAATACAGCTGTTGAGTCTGTGCAATATAACAGAGTGAGATGTTTAAAGCTCAGTATTGACCCAGTCTCCCTGTAGCTGCAGAGGTTAGTTTTGATTTAGAACCAGTATATGAACTCAATTTGAAATATAAATGAAAATCTGTAAGTTCTTCTTCCCCCTGTCAAATCATTATTGGTCAGTTTTAACTTTAGATCATGAACAAGAAAAAGATTCCCAATTCTACACAAAGTCTTTCACAAACACCCAAAATAATAGGATTGGTACAGATTTTTTTGTAATTTCAGAATATTTTTAACTGAAGAACAGGGCAGTTACTTTTGCTCCAGAAGAAACTGCATTTTTGTTACTGTGTTCCTGATACATGGAAATATGTGAAATTTGTAAATTTACAATAAAAAGTCCTGAAACAAATAGAAATAAATCTTAAAATGCATTTTTATTTAGTTACATAGAATCAACACAAGAAACTGAAATTATAATTAGGCAATTACTATATAACTTCCTATCATTTAATTATTATATGTGAGTCTGTTAAATGCATTTTATGCCATGTAAGCAGCAATCCAGGACAGACATTGAATCACTACATGTATTATGCATTATTAGAAATTAATTCAGTGAACTATTTCAAAGCTGTCTCATTTTAACTAGGTCAAATTCTGTTACCCAGAAGTGCAATGAAACTGTGTTTAAAATTTAAAGGCTTTGAAAGAAATTTAAACTGCAGTTCTGAATGGAGAATATTTTAAGTGACATCTCTCAAACAACTTAAACTTTCTCTGGATAGAATAATGAAGTCTGATTACAGGGAAAGAGGAAAATGCTATGTTGAGCTGTTCAAGAATACAAAACAGTCATTGAACTTCTTGGAGTGCAGGTGTGAGATCTGACTTATGCGAGGTATGTTATTTTCACCTCATGTTCAGGTTCCTGTAAGTGATTGCTTATAATTCCAGAATAATCCCCTGAAGAATAGAGAACTTGGTTATATCAAACTAAAAGTCTGTTTCCCATTGCTGTGCTGTTGCCATCTTGTATGTACCAGAAGCCACAAGTACCAAGTCCAATGCTGAGCTCTGAGAAATCCACAGAAAAATGTGTTCTTTGATCAGAAACACCTTCTACAAAAATGGGAGGTACCTGTGATCTCTATTTTAAGCTATGCAGAAAAGAAAGTATTTGTTATGGTAGGAAGCTGTAATATAGATCAGAGGTAGATTTTTAGTTAATGATTCCAGCTTGATCACATTTTATGCTAGAGTGAAAAATCAATAAAATTTATATTTATAATCTGATTTTATTTCATCATCCTAGCATACTGAGAAATATGCAGCTGAAAAGAATATTGTCTATTATGAACTATTACACAGACATGACTGTAATTTTGTTAGTAGCCTGGTTTTTGCAAAAATACTGAAGATAGCTCACAAATTAAGACTAGCAACACATATGTTCTGAGGATTGATGCTGAATGTTAACCTTTAAAAATTTTACTGATAACTTGATTTTAGTCATTTAACTTGGAAGACTACATTTTGTAGCAATGTAAAGAGATGAAAGTCACAAGTTCCATTTGCTTCACCAACAAAAATGTTTGTTCACACTGATCCTGAAATTACGAGTGGAACAGTAGATAGTCAAGGAAGAACTAATTTTTTTATATTGGAATACACCTACTTTTTTAAGCAGTTCTAAAAGTGTCTCATATACATAATAAAGCCACATATTTGGTTTAAAACAACTGAAAACAAATTAATTTCTCAGCTTTGCCATTTAATTGTTTTTTAAAAAATTATAAGTCCATTTACAACCTGCTCCAATGATCCCACATGATCTTTGCATTTCAGACACATTAACCAACCCAGCTGAAGCAGATGTAGTTCTATCTGGATTCCTGTGCCTAAACATTTCAATAGATCACTAAACTGTGATAGTAGCAGAGAATTTCTAACTCTCATTTGAAGAGATTATGTACTGCTACACATGTGCAACATTTCATGAACCAGAAGAGCGAATCTCTGTTGTAGTTCCAGTCATATCACTATCAGAAGGACATACATCAAATTTGGAAGTCAGTGAGGAGGAAGGGAATTAAATATTGCAAAAGATGTTGCCTAGATGCATAAGAAATTTTAAAACTAACTAGAAGTTTTAAAGTGATCCAGAAACATTAAATAGGCATGATCTTCAAACATTATCTACATATTTGCAGGGTCACATTTCTGAACTGGGTTACACCTACCTATGTAATTACCATCTCTGCAACAGAATTAGCCAAACCCTTTAACAGAAACCTACTTTTCCTCTTTGCTGGTGGCAACTATGACAGTCAGAAGGTGTCTGATTCTTTCTGCATCTGTTGGTAAAACTGCTTCCCTCTACAACCACCCCTGGTCTAGTCATCTGCAACCAACTGGAAAATCAATTAAGGAGCAGCACAGACTGCAAAACTGTACTAGACTGTCACCAAGTTTCACTACTTTACTGCTTAACAATGCTGCTAAAAATGATGAAAACAGTTCCTTAAAGCAAGGGTTTCCCCCCTCTCCACTTTTCATTTCCCCTGAGTGTATTTCTTAGACATGTAAAAAATGCTAAGAACATGGCTGGTTAAACTGGGCTGCAAACTTCTCAGAACTATTCTACTGAGAGCAGCTCATTAATCTATTCCAATCCACAGAATATTATTTTTGTAGGATTCTCACCTGAACTGTCTTCCATTTTGATGCTGGGACTCAAATCTCACTCCAAGGAAAGGTAGTGGGACTAGGAAAAGCCACCAGACTACAGCCAGACGCTAGAAACTTAACAGGAACATTTTTCCCCTGTGTTACAAAACATCTCTCCTAAATACTTTTAAAGCCATGTTGAAAAAACACCCACAACAGACGTACACTACTGTAGGAGTCATCAGAAATGAGCTTGCTTGCCTATCTCCAACAGAAGCCACCTTCCAATTTTCTGGGGATGTGCAAAATCTACACACAGCATACCAAAGGCCAAAAGTACAAGCATATTTATACAGTTCTATTCAGGCAATATTTGCATAATGAATCTACATCACTACTTGGCTGAGCTACTATTATTATTAGATACTATTAAATATGATTATTTGCTTAAGTTTCTCTCACCTTGATTTAAAGATACAGTGCATTTTGTAAAGATTTCTACTAGAAAAGGTAAGAATATGAATTTAGGTATATGTTACCAGAAAAGACTTTTAAAAGCTAGACTAATCCAAAATGTTAAACAGATAAAATAAGCATATTTAATAGATTTTCACACTACATTTGTTTTGTAAAGAGTGGTATATCAACTAGAAGTGATATACTATTTTTCCTTCACCACTCTTCATTAACAAACTCTAGGAAGATGTGAAAAGGTCAGATTTCCTTCTTTGGGCTTGCCTAAATTACTGAATGCCTGGTAACACACTTAGAGCAGCTCAGTCAGCTCCTCCTGACAGTGCTTAAATAAAACCTAAAGTACATGGACATCACAACAGCCATGGCAAAAATTTGCAGCCACAGTGGGACATTTTAATCCAAACTTTCTGCTTACACAGGATGCTTCTAAAGCTTTTGCTACATCAACTTTCCCCTTAAGTAAAGAGGTATTGAAAAGTGTACAGCAGCAAGTGCCTTCATTAAGCATCAGCAGCTAGAAGTGACTTTTGCATTAAGGGAATAGAAATTTAGCAGAATAAACACCCCCTTTGCATTCCAGCTGGTCCTTAGAGATCAGAGGGGCTGAGTGTGACCAGGCTTGATTTCTGATTAGAATCAATTCAGCACTACAGGTCTGGTCAAATTCAGTAAGAATTTCCATGATTACAGGTTCATAAATAGTACAGTTTATTGAAGCAACAGGAAAGTGGGTTCAGGATTGCCAGTTATAAGGGCATTAACAATGGATTTTGTTTTATAAAGGTACTGATAACCTGAGTACAAATAATTAAAGAATCCATTTAAATTCTGTGTTTATATAGAAACAGTGTTTTTCTCAGAAGATGATTAACCAAAACCCTCAAGAGAAATTATCTCCCACTTCTCTGGTGTAGCTGCAATACTACAGAGAGAAAAGCAAGAGAAGTTTACTTAACAGAGAGACTGCCATGTTATTTCAGGATATGCCCTTCTGGAAACAGGTATAGGGGGAGCTCTGTGAGCAAAAAGCTATAATCAGATTTGTGTTCTTGTAGTTATTTTGTTTGTTTTTCAAAAGAAGCACTTATTAGCTGGAAGGAATCCTTGTTATGCAAAAGTAGTATCAACTTTAACCCTACAGGACAAGCAGACAACTGAATGCAAACAACCCTCACAACAGCTGCTGTGAATAGGATCTCAAGCTGAACAAACAAATGCCCAAAATGATGGCTGGAAACAACAAGAAATACAGCAAGAAATACAGCATATCCTGGCAAGCCAGCAGTGTACATGGCTCATCATTTCAAAAGCCAACAAACCTCCCACTCCCGTGTCTGGCACAAAGCAGGCTGTGAGCAGAGCAGCTCAAACAAGGGATTGCATGCCAGCTCTCAGAAGCTGCCACAGGAATGCAGCTGTTTCAGCAGCACAACCTGTCCCACTGAGCTCTGCACCCATCACAGCTGGTATCACACCTCAGGGCTGCCCCACTCAGAGGTGGCAGCTGCCAGCCAGGGAGGGAGATGGGGACATACCCACAGGGAATGCCCAGGCACACAGGAACAGTGGGCCCATCACCTCTCAAGGTTTGCCTGCCCACAGCACGGATTCCACACCACTACTCCAAAAAAAATGAAACAAATCCAGCTTCCAGTCTTGGCTTCTCTGCATTGGTAGTAACAAACAGTTTGGTTTTCCTATGAGCCTGTATTGTTATGGTCTAATGTTTTTGGCATAAATCTAAGATTTCAAAGAAAAATGTTCTTGTTCTAAACACTTAACTTTCAACCTGAGAGTCAGTAAAAGAAGACAATGTTGTCACTCTATTATCATACCAGGAGTGACATTTGAAGGATAAAGCAGCCTCGAAAACAAGGCAAAATCAGGTGAGTACATCTGTTCCCTGACAGCTTTTAGAAAACCAAATACAATGTGTAGGAGAACATGGGGAATAAGAGGCTGAGAAGACTACTGGGGAATTAAATGGGAAGGACCAGAAAATGGAAAAGCTGAATACGTATGGTTCAAGACTGAGCAAGAATCCATATCCTATTTTTAAAAAGTGACAAAAAAGTGAACAAGAAGTTGATAAGGGAGTTTCTTGTGCTAAGTGTAAGCAAATTTGGCAGAAAATAAATTCCCTTGCATTCCAGCAGGTCCTCAGTTATCAGAGGGCTGGGGGTGGCTGGGCCTAATTTCTGAGTAAAAGCCAATTCAACACAGTAAGTTAAGTGCAGAGCCAGTTCAGCACTACAAGTTCGGCCACATCCCATAAGAACTATCACAGCCTCATTACAAATAGCAAATTATTGAAGCAGCAGAAATGCAGATTCTTATTGGATTGCTGGATTTGATTTCTTGCTCAGAAACTGATGTGCTTCTAGTGTTACAGCTGTGTAAAGAAGAACAATAAGCTAAATAAGAGATTAAGTTATCCTGAATAAAAGAAGCCTGCCTTCTGAAGTGTTAGATGGAAAGTGGTAAAACACTTTGTGGTAAAACAGTAAAGTTTTACCACACCTGCTGTAAGTACCTCAAATAATAAAAAGTCATTCCAGTTGCAGAAAAAGAGCAGAGGAACACAAATTAGCTTTACAGTCTACCAAGATTCAAACCATTTATAGCATCTCAAGACCTAACTTCAAAAGCCCAAAATGATGGCTGGAAACAACAAAAATACAGCAAGAAATACAGCATATCCTGGCAAGCCAGCAGTGTACATGGCTCATCATTTCAAAAAGCCAACAAACCTCCCACTCCCGTGTCTGGCACAAAGCAGGCTGTGAGCAGAGCAGCTCAAACAAGGGATTGCATGCCAGCTCTCAGAAGCTGCCACAGGAATGCAGCTGTTTCAGCAGCACAACCTGTCCCACTGTGCTCTGCACCCATCACAGCTGGTATCACACCTCAGGGCTGCCCCACTCAGAGGTGGCAGCTGCCAGCCAGGGAGGGAGATGGGGACATACCCACAGGGAATGCCCAGGCACACAGGAACAGTGGGCCCATCACCTCTCAAGGTTTGCCTGCCCACAGCACGGATTCCACACCACTACTCCAAAAGAAATGAAACAAATCCAGCTTCCAGTCTTGGCTTCTCTGCATTGTTAGGAACAAACAGTTTGGTTTTCCTATGAGCCTGTATTGTTATGGTCTAATGTTTTTGGCATAAATCTAAGATTTCAAAGAAAAATGTTCTTGTTCTAAACACTTAACTTTCAACCTGAGAGTCAGTAAAAAAAGACAATGTTGTCACTCTATTATCATACCAGGAGTGACATTTGAAGGATAAAGCAGCCTCGAAAACAAGGCAAAATCAGGTGAGTACATCTGTTCCCTGACAGCTTTTAGAAAACCAAATACAATGTGTAGGAGAACATGGGGAATAAGAGGCTGAGAAGACTACTGGGGAATTAAATGGGAAGGACTAGAAAATGGAAAAGCTGAATACGTATGGTTCAAGACTGAGCAAGAATCCATATCCTATTTTTAAAAAGTGACAAAAAAGTGAACAAGAAGTTGATAAGGGAGTTTCTTGTGCTAAGTGTAAGCAAATTTGGCAGAAAATAAATTCCCTTGCATTCCAGCAGGTCCTCAGTTATCAGAGGGCTGGGGGTGGCTGGGCCTAATTTCTGAGTAAAAGCCAATTCAACACAGTAAGTTAAGTGTAGAGCCAGTTCAGCACTACAAGTTCGGCCACATCCCATAAGAACTATCACAGCCTCATTCACAAATAGCAAATTATTGAAGCAGCAGAAATGCAGATTCTCATTGGATTGCTGGATTTGATTTCTTGCTCAGAAACTGATGTGCTTCTAGTGTTACAGCTGTGTAAAGAAGAACAATAAGCTAAATAAGAGATTAAGTTATCCTGAATAAAAGAAGCCTGCCTTCTGAAGTGTTAGATGGAATATGACAGTAAAGTTTTACCACACCTGCTGTAAGTACCTCAAATAATAAAAAGTCATTCCAGTTGCAGAAAAAGAGCAGAGGAACACAAATTAGCTTTACAGTCTACCAAGATTCAAACCATTTATAGCATCTCAAGACCTAACTTATCATGTTTAATGTGGCAGAACAAGTTTCACCTAACACTTCTAAAAAGTGAAAACAAATTTTCTATTACATCAAGTCACACACACACAATCCATATTTCTACACTATACTTACATTGTGTAGAGATGATCCTCTGGACTTCATTCAGATGTCTAACAAAAGGCATTTTCTCTTCTACAGAATATGCATCTATTTGATGAAGCTCATCTTCCAGGATAAACTTTAAAATATTTTCTATAGGTCTGCTACAAAAAAAAGAAAAAAAAAGTTATGGATTTTCTGATCAGATTTTTTTTGTTGTCTAAACCAAGAAGTGCCGAGTATAGATCCTCTTACAGAAAAACCCCAGCACTACTATAGATAACTAAAAGACTCCACAGGGAAAATGAGATAGAATGAAGAAAAAAAGGACAGTCTCTTGATAAGATTTAAGCTTTAAGCTTCCAAAATCTACTCAAGAAAGGAATATAAAGCATGTAAACACTATCACTGTATCACTAAATACAAGTTAGGATTATACTCTTCAAACTTACTTCAGTAAACAGATTTATAAAAATACAGGTTTAGTAAACGCAAAAAGACTGAATAAGTAACAGTCTTAAACATTACCACGGAATCTCTGAAGTAACATGTTGCCTCAAGAGGGAGAGACTGTTCAGAGGAAAATGATTATGAGAAAGGATATGTAGACTAAAAAATGCAGATGGCTGGAAAAGCAAACTAAGAAACAAGTGACCCATCCTAATTATCTCTGATAGCAGATGCTGCCAACAGATGCTCTCACATTATGCTCCAAGTACAGCTGTGAGAATCAGAAATAGGCACCAAAGATGCTAAACTCAGAAAGATGCATTCCTTGCACCTCGAGAAGAGATACTTGAGACAGCACTCGAAACTGACAAAGCACGGTTCTCCAACCACCTCTGCCTTCTGAAGCAATCCAAGTGTACACCCAGCCCTTTTGCTTAGGCTGCTCATTTACAGGCTTCACACATGTTGGCAGAAAAAGATATCAAGGGTTACTAACAGATGCACTAACCCTAAGAAACAGTTTATTTAAGTCATAGCTGTAGTGTGATGACAGTTACACTGCCTTGCCTCATTTATCTTGGCTAGTCAACAGAGTTGTACAGTAGACAGTAAAAGCTATTTGGGGGGAAGAAAAACCCAAAACATTTTTAACAATCTGAGAAGTTTTACATTAGAAACAATAAAGGAATTATAATTTACTTAGGTATATCAAGGGTTATAGATCTTGGAATTTTTTCCTGATGTAGGTTCAGCCTCTAAGTGTCACAAATCATTGCAGTTTGAATAAAATACATCTTTATGATATCTGTATCTGTTCAGATACAAACCTAATAGCTGGAGCAATGTAAAAGACCAGAGGAGATCTGCACATACATCAGCAAGCTCACACAAATATAAATAGCTTAATGCAAATAACAACTTTCTGTTCCTTTCAGGATGCTGGAAATCTCCAAGGGCTATGCAGAGAACTCACTTTTTCAGAGCAGCATCCAGTTTCCTGGGGTCTGATTAATTTAAGGTTCTACGAACTGCAAGAGTACAGTTGTAGAAAGGAAGAAAACATCTCCTTCCCATACACCAGTCTTTGATTTGTGAAACTCCAGTGTTAATATGTGCTATAGTCTGTCAACAGTCAGAAAAAACACCACTGAGGTGCTCTGCCTTTCCACATGGAAGACAGCATTTCAACTACTACCAGTACGTGTTTCCTCTGGTTTTTACACTGGCAAAATTGGTATAAACTAACTAGGTGAAACTATAATAGGCTGGACTCAAACACTCTTAAGAAAATAATAGGCCATCATTTATATCCAGTCAGCCATCACCAAAGCAATGTATGAATTTTTAGAATACACAATTTTTTGTAATTATTCTTAAACCAATGAGAGCAGAATTGCTATAAATCATATTTTCATTATTTTCTAGGTTCCTTCTAAGAAACAGAAGGAGAGAAATTAGACCACATCCCAACTTCGAGAGCACTGCAGCACCTCTGCTTTAAACAACACAAAATTCTTACTGGACTACAAAATACAATCCAGGTTCCAGTACCAGTTAGCTGAAAACAGATGGCAGTGCAGAGAGCCCGGGTCCCGGGAGAGCTCACTAATCGAGTCACTCAGTAACTCAGAAAGCTTTCATTTAGCAAACAGACCATTCCAGTTACCTCTGTGGCCCAGCTGGGCTAGCAGCAGGCAGAGCTGTGGGATCACGATGGCTGATCCCTGTTGTCCCATGGGACACCTACAACCGGCAAAGAAACCCAACCCTTCAGCGCTACTTTTGGCTGACCATTATTTCGGCTGTGGCCAGTCAGTCCGCAATCGCGGCCGCTGGAGCACAGCCGGGCCGCCACCAGTGCTGCTGTCCCTGTGACAAACCCCATCCCCCTGGGCCACACCGCTCCTGCAGCAATAAACCCAGGGTACGGGGGTGAGGGGTGATGTGTGGAAGCACCTCACAGCCCTTCTGACAGAGATACAGGCCCATACCCAGACGGTCTTCGTGTCCCAGTCCTCCTGCACAGAAACCCTGATGAATTGGATTGCCTGTGTAGGATTTTCAGCCTACTGCTCGGGCCTGTAGCTTGCAACAGCTTTGCCTGGCCCTGCTGAGGAGATCGCAGGCCAGTCTTGCTGGACCTGTTTTCAAAAGCAGCCTTTAAATCTGTGCACTGCAGTGGCTCTCACAAGCGCCTGGGCGAGCAGCCTGGCCGTGCCGGAGCGCTGGCCGGTGACTGTGAGTGAGGGGATGTAGAAAAGCCCCAAATGAACAAGTGTAGAGGTTGACCTGTGCTGTCTTGAAGGAAGAATATTGTATCTTCTTTTCTAGCTTTTATTTTCTGCCGAGACACGTATATTGAACAGCCGTCTCAAGTGTTGTGAGGATGTTAGTAGGCGCAGAAAAGGAAAAAACCGCGACGCCGCTGTTTAATAAATAAAGTTCAACACAGCTGCTCGACAACATCCCCGAAGCCGGCCGAGCCGCGCCCCTTCGCTGCCGGTAGCCAATGCGAGGCGCGCTTGCTGCGGGCGGCGCGGCGGGCGAGTAGCGCGGGGCGTTGTTGCGGGGCCGGGCCGGCGGGGCGGTGCGCGGGGCCGCGGGGAACGGCCCGTGCTCGGTGCTCCGCCCGGTGCGCGCCGCTCCGCCCGCCCGCCCGCCATGAACTCCCTGGACCAGGCTGAGGGTGAGTGCGGCCGCTCGGAGCGAGCCCGGAGCTGCTTCTTCGGCGCGCCGGGAGCTGCCGGCTCTGCGCCCGGGCTGCCCGAGCGCGCTGCCCCGTCCCTGCGGAGCGGGACGAAGCGGCCGCGGGAGGCCTCGGCTCCCTCTGCACAGCGCTCCCGGCGCTCCTCCTCGGCCCAGACAGGCGAGCTAGGGCGGGGTTCCGGGGCCTCCTCGGCGTCCTGCGCTCGGGACGGGCTGTGCTGCTCCCCGGAGAGCAGCGCCCGCGGGAGGGCCTGTGCTGAGGGCTGCTGCCTGCCCCGGGAGGAGGCAGTGCCCGCCGTTCTCTTTCGGTGCCGCTGCTCGGCTGCAGCTGAGGAAAATCCTCTTGTGCTCTGGGAGCTCCTTGCCCGCTCCCGGATTTTTGCGGGAGACGCGTTTCTTACAGCCCTTGAGCCCAGTTGCACTGAGCCGGGGCTCCTTTCGCGTTTGAAGTACGCGACCTCAAGTAGCCTCTTCTTGTCTGGGGACACTTGATGGTTTGGGTTACAAGTTCTTTGGAGTTACAGCTGACAGAATGTCAAAAGCCTGAAAAGC
This sequence comes from Emberiza elegans, assembly GCA_024865655.1. Lineage (NCBI taxonomy): Eukaryota > Metazoa > Chordata > Aves > Passeriformes > Fringillidae > Emberiza > Emberiza elegans. Next base: position 3,631,362 of record JALJVW010000129.1, read on the forward strand.
GTTTGCAGTGTCCAAAGACTGGTAGGGATTTTTAAAATGGCCCAGTGTTTCGGAATTAGCAGGTGTTTTGTAGCTGGCACCAGAAGTAGGCAATGTCCGCAGAAACCGATAGTCCGGCGTTGTCAGGGCTTTGTTGCTATGCTTGTGCAATCTGAGGGTTCCCAAAGTGTGCCCTGCTAGTTACAGCTGCCAAAGGAATCAACTCAGAGAAGGTTCTTAGAACGTGCGTAGTTGAAAATAAGTTTAAGCTTCAGTTTTCATTTTTCTGAAAAAGTTTTTTTCATATTTTGTTTCAGTGATGGCTGCATTATGTGAGTGTTTTCCTGAGACCTTTGTTGTCAATAGCCTGTTTTTATGCCTTCAGGGTGCTGTTTCTCAAATAGCAGGTTTTCGTGTGGTGCCTTGTGTTCCCCCTCTCGCTTCAGTGACTAGTTGGAGGGGTTTGTGCTAGTTTGGGAACAGTTAATTAGCTGTAATTGCCGGCGGTGGTTTAACTTCCCCAGAAGGGATGTGGAGGACAGGCCATTAACTTCCGTCATCTTGGCAGTAATTAAGACTAGTTAGCTGTTCTGTGGCTGAAGTCGAGGTACTGTGATCTTCCCCCATAAAATTCACCGGCAAACCACTTAGGAATAAATTTACAGTGTAGAAAACTGCTTTCATAGTGATCATAATAGATTTATTTCTTCCCAGCTTATTCTTTAATTGCTTTTTTGAGATAACTAATATAGCAGTAGTTGGAAGTTGAAGTCCCACATTGATGCTGACAGAGACTTTAGCTGAAAGTTAAGTTGATCCTAATTAAAACTTCAGGTAGAATTCTAGCTTTACTGGAATGTTATCAAATATTGGCCTTGTTGAAAGGAAGTATAAGTTTAACCTGGACTTAAAGTGAAACAGCTCTGTGGAGACAATTAGGAGTATCAACTTGAAGTGGATTTAACAGCAATTTCAGTGGAAAGACCATGGGAGAACGATGGCAGTAAGAAGGCAGATCTATTTTTAAGGAATATTGATTGGAATAACATCATTGGAGCAGTGTTCGCTGTGGGATTTTTTCCATATGTGTGTGTATATATATATAATGATATTCAAAGTTTCTACAAAACAAAATCATCAAAGCCACGCTGCTACAATAACCCCTTGAACAGTGGCAAATGGGCAACTTTTTAAATTGCCATTATATTGATAGTAGAACATAATGGTTTCCTGCTATACTTAGTACTTCAAAATGTGATACTTTTGTTTTGTTTTGTTTTGAGAGGCAATTTAAGTTACCATAAATCTAAGTGACTGTTTCTAAAGATGTCTGAAATAGGGTGATTTCTCAGCTGTATTGATTTTTCTTTTTGTAAGTGGGAATGTTTTTTGCTTTTAGATTAACTCCACCACTGTACTTTTTACCTGAAGCTGAGTAAAGCTACGATGACTGGACTTCTACTGCATATAAAGGATCATTGCATTGGTTTTCTCTGCCTGTTTAAGAGCTGGGTGTGCATGGGGGAATTCTTTTTATCTTCTACTTTAAAATATGACTAAATAGATGAAGATCTAACTATGCTTGATATACATCTTTCCCAGATCTCAAAGCTTTTGAAAGAAGACTTACTGAATACATTGCATGTTTGCAACCAGCTACAGGACGTTGGAGAAGTAAGTTTGGTGCTCCAAGGAATAAATCGGAGTCTGTCTTTCAAGCTTGTTAGATTTATCAGTGTTTATCCTTTATTTAAGTTTGCTCAAAGAAAAATTCTTCTTTATACTTGCTTTAAAATTTGTGGCATACATTCAAACTCTCTACAGCAAGTTCATACAGGATAATAAACTAATATTTTAGCCAGAGTTAGGAAAATGAGGTTAAGGTTGAATTAGCTCAAGGCTGAATTATTCTGGAAATATCTGAAACAATAAGTTGTCTTTGTTTCTGTTTTATTCAGTTTTTATTATGTTACTGAACTTTTTTTCTTGAAGACTCAGACTTCCCAGACTGTTGCTGTAGTTACTTAAACTAAATATGTTTAGGTGAGATAGTCCCTATAAAATTGAAGGTGGAAAAGTTACACTAGTTTGCCATAAAGGCAGCTTTGTTATGACAGGAAGGTTTGAAGGAGGGGGCAAGACAAAAAATTCCACAGATATGCTGCCAGCTTTGGGATCAGTGGTCTGTGGTGGAAGCATACAACTCTGTTTTTTGGGTTTGTTTTGTTTTTTTTTGAGACTCTGCTGAAGTTTTTCTACTCAAAGAATAAAGACTTTTTTTAGAATACATAAAATAGTATCTTTTTCCTGAGAGGTCAATTTTGAATGAAGAAACTCAAGGAATGACTACTTAGAAAGGCAAAACCAAACACCACTAGCATGACCTCAAACCCCCTTTTTCAGAGCAATCAGATATTTTGTAGTTCTGCTGAGTTTGTGCACACCTACTTTAGGAATGCATTTGGCTTCCAAAATTGCTATTTTCTGTCAGTTCTAATAAAAAAAATACTGGAAACTTTTAAGCATATTTAAATGAGGTCTGCATAACTAATATTGTATTCAGTGGCTCATGTTTTTTCCCAAATTACTTGTTTCATAATTCACATAAAAGAGGGACTTTCTATTTTAATTATAATGGGGGGTGTGACCAATGTTAACTTTTCTTCTTGTTATCCTGAAAAGAAAGTATGTGATGTAGAGGAGAAGCTCTATGCTTTTGATTGAATTTTTTCAACTTCCTTTTGAAAACATAACTTTGGTTCTTTCAAAGGACCAGGATATTTTTACTTGACAGAATTTAGATTTTTCCAATGTACTTGTTCTGTCCGGGAACTTTGTACAGAATCCTTAGGGTTTCACAAATTAGAAGTGTCTTTGCATATTTTTATTTCTGCTTTCCAATTAAGAGCTTTTCCTCTCTCAGAAGTGAGAAAATAAATAAGTGTTTAAGAGTTGCTGCTGAAAAATAAATGCATGTAAATTTGAGTGAGATATCCTGCTTATGACTGTCATTCTTTTCTTCATCAGTGATTTTGATAGTGGTGTCAGTCTGCACAGCAACTGGGGCTTGGAACTGGTTAATAGACCCAGAGACACAAAAGGTAAGGTCAGGCTAATGCCAAATGTGCTGTGTTCCATAGCTTGATGCTGCAGTCACGTGGTGTATTGAAAACTGAAAGGCTGAACACTTTCTCACATGAAACTGGGAGGTGATTTTTAGGAAAGCTATCAAGCTGTCTGGAGTTGTTGTGGAATGTGTCCTGGGATAATGCCTGCCAAAACACTGTACCCTGAATGCTTATCTAAAGAGTTGTTCGCAAGTACTTGGAAATGGCTGGGAGCAGTATTTTATTTTTAGTTAAGGGATCCAGGCAGTGACTTTGTGTGTTTTAGAAAGTATGCAGTTGAACTAACCTGATTTCTTTCCTAGGTATCATTTTTCACGTCACTTTGGAATCACCCGTTTTTCACAATTAGCTGTATTACCCTAATAGGCTTGTTCTTTGCTGGAATACATAAAAGAGTGGTGGCACCATCAATGTATCCTTTGATAACGTTTGTCACGTTAAAAGTGTAGTTCCTGCAGTTGTTGAAGGCTGTGCTAATACTGCTTTTTTAGTTTTTGCTTACTGTGTGTACAAGTGTTGGTTGCTTTCCTTGACACAATCCACACAGTATAGCAGCCCGATGCCGAACTGTTTTGGCAGAATATAATATGTCCTGTGATGATGTAAGTGTTACTGCTCCATTGCTGCAACCTTTTTTGTTAAAAGGAAAAAAAGGAAATAATTCAGAAAGACACATAGTCTGTTTTTCTGAACAGCATTTGTATATACCTCAGTAAATTCTGTGTCTGTAAAACTGTAATATGGAATACTTAGTATCATTTTGTGTGTTGTTTTAAACTCTCCTTGTAACATTGAACTTGAAGCTTAATTGTTGGGTTCAACTTTCAGGGTTTAAACTTTATTTATTTTGTTTTCTGTCTTGCAGACTGGAAAATTAATTTTGAAACCTAGGCCTCATGTTCAATAAGGGCTGTCTTCCTTCATTTTTTTTTCACTGCCATGGAAACCAAAAATGACCTTTTTTAAGGTAGTATGACAGCAAAAAAATCAAATGGGACTGGTTGTCACTGCCTGGGAGTAAAAGTCTTAAACACAGTTGACAGTGAAAGTGTGCAATATTACTTTCTTGAATATTTATCCAAATTCTTTGTTATCACATTATCAGTGCTTTTGCTACTTCTGATTACCTCTTTTTCAGTATTAGTGTCACTTTTTTACTTCAGCTAGAACAGAACATACAGGTGAAGTATGTTAATCGGCAATGAAGTTGAACTTGAAAATGAAACCTCATTTGTGTTACGTGTCTTTCTAAGCTATTGTAAATAGCAGATCGATGCCAATGTTGAGGAAAAAAAGAAATATCTGGTGTATGGATTTTCTTGTTCTCGTGAAGAGTATTGAAAGGAACGTTTGCCATTCTCCTGATGTTTTATTAGCACACTTCCTCATTACAGCCGTCCTTGTCTCCTGGTCACACTTTTGGAACTGGTTTAAAGGCTCGCAGGAAGACTGACTGTGCCGGAGAAAACTGGTCTTACTGTTAAAGAACTTCGCAAATATATCAAGGATTACATTTGTCAAGTTGTGTATATAGTGCACCAGCCACTTTCCTTGTGGTCATACGTAGTTCCTTGTTTGATCTGGTTCAAAACACTTATTTTAAGATTTTAATTTTTTTTAATTGTCTTAAATATGCTTGTATCTTCCCAATTGTAATGTTGTACTGTATCTAAATCCACCTGATCATTGAGTGGATTTTTATGCTCTGATAGTCAGAATATGAAAATGGTATTGCAAATGTATAACATCAGATTTGGCGAAGAAAATCTAAAGTGTGCCACAATAAAATAACAAAATTTGTTATTCAGAGTGTTAACAACAAGGTGTGGATGATATATGCATAAAGTGTAACTTTTGAATAGCTAAAACTGTCAAGTTTTAAGAGTTGAAGTTGTTCAAGGTGCCTTTTTAAATGTTTTGAACTCTTTAAATTGACTCTAACTGCAAAGCTCTTGCAACTTCAGTAACCCCTACTACAGGGTAGACTGGCTTTTAAAGGCAGCCTATTGATGTAACTTTGTCAGTTGAAACTTTAAGAATTGTCTTCTGGATTTTTTTTCCAGTAAGTCTTCTGCCCATCCATTATTTTTAACTGCTGTATATTTTGTAGGTAAATGTGTATAAAATAAAATCTTTGTATAAACAGGTGTTATCTTCTTTTGTACTGTACAAATACAGATCTCCACTGAACACAGAAGAACTTCAGAAAATTTATAGCTGCACTCTGTAACTTTCGTACCGGACCAACATTTCCTGTATTTGATGTGGGTCTTATAATCTAAGATACTGACACCAGAGAGCAAACCCCTTCCAGGTTTCCATCCTCCAGGTCAATCCCGCCTCTGTAAGTGCCCTTAGAGGAAGCTGTTTCTATCGATAATTTTCTTGTTTGAGCGCAGTAGGCGCGGTGTCCTTCTGGGTGCGGGCTGCGGTGGTGCCGGTGTTGGGTCGAGCGCGGATGTGCGGCGGCGGCGGGGCCGCGGCAGGGCGGGGTGTGCGGAGCGGGGCGGGCGCGGCGCCTGCGCGGGGCCGCACACGTGGGCGCGCCGGCGCCGAGCGCAGCCATGGGCAAGAGCCGGGCGCGGCGGTTCCGCAGGGCGCCCGCAGCCCCCGCCGGCCCCGCGCTGCAGCGCGATGGCGAGCGCGGCCCCGAGGAGGAGGCGGCGGCGGAGCTGCTGGAGAAGGTGCGGGCGGCGGGCGCGGGGCGGGCTCGGCGGGAGCCCCGCTCCGCGCCGGGGGAGCGGCGGGGCTGCGGGGCCGGGCGCGGGGGGAGACATCGGCTTCCCCGCGGAGGTGCGGGTGAGGGCCCGGGCGCGGTCCCGCCCCGGCGGAAGGAGCCGAGCGGCCGCGCGGGGCCGCCCTCCCTCCGCTCTCGGCCGTCGCTCCCGCGGCGTCACGGCCGCGCGGCCCGGCGGGGCGGCACCGGCTCCGCCCGCGCTGCCGTGCGCGCTGCGGCGGCGGGCCGGGCATGCAGCGCCGCGCCCCTCGGCCCTGCGCGGCTGCCAGGCCGTTCTGGCGGGGCTCGCGTTCGGTCTCCCCCGCCGGAGACTGCTGCTTGGCCAGAGCCAAGTGTCCAAGAGCCACATGTAAGGAACGAGGGATAGAAAATGCTGAAAAAGACTGGGTTTGGTCACTTGTAGGCCATAGTCCTGGCTTAAGTATTGCAGGTGAAAACTGATGTAAATCTCCTTCTGCTGGTGTGACTTCAGAATCAGAAACGAAAATCTGTTTTCCTTTAAGAAATTAAATCCCGTTTGCTCACTTCACCCAACCTAATTCATTGAACAGGTCACTCATTGATTATTCTTCTGGACTAACCTGTTTAGGAAAGAGAGGGGAAGAGAGAATAAATAATGGCACAGGTGCAGGTGAGCTGAGACATCTTTTTCAATAGAGGCAGGATCTGGTGTTACCACTCTTCTGTTCTGCTCTTCAGCAGATGTTTATCTGCTAGGTTTTCAACAAACTACGTGGCCTTCCAGGATATGCACTTCTACTGTGTTATTATTTTTGTGATTTGTAATTCTCGTATCTCACCTAAAACTCTGTTATAGCCCGTGTCAACATTGTCTTGGGGAATGTAGGGAACACTTGTTTCTTGCTGTTAGGCAGATGCATTTAATTTAAAGGTTATAATTTTTTTTGTTTTATGTTTCTTCAGCTTTTCTTTATGGTGGCATATATTATGTCTGTTATACTTCGTTAATGATATTTTCCTCCCTACTTCAGTCCTTTTTTTAATACATGGTAATTGAGGTCTCACCAGTGCCAGCTAGTGTTTAATCTGTGTCTGGACTATGGCTGTCTTGTCAAATATCCAGAATAGCATTTCTCTAGTCATAAAGTTAACACACATAACCCAGGCAAGGATTTATAAGCTTTCACAGAAGTTAAAAATTCCTACTTCCACTCAGGAGCAGTAAACGAGAGCCACAGTGCCCTGATCAATCTCTTCACTCAGTAAAACCGTCCAGCTCCCTTTTCCCTCAGTGTGATGTGCTCTGTGTCTCCTCAGCTGCAGCATCCCAGTGCTGAAGTGAGGGAGTATGCCTGTGCCAGTATTTCGCAGCTGCTGCAGCAGAAGCAGGTCATCCCAGCCTTTGTGCAGCGGGACGTGGTGCGCTGCCTGGGGCCGCTGCTCATGGACCCCAGCCTGGCTGTGCGCGAGACGGCTGCAGGCGCTCTCCGGTAAGCGCTTGGTGCTGCTCAGGTGAATCAGGGATCCTGGTACGGGGGGATCTGGGGTTCTGCTGGTGACAGCTGTGAACTGCAGTGCCAGCCTCTCTTGCTTTAATTCTGGTCTGAGGAACTATGCCTACATCAGCTGAAGTCTGAGAGAGGGGCTTTTCTTGCTCTGTGAGACTTCAATGTCAGGAGCAGTCTTTATGCTAGAAATGTATGGCTTTATGAGGAAATAGAGACTTGACTGCAGTTTGGATGGCATTTTGTATCGTGATGTTTTAGTACAGATAAGCTTTCTAATTCATGAATTGTGAGGTGTTCACAGGGGTCTTAGGATGAGGGAAGAGACAGGATCTGACTGCATGTTTCAGAAGACCTGATTTATTATTTTAAGATATATATTAAAGCTATACTAAAAGAATAGAAGAAAGGATTTCTTAGAAGGCTAGCTAAGAATAGAAAAAGAAGGAATGAATAACAAAGGCTTGTGTCTCAGACAGGGAGTCCGAGCCAGTTGACTGTGATTGGCCATTAATTAGAAACAACCACATGAGACCAATCACAGATCCAGCTGTTGCATTCCACAGCAGCAGATAACCATTGTTTAAATTTTGTTCCTGAGGCCTCTCAGCTTCTCTGGAGAAAAAATCCTAAGGAAAGGATTTTTCAGAAAACACGTCTGTGACAATGAATAAATGGAAATAATGTTTTATTTTTAACTCCAAAGCCATTCTCTTCTGTTAGTGAGGTAGAAGACTAAAGCTACTGTTAAGCAAATTATTTTTAAAACAAAAAGTACCATGTAGGGTGATAGAATATAAGAAAGTAATTTTACCCCTAAGAAGTTGCAGCTGGGCCAATTAGCAAAGATTAGGAACAAGCCTGACTCTAACAGGCCACAGCTGTAATCAACGAGAGGAGTGCTATAAAAGAGTGGGGTGGCTGGGTGAGAAGGGAACTGGACTCAGTTGGCTGCTTTGAGAAGAAGAAAGAGGCAGTGCTCTGAGGAGCTGCCCACGAGAAACACCAAGGAGGTGTGAAACTGATGGGATAAGGAGACAACAGTATGGAACCCCTATGATAAGATGACAACATACCATAACTTTTAGAGAAGAATATCAAAGGTATGTGGTTTTTGAAACATTCTTGGAAAGTGTTGTATCTCATCCAAAGCATTAATTTTTTTGTTTTCCTTAGAAATCTGAGTGCTTGTGGAGGATTTGATGTCTGTGATGACATGGTGACAGATGACATCATGACACCCCTTGTTGCACTTCTGAAAGAGGTGTGCTTATTTTTATTTTGATTTTAAACCTGATCTAGGCATTGAATTGTCCCGCATGCAAAAACAGTTCTATTTCTGTAGCTGTTGATACAATAAGGTACTTGAAAGAGCTTTTGAAAGAATGTTTTGATAGGTTTAGTGATACAAAAGTTATTCCAAAGATTTCTTACCACTGCCTTCTGGCTCCTGGCCAGCTAACTTGTGTCCATAGTGAGGTTTACTGCCTAGGATGATTTTTGAGTGAAAGGTCTGGAGATTTTGGGTCTGTAATGACAGTTAAGACAAGTTTATTCTGTCAGTGAGAATCAAGGTTCTTCATTTATGTTGCAGTATTATTCTAGTGATGGTTTTTTGGTGAGCAGTTTTGTCTCAATGGATATTTGGATGTAGAGCTGGGTAGTTAGTGGAGAATAACATGTACTAAATTTTGATTCTTTGTTTGGTCCAGGTGTTGCCCTGCAGTTTGGATATTGCATTGATTTCTCTTACCTACTGTCTTTGTATGAGCAACCTTGAGCAATATCATCATTTTCTGTATGTTTCTTCCCTATTTTAAAAGATGAGTAATAGCATTACTATAGAGCTCAGTAAGGTATTAGCTGAGCTAATCTTTGTTGTCAGAAACAGCTGTTGACAGCTCCATACAGACTAATAGCAAGAAACAGTACTTCAGGTTGTAAAATTCCCAAGTGTTTTTTTTTTTTGTAGAAAGGGCTTCTAAAGATTAACTGCAAAGTAAGTACTGTAAGAGTTTTTCTACAAGAGAAAAGTTATCAATGGTTCAAGTTTTCATAAAGAAAGGAAGCTAGTCAGGTGTTGTGGTAATAAACACTGCATGAGAGGATCTCTCCACTCAGTGCTGATAACACTTTAAAGTTTTGCTTCTCTTTGTGGCTGATTATTTCCCAGCCTTGCTTCTTTTGTTTGGTTGTAGTGCAGCACTGGACTGGATGCTAACCAGCTCTCTCCAAAGAAATGCAGAGGGGTGAACAAAAATTATATTGAAGACATAGCCAATGAAGCTATTAATTTGCTGTGGAATATATGGTAAGTACTGTTAAACGCTGGCATTTTAGCCAGATGAAATTGTTCCTGAAAAGGAGTGTGGTAATTGAGGCAGAAAAGAAATGGTTGTCCTGGCATGGGAAATGCATTCATTTGCTGATTCTGATTGTGTTGCTGCTACATGTGCCTTGCTTTAATAATGATGAGCCCTCATCTCATCTGAAATAAAAGTTTTTCTTCTAGTATAGGTTACTTTTTTTAAGTGAAGGATTCTAAAAGTTGGCAATTAGTTTTAGAAGAGTAACAAATTCTTTTTCAGTTGGTTCTTCATCCTGAGTTCTGATCCTGTTTTCTGAACATGTTCTGTCATACTCTGTTGTTTGGGTTGTGGCTTCTTGCAGGTATTTCCTGTAGGTCCGTATCATGATACAAGAAATGGGAAAAATGAAATTCTAATCCGTGGATCAGTGCTCTAGGAATATGAGTTCTTATACTATTTCCTTCCTCTGCAGGTCACCCCAAAAATTAATACTAACTGTTTGGGGCAACTATCCCTTAGTTACTGAGACACTAATAAAAATTTACTTTATTATGTGAGAAAATTTAAATTGTTCTATTAGTAGTTTATATTGGAAACACTAGGTGAAGGAAGAGAAATGGCAACACTATTAATACAGAAATTACTGTAAACATTGAAGTGATACAAATCTGTTCCAAAAGTTCTCCTTGAACTTTGTCTTGTTTCTCTTTGTTTTTTCTCACATTGTACACTTTGCATACAGGATTTTGTTTAGCACTGTACAGTGCCTCAGTGGAACTGCCTCTGTGCCTGTCTGTGATGTGGCTGCTGGCTTGATGCCTTATTTTTAAACTGGGGATATTTATGTTTTAGGGATTGGAATCTAGAACAGTAGATAAGCTCCTTGTTCAGCATCTTGCACAGAATATGTGACCCTTTAACTGACTCAGTAATGTGTGTGTTCATATTTATTTTTGCTTTTTAGTCTGCTTGAGAACAGGAAGTATGATTATTAAGTGTGATGTAAATCACTTCTGTATTTTGAACTTCGTTGTAATGAGTGTGAACTGCTTTTTTCGTTGCTAAGTTTAATTCTGATAAAATTAGGGCTGGCATCAATGCTGAGACAATATTTTCAAAATTAAAGTTTTGAAGATCCTTGTAGCTAGATAGCTCCTGTGCTTTTTTTAGTTTGAATTACTCTTATATCAATATATCAATTTAAAAGAGAGAGTAGCTGTGAGAACTTGAAGAAACACAAATCCCACTGTTAGGTAATTAAATGACTGCATTTCTGAATGGTAAGAACAGTCATTTTTGGAGTGAGTGGGTACTGGTGTGAGAGGCAGCAGCCTGCTCTGCTGGCAGTGGGTTTGTGGGTGAAGTCTCCTGTGGCTGCTGGAAGCCCTGGGCTGGCTGGCAGCCCACAGCTCTGAGCTGCTTTGCTCACTCCAGCAGGAGCCTGTAGTGAGGCTCCCAGGTAAACTCCAAACACTGTGAGAGGAAGCAGCTGGCACAAGCCAGCTTTCCTCAAAAGTGTCAGGATTTTGCAGCTTCTCTTTCAGCATCATGTATAGAATTAATCATAACCTCAATAATGAAGGATAGCTCTTTGACTAATGCATGATTCTTAGGTAGCTTTTTAAAATGTGAGTAATAACAAGTATGGGGTGCTTAAGATGTTACTACAGTACTTTTTTTCCCTGGAAAAATGTTTGATTGATGTTTTCCATACATTAGTGAATGCAACAATACTGCCCTATACATATTCAATAAAGAAGGATGTCTGGAGGCTGTCTTACATTACATGAAGAAATTTGCCACAAATGTGGATCTGGCTATTTCAGTAGGTAAGTGGTAAAAAGAGAAGATAAGGCTTTAAAGATACCTTTTTTTTAATTGTATGAATGTAACATTCATATTACATTCATTGCATAATGGACCTGCTTTAGCATTGCTTATGTTTGCAATGAGTGTAAGACTGTGAATTCATTTTTGAGCAGCACGTAGTAAAGAAGTTGACATTTGTTGTGCTTATTTTCAGTCCAAAAGAGAATGGCTTATTGGTGGTTAAGTGGGAAGAAAAATTTTGTGGGAAGAGGGCTTGAGAGGGAGGCTGTGTTTTTCATTTTGTTTTCATGTTTTGGTAATGGGGGGTTTAATTTGTTGAGCAGAGGAGATAGTCCTTCCAAACTAACCCCAAACAATTCCAGTCACTATCAATCTGGTTTTATCAGTCTTAATGTTATTATAGTTTCATAATGGTCATAGAGGTATGTGTGCTTCCAGCATTTTTTTATGTTGTCCATTGTCAGTATATAATGGATAAATTTAATTTTGAGTAGGTGAACTTAATACAGCCAATTCCATGGTGGATATGGTATCATCCTCACCTGTTTTATGCATGGGTTTGCCACAGAATGTCTTTTAATTCAAAACAAAGCTCGTGAAGCACAGTGTCAGACCATTACAACATGATGCTGCATGAAATTTTTTTCCTGTGTCAGCATTTCATGACTCCAGCTTTCAGGAGGATAATGCTTTCTCATTAGCAGAGCAAAAGCTACTACTGGGTTTGTTAATTATGTTTGCTCTTGTTGTTTGCTGCAGCAAACTGCTTGCAGGCAGTGACAGAAGATAATCCAGATCTTCTTTCTTCATTTAATGCTTCTGCACAGCAAATACTGGAAACAGTGATGTTGAGTCCAGAGAGCACCATGAAGCACATCCTTCTGAGAACATTGATAGCAGGTACAGTGCTCAGGGGGGTTCGTTGCTTTGAGGTGGGGAGCATGGCAGGAAAAGGAGGCTGGCAAGGACAGAAGGCTTAGTCTTCTCTGCTGTGGTCAGCCCATCTGATTGTCAAGGTGTACAATCAAGATGGTTTGTGATGTTATATCTGCCTTTTGGAACTGCAAGTAGGTATTTGCAACTAGTTTTAAAACTGGCTTAAATGCTTGATTCTGAATTCAGCCCCTGCTCAATGTGATAGCCCACTTTAACTTCTCATTTAGTTTTTAACAGTTAAGTGAGTCAATAATAAGTGGTACAAGAGTTGTTTTCATCTTACTAGCTGTAAATTTTTTTTACCTCAAATTCTCTACCTTGAATTCTTTTTGTTACCTCAAATGTTTAACCATGATGATTTTTGATACTGGGGTGTAATAAATTAATTTTGAGACTCCTTGGAAAATGCTTCTCGCATGTGGATTTGTTATCTCAGGTACAGAGTGACACCAGGGTCACTCCACATAAATATTCTGTAAATATTTACATGCTGAAATTTACTTGAACTTAAGATGTGGGCATAACAATTATTACAGATAAGTATATTGAATGTTATAAAAAAAATAGAAATCTGTAGAGAAAAGACTTTAATTGTGAATATAAATACTGAGTATTTTAAGTAGTGAAGGCTGTGTCCTTACAAAATGGCTATTACAGAGCTGGGAATTGAGCACTTTAATAATTTATATGATTTGGTTACCTCATATTTAGGCACTATCTGGAATATAAAGGATACCATTCCACCAGGCAGCCTGGGAAGCACGGTTAATGCAATCCTAAAGATATTTTCAGAATCATTGGCAATAGATGCTGGTGAAACAATTATTCATATGAATGAAGCTGAGAAAAACAGGTTAAAACTTGCTGTGGAACCAGAAACTGAAGAAAACATGAGTGATACTACAGAAAACTGTGTTTTGAGTGAAGATGATAACATGGAAGAAATACCAAAAGGAAAACTCAGAAGAGAAAATGATGTTTCAGATTTACTTCCAGTAAGTGTGGCTGGCTGGCTTTTGGGACAGCTTTAGTGCAAGTGGCATTCCTTGAGAATAAAATTTGCTCTGGAACATCCAAGAAAAAGATGGTAGATAACACTGCTTGGGGTTTGTGTTTTGGGGTTTTTTTCAAGTTTGGGTGTAGACTGAGAAGAGGAAATGGCTGCGACTGTATTTTTAACTGACACCTTGGATACTTTAAATGGCACTTAAATGTTGTCTTCCAAAATCAAATTTGGTTCATGTTTTTAATTTTTCAGTCTGATAAGTGGGAACTGAAAGAAGTGACAGCTTTACTGACGGCTCAGCAGACTGCTCTGGAGATCATTGTTAATATGTGCTGCAGTGAAGGTTTGTAGGAGTCTCATTCATTGCAACTGTTGTGGTGTGTTTTGTTTCTGAGTAGGTCACCTTTAGGTTGCTGTTTGCTTATCTGAGTTTTCAAGGGCAAATGCCCATGGGCATATTGTCCCTGATACCCTCATCTGGCGGCAAAGTAGGTTTTCATTTCTATTACTAATGTAATTGTTTTTTCTTCATTTAAGTGGTTTACATTGCTTAATTATTTTTTTTTGCGTGATCCTGCATGTGCCAACATTAAAGAACAAACAAAAAAGCACTCATGCCAGAGAGAGATTTCCTAAAGTCTTGCAGCAAAATCTTTGTTCAGTTGGAGTGAGGTCTGACTTCTGATGCAAGATGTGTGTGAATCTGATTGCAGGATGGGGGCATCAATTTTTTTAGAGCAGATAAATCTTACGGCTTTGATTTAGTTTTGATACTACAAGTGTTGCAAAATTAGGAGTAGGGACAGCTTTTGCCTGCTACTCTGGCAACAATGTAGATCTTGGCTTCCAGAGTTCTGCCTTTATGAGCTTTGAGGAGGAGGAGAAAGAGAGCCTGTTATTTGGAGGGGAGTAGTATATAGATATTCTGTATCTTTTATGAACTTTGAAACTCTGTTTTGATAGCTTTTCTTGTAATCTTCAGGAAAACAGATGAGAGATTATCAAATTCTATTTCGTAAAGCCAACAAACAAACAAAACTAATCCCCTAAACCCTCCAAAACCTGGAAACTTTGACTGCTATTGTAGTTTTAGCCTGATGCAGGAGTAGTTGTGTAGAAACTAACTGAGCAAAATGTTCAGGTTCTTATAAAATCCACAGTAATACCCAGTTATTCCCAATGGTAACTTTTTTTTTCTCTTACAACACAAGGAAATTCTGCACCTAGTGTATGAAGCTCCTTTCATAACTGCATTTCTCATCTAATGAGCTGTAATTCATAAGCTTTCCCCTTTAATTGGAAAATCTCTTGTGGATAAGCTGTATATTCTGCCGTTCACTCAGTGTAATGTAAGATTGATTGTGTTGTATTTTGCTACAGTACTTTACCCATTCGTGGGCAGACAGTCTCTAGAAATTAGGAGGAATCCAGAGGCAGCTGTTCATTTAATTTTCAAATTATTTGAGGGCTAAATTAGCTTTAGCCGTTATGCTGAGTTCATAATAACACTCAGCTTGCAACAGAACTGAGAGAAGTAAGCAGGCTGGTGAGGGATGTGTTGTACTGAGCACTGGGCAGTGCTTGGAAGGAGCAGAGGGCTCCCCTTTGATGGGCACCTGGGCAGGAAGCCAAGAGACTCCTGCCCTGCTGTCCAGTCTGCAGTTCTGGGTCACCAGTGCTAGGTAAGCTGGGATTGCTGCTGGAAATGCCTCTGTGTTTCCCAGAACATTAGAAGAAACCTGACCATAGTTATGGGCCAGTGTTCTAGATCCCAGTTCCTACTCTGCCCTGGTCACTCACTGTCACCTTATGACAACTGCTGTCTTTGTTATTGCTGAATTGCATTGTTAGCTTGTATTGTTAACAGATTTCAAGGGATGTTTTTTTGCTTTGTTTTTTAAAGATGCAAAAGGAAATTTTTAGAAGAGGCAGGAGACTGAAAAGGGGATGTCTTGCTTTGTTTTCACGTTTCTTGCTGCCATGGTTTGGTAAAGCATGAAAGACAACCATTTTCTCATGCAAAGGCTATTAACCCCAGCAAGTTATGGCTGTAGAATTAATTGGACATTACCATAAGACGCCTGTGTGGTCAAGTTGCCACACCTTGACATCTTTACACACCTTTACATCTGATAAACCATAACCATCACCTTCAGATAAATTCTTTAATTTGCACAGTACAAGCTAAATTCATTCATTTGGATCTTTGTTGCTGTATTTTTAGTGAATTTACCTTTTGCTGCAGAAGTGCATGGCTGTTCCTGTAGTTGCTATAGGACCTACATCTCATGAGAATCCGTGTTGTCAGACAAAATTACTTGGGGGTGAAAATGATAGGTGGGGTTTTTTTGTCACAATAATTAAATACCCTGACCTATGTACACAGAGCTTTCATCTGTTGGAAAGGAGGATCAGTCCAACCTGTAGACTTAGGACTTGGGTAAACACTAGTTAAAATGTAACCAGATTTAAAGAAACTTCACCTAAATGAGTGTGAACTCTGTGGATGTAGATAGACGAGTTCAAATATAAATGAGGGTGATTTTGGCTGACAAGCACAAACTAAAGTCCCCTTCAGCTGTGGACAGATTATTCACACAGCAGCCTGTTGGTAATAGAACTTCTACTCCTCTCACCATATCTGTCCTTAAGATCTGCTAGTAGAATAAGTCATGTAAGTAGCCTACTTCAGGTTTAAGATTATAAACCTAATTTAATTTATATGAAATGTGTTGCTTGAAATGACTATCAAAGATTACTTGGCTTTCTTTGCTGTCATCATTTTGTTTCAACTGACCTTGCTGTGGAGACAGTAACATCTTCATCCAGCCCAGTTACTGCCCAGGCAGAGGACATCTGTCTGTGGCTTCAGTATTGCCAGAGGGAACAATTGCCTTAAACTAACTGCAATTAGTAAAGAAGTTAAGTTAAACTGGTGTATTTGCATGCTTGAATCAACCTCAGAAAATGAAGTGGTACAATCCAAGTCAAAATCTTAGTAAATCTTTATGAAATGTTTCTTCTGTACCTTTTTTTGTTATTTTTAAACAACACATTGTTAATATCAGCAATTAACATGCCCACGTATGAAGAACCTCTCTCATAAGAATATTTGTGTCTCAGTGAGTATAAAATATTTTTTAATGAAATATTAGAAGTGTGGCTTAGTGGTGCTTGTGAGGAGTTTGTCAGAGCCCAAGAACTTTGATTCCTAAACCAAGATGTTTGGAGGAGCCAGTTTCAGCTGGGGAGTAAGATACCTGTTGCATGAGGGCTGTTACATTTACAAATCTGCCTTGTGTTCTCAGATCCCTCTGATGACGAGTGGGAAGAGCTCTCCAGCAGTGATGAGAGTGACTTGTTCATGGAAAACTCGTACAACGAGGGGAGTGGGCTGCTGCTGTCACCCCTGTGCCTCTCTGATGAAGTTAACTCAGCATTTCTGAACAACCTCATTCCAAAGAAGGTATTGTCTTCTGTATTATTTCCAGCACATGTTACAGTCCTTCCCTTGTTCCTGCTTTGTATCCCTGGTCAGGCAAACAAATTACTCCAATCCACCTGGAGGAAGGGAGTATTGTTTAAAGTGAGTTTGGCCTCTCTTTTTTGGCCTGGAGATGGTGCATCATTGCATGACCTAAATAATTTGCTCATGTAAGTGAGAATAGAAGGGTCGTGTGTTTCAGAAATCTGGTAGGTCTTTTTAAAAAATTTTCCCCCCCAAAATACAAATATTTTTATTCCTTGATTTGGACATGAAAAAGATTACCCACAGAAAGAAAGGAAACTTGGCTGAAGCGTGACAGCCAGATTTCTGTATTAGCTAAATGAGGTGGAAGTAACATTAATGAATGGCAACAGTCAGCACTGAAAAAGTGCAAGAACCTCTCCCCCTGTTTTATACAAAGTGACTGAAATACAGTATTTGGCACTGACAGGAAATCAGATGTTTTTGTTTCAGAGTTGTTTTGCTCATTTTTATTTGGGGTTGTAAAGGTGAAGTTTGTTATTTGAATCAGTTACTGTGTTAGCTCAGCAGCATTCTAGAATTCTGAGCTAAGACATCAAGGCGCGAGGTGAAAACTTTGAAGGTTTTTTGTACTTAATAGCCAGAGTTTCATGGCAAGGCCTTCCAGACTTGCAGCTATCTGAAAATCCTCTAGCAGAATCTATAAGAACAAAGAGCTAAAGAAGAAAGAATAGTACAGACCTAGAAAATCACCTGTTGTTAGTACAGTTCAACACTTTAAATACGCTATGCTAAACCCAGTGGATAGTTGCACCATTTAAGTGATAGAGGAAAACTCTGGCATTTTTAGCAGCAAGATATTTGCTATCTGGAAAATTTTGAAATATGTAGTTTGAAGTATCTGTTTGACATTAAGCTAAAATTGCAGTCTTCCCTCTGAACACACTATAACAAAAAAAAAAAAAAAAAAAAGGGCTTTATTGCTAAACCTTTCTTTTTCCCCTCCTCAGATTCTTGAAAAAACTGCTTTTCCGAACAGTGTTGCTGTAGACATCTGTATGCACAATCCATCTTGGAAACCATTAATTAAAAAGTAGGCATTTCGTTGTCTCTCTTACTATTTGTCATGTATATTCACTTGTTTTAGAACTCTTAGAAGGATTGTCCATCTTTGGGCTGCTCTTAAGATCTGGAAACTGATAGATCTGATGTATGATTTTGAATAAAAAGATACAAATGTTTTTGAGAACTGCATACTGCATCACAGCCTTGTTAAATTCAAGATTCCTCTTTATATTTTAATAGGTGTGTTCAAAACTACATGCTCAGTGTGTTTTTTGTTTCAGACTGAATGCAGTGCAGTGTAGAGCTTTAACATGTCTTCAGAGCATTTTGTTGGTGTCAGATGTGGATTGTCTTGGGGGAGCTTCAGCACTTCAGTCCCTTGCACAGCATCTCTCACAGCTGATCTTTTCTAAAACAGGTAAGATGTTTAGTGAAGGGGACTTGCTGACCCCCTTTGTTGGTCATCTAGATATAAGGTAGCCATGTTCCAGTGCTGTTTATTACTAACTTTATCCCTCTGGTCCTTCAAGATTAGGATATTGAATGTTGGCAATGTACTGACAGGACGGTGTATCCTGTTAAGATGTGTTTATCCAAGCTGCACCTTGAGCAGGTCTGCTTGTAGTGCAGCAACCTGCTTCATATTTGGATCTGCACAGAAAGTCTCTGAGTGGATTAACACTGCCTTCTTGGGAAAGCCGACCTGTTTGCTGGATTATATTTGTGTTAATAAGTTTTTCAGTAATCAGACAAGCATGATGAAGAAGATGGGACATTTTCTTTTGAAATGCCCTAATTAGACTAAGGAGATGTGAAAACAAAACGTGTCTAGCACAGTCTTTCACATAATTTTTCCTAGTAATCTTACCAAATTATGGCTAAAGCAATTGGTGCAAAAATCTCAAGAATGTCCATGCTTATTACAGCAGAAAAGAGAGCAACCACCTTGTCCCCAGGATGTGTTTTTATGATTATGATGGCTTAGCTTTACTGGAATTATATTTGTAGTAAGAAAGTGTGCAAAGTTGTTACCATTAAGCGTTAAAGCTACTCAGCTCCCTGTTCTGGTTGTGGGTTCAATTTCAACACAGAAGGTAATAAATTTAATTCTTCTTAAAAAAACTATATTAGAATCTATCTCTCTCTCTCTATATATATATGATATATATTAGATCTGTGTTTAGACAGTGGAGTCACCATCCCTAGAGATGTTGAAGGACAGACTGGATGTGGCACTCAGTGCCAGGGTCTGGTTGACAAGGCAGTGATCAGTCACAGGTTGGACTGATCTCAGGTCTTTCCCAGCCTCACAGATTCTGTGATACATCCTGATGAACACTGGAATGTCTTCACTGTGATTCCTCCAGGGTGCATTGTTTCATAGACATGCTGTGGAGGTCTCCCCATACATCTGTGGGTGCAGTGTTACTGGATCATGTCTACAGCAGATAGCATTTCCAGCTGCTTTCTGGGATCCTATGCATGAGAGCAGCATCCTTTCCATAATCCTGTTGGATCATTTATGCTGTGATCTCTCTGTTACTGACATGAGAGAGGCTGAACCAAGATTAGAAAAAAAATGTTTAAGAAAAGCCCACCTGTTTCCAGACTGAGCATGTGGGTCCCTGACAGGTTGTTTTCTTCAGACTATTCCAATAATCTTTGTTTTAAGGTCAGTGGTGATGGGTTTTCAAAAAATAAGAGAGATTCTTAGAGCCTGGAAAAGCTGCCAATTCTCCAAACTGTCAGAAAACATTTTCCCTAAGACAGTTCTGTTGAAGTCTGGCATATGTGTGGCTTTGTCATTTCTCGTCTCTTAGAAGCTCAAGAAGTTTAGTTTCCTTTCCTTCCTTCATGTGTCTCTGTTTGTAGCCATAGATGTAGCTTATGTAGTGCTCTGCTGTGATGTATAAAATGCCACTGCATTAGTGCTTGAAAATGCATCTGCCTGCAAATCACACTTTTTTTCTCAATGTCTTTAAAGACAAGTATGGGCACATTATTACTGAGTGCAGTGTGTGGAAGACTAAAATGCAAAAATGAAAATACCTATGAAAACATATCCAAGGAAATTCACATAAAATATGTCTCATGCTTGAAGAGAGGACTTCCAATATTTTGGGTCTATATGTTATGTTTTATTATAAAAAGCTCTTAGATGAAACTGGAGAAGTTATCTTCAGACAGCTAAGGATGCTAAAATTAATTAATTGGCACAGGCCCATTTTTTCATGTTTAAATGCTTTGTAATAAAAACTGCCAGATAGAGCTGATAACATACCAACATGTGGTTAGAAGGAATTCTGTGGTTTACAGAGTTGAAGAGAAGCATAAAGATCTGGTTGTTTACATGAGAAGGGAGGAGATGCACATAAATCAAGAAGTTCTGCATCTGGAGTATCTGGAGTGGTCCAGAAAATAAACCCATTAGAGGAAAATGAAAAGCCTCAAGAAATGCAGAACACAGATTGGAGGTGATGGCTGCTAGTGTTTGAGTCATACATTCCTGGAATGTTATTAAACCACCGGAAAACATGCTCTTTATATGAATTGGAAAGAGTCCAGGGCTCTGGGTGTCTGAAAAGCTTGCTTAAGAAGGCAGTAGAAAGGAGGTGAAGTATGCAGTCAGCTCCTGCAGTTTCCTCAGTTCCTGTATGTTCCTCCATGCAATAGCAGTTTTCAGCTGCTGTTCTGGTGACAGTGGCTGGCTCTGTCCCTTAGGTCACACAGTGTCTCAACCAGGGAAGTGCCTGGAAAGGAGACCTAGCTGTGTTCCAGCCTGAGTGCTGAATTCAAACAAATCACTATGGTTACAACCTACAGAGACCAATCTCTGAAAATCTAGCTTTTCCTGTTGTGGTAGTACCTGGAGGAACAATTAGGGATTAAGGAATTTGTATTTCTTTGCTTCCTGTGTCCCTCATATTACTGTTTAACTTCTGCTCTGGGTTCTATTCTTTGACAGAACTCCCTACAGACACAGAATTCCTGGAAGCTGTAACCAGTGCTTTGAGGGCTCTCCTACAAACAATGGCATCAAAGAATATCTCCCAGGTAAAAACTTTCAAACTCAAATGCTCTGGTAGGTTCAAATTCCTGTGAGATTGGGCTGGAAAGTTTTTGAAACAAAACAATGTAGTTTTAGTTCAAATTTTCAGCAGTTGTGAACACTGTAAGAACAGATTAGTAGCATTAACTGTGTTTTTCATGGACCTTATGGGAATATTTTTTTATGTATCTCCTCTTCAACATGTAAACAGATGAAAGGTATTACAAAACCAGAATAGCAATAAGCCACAGGTATCTTTAGAAGATAATTGTAATGACAAATATTTAGAAAATTAACACCTAGAAATGTGGCTTCTTTATTTCCTGATGTCACCTAGCTGGTCGTCCTTGAGTCTTGGTTGGATATGAATTAGTGAGTTGAATACAGGAATGAAGCATAGTGATTTATTATACAAGACACAATGCTAGATAGTCTGCTAGTCCTTTCTGGCCTTAAAACTGAGCTTTTATGCTGTAAGTTGTAATGATCTGGAAGCAGCTATTGAGCTAGATAAATTTGTGAGAATCTCAGAACTCTTCCTTCAACTTCATGTCAGCCTTGGATATGTTCTGGAAGAACCAAGTTGAAAGGGAATTGAAATTTCTGGGTAATTGCATTTTCAGAATTCTTCAAGTTTTCATAATCTAGGAGTCTGTGAAGAATTTGCCTGTGTTCCGTGAAAGTGCAGTGTCTAAATGTAATATTTCAAAATTTCCATGAAAATGTAACTGTGTGTGTCTTCCTTCTTTGCCTTCTTTCCTCTTGCTGACCAGTGTATGACTCCTGAGCAGCTGTTGGCTTTGTGTGAGGCTGGTATTCAAAACAGCAATGCCAGTGTTAGAGTGAACGTGGTGAGCATCCTTGGAATTTCTGGCAGCGTCCTGGCAAAAGGACAAGATACAGCTGAAACGCTGAAGGTGAAAAAGCAAACTTTGCATTGCAGGCTTAAAAGAATTTTGATCTTTCTTTCAATTTTCTTTAGCATTGCTGGAAAAATCAATTCTTCTTTCTCATTACAGATGATTGGAAAATTTCTTCTTGAGGTTGCTATGAAGGAATCTTCTCTTGTGGTAGCAGGGGAAGCCTTGGATGCACTTTTTGATGTATTTGCAGATGGTGAAGAAGCAGAAAGGGCAGCATTACAGATCAAGTTGCTTTCAACACTGAAGGAATTTCAGCCAGTGTTCAGAATGAGGGTAGGCATCAAGGGCAGCCTGCTCAGGGTCTCAGCACGCAGTGTGGGTTAAAGGCTGAGTTTTGGGCTCCTAGAGGAGATAATTTAGAAGGTGACAGATAAAAAGTGTTTGATTTTCTGATACTGGACTTTAGAAGAAAGCAAATAGCTTAAAATTCATGGATGTGTCAAGGTGACAGTGCAGCACCTGCATTGCAACATCTGCATTACACCATCAGTATTAGTGATGTCCAAATCACTGTATTGTTCTGAAACAGTTGTACAAAAATCCCGCAGATGTCTCTGGTGGGAGAAAAGTCCTTTCTGAAGTTACATTGACATCTTTGGTTTTTAACTTGCAGTAGCCGTTGGATGTTTTTGTTCCATTCTTGGTTAATTAAAACAGTTCATGTATCCTGTATTTTCAAGAATAACAAGGCTGGCATTCTAAACTGTGATTTTAGGTACATCCAGATTGAAACAGAGACTGACCTTCCACACATTGTTTCTTTGCTCAGATGCAGCCTGAGGAATGACTTCCATAGTCCAAAAGCTAAGCACTGTACACACAAAGTACATACCTGAGGGTGCTTCAGTTGTTAGGTTAAATGTGCAAGGTTTTCCATATAAAAAGCCACAGAAAAGAAGTGTATGTCTCAGATTTTTGGATGAAATAATGTGCCATTAGTCTAGTTTTAGGTAGCAATGCATTATAGTAAATTGATTTGCAGAAATAATTGCTGAGCTCCACGTGTGCACATGGGAACGCTTTGGAGTTCTCATAGAACACCAGTGTACAGAATTACAGTCAATTTGAGGTGATCTGGTGGGAGAAACTTCTCCATCAGTAAACCATGTGTTCTTTTGGTTTTCCAGATACGAAAAGAAGGCAAAGGACAATATAGTACAGATCAACTGTGTGTTCTTGACAATGTGAAGATGAATTTGAGAAGATTCATTGCATATCAGGAGACACTAGGGAAAACCCCAACTTGAAACATCGAGGAACTTTTAAGGTTTTCCTTATTGAGTAATGTTTTGAAAAAATATAATTGTTTTGAACTTCCAAACTTTACTGAGCAGAGCAGTTTTGCTTTGACGTTAATGCTACATTTTATAACATTCAGTATTTTTATAGTTTTGGGTTGATGCAATATGAAAGACATATCAGCATAAAAAACCCGTAGCATACCCTGAGATGGTTGGAGTGGTAAGAAGATGCTCTTTAGGTCCTGAGGTCTGTCCATAGCACCACTGTCATTGCCTGGATATCTTCATGTACCCTGGCAGAAAACGACACTTATGTGAAAAAGTAATTCTGAACATATTCTTGGTCATGTGACAGATTGGAAAAAAAAAAAAGTAAAAGCTCAAGGTCTGTTTCAGGGAATGGAGCAGTGGGAGAATGTTCATATTTGCTCTTACCTGTTCCTAGAACTGCACAGGCACTTATGGCAGACTTCCCCAAAGAACTGTGTGATAAATGTGTAGATCCCAGTCAGCACTTGGATCTGTTATTTCATGAGGTTCATCAGGAGAAAATTTTTAGATTCATTTATGATAAATTCAGTATGATAGCTTTTTGCTGTGAAAATCGGTGTAAGCAGATCTTACACTTAGGCACAGCACCCTGTCTTTATTTTGATTGGTACTTCTGAAAATTAAGTCTCCTATTTCACAGTCTTCCTTTTACTTCTACATCAGCACAAGTTTGAATTCTGGGAAGTGGTAAACCTAACGTAAAGTATTTTTTATACTGAAGTATTACCTGAAGTAAGTTTATATTTGCTTAAAATACCTTTTGCAAATATTTGTGGTGGAGATTTTTAAGCTGTAAAATACATAAAATATTTTTAATAATATCATCCCTTTCATCCAAATTGTATTATATTTTCCATATATCAAAAGCTTTGGTTTTGTTTCTGTGAATGAGGTGTCCTCATACACATTTTTCAAGAAAAAACCCCAGAACTAAACACAAAAGCATTTTGTTTTACTGGTTTTTGAAATGGGAGGTTTTTTCTCCTCTCTCAATGTGCTGCCTTAGCTTAGGCTTCCAGTTTTTGGCAAAATTTTTCCTATGTTAAAAGCATGGAACTTAAAAAGACCAAATTTGCTTGGTTTGTTAGATTTCAGTCTCTTAAGATTGGAAAGTAGACTTGAGAACTGACTGGTAACTTGGAAATGCCTGACTTTCTGAAACCCTGACAAGGTATTTCATCTGTTGCAAGAGGAAGGAAAGATGAGTTTAAGCAGCTGTACTGCCTGGAAGTGCTGTTACTGCTGTTACTTGACAGGAGTCAAATGAAATGTGTGATGTGATGCCTGCCACTCAAAGGAGTGAGAGGTGGGATTGGGAGGGCTCAAGGGCCAATGGGGCTGGACTAGAGAAAACCAGAAGGGGCATGGGGCAGTTGAAATATTATTCAGGATTTGGCAAGGCAGGCAGTGAGGAGGTCTGCAATGTAACAGCTGAGGAAAGGTGGATTATGTGTGGATTTTAATCCTGGTGTTGGTTATACTTGCTGTACACTGAGGATAGTGTCCTGTTAGCCTGATGAAAGGTATTAGTATTTGTTTGGAGCACTTAAAGGGCTTCCATGTGAAAAGTTCTGCTCTCACTTTTTGGGTACTAGGTTAAATTGCAGAGTTCTAGATTGGAAGGGATCTTTGGAGGTCTCTCAGTCTAGTCCTCTGATCAGAACAGGGTTGACTTGGAAGATGGGTTGCCCTATGCCTTGAGCAACTCCCAGAATGGAAATTCTGCAACACTGGACAGCCTTTTCCAGGCCTTGACTTGTTTCACTGGAAACACATTTTTTTCCCTTTTCCCCTTGTGCCTTGTAGGACTTTGCCCTGCTGCAAAATGTGCCTCTTGTCCTTTGACTGCACACGACCAAGAAGAGCCTGGCTCCATCTCCTAACCCCCACTTGGCAGCTGAAAACAGCAATTGTATTTCCCTCTTCTCCAAGCCAAATAAACCCAGCTCTCTCAGCTGTTCCTTGTACACCCTCTCACCCTCCAGCCGTCCTAGTGGCCTTCTGCTTGACCTGCTCTGCTGTGTCTTGTACTGAGGCCCAAAACTGGACACACTACTCCAGATGTGATCTCCTAGGTGCTCTGTAGAGGCAAGTGATTGGTTTTCTTGTCCTGCTGGCCATGCTTCTGCCAGCACAGCCGGTTATTTGTTAGCTGTTGTCACTGCAAGGGTGCCCTGCTGGCTTCAGCTTACTGTCCACCAGGACCCTTTGGTCCTTCTCTCCAAAGCTTTCCTTTGGTCATTCAGTCAAGAGCACTGTCCCAAATGTAGGAATTTGGATTTTACAAGTGTAGCGGCCAGAATCTGTTTCCTGGGGACCATTAGATAACCAAAATATGTTATTTTTTGTTTTGGGCTTTTCTTTTAGGTTGATAATGACAAGAAACATTTAATCTACAAATACAAATCTGGAATTTGCAGATAAATATACAGAAGACAAGGCATCCACTAGAAACATGGTTTTCTTAATATAATCAGTTAGACCCTGGTTTTTTTTCCTTTGAGTGAAAAAACAGACTGACATTTAGATCTTAGACTATTCTGGCAATAGGAAGGCACAGATTATTTTTTTGCTATGCACTGATTAGCTGAATGTCTTGAAAAAATATTTTCACTATTAGATTGGTGCATAGTACAAACCATCTATCACTTAAAGAGGAATATGAATGCATCTATGGAAGACAAAGCAAGTTACGAGTGATTTAAAGAAGCATCAAATCAGGGACAAACCAGATGAGATACACTGGCACAAAAGAGCTAAGCTACAAGACTGGGGCTACAAAAGTTGTTCTGACACAACTAAGAAAAATCAAGGCAGCAGCAGAAGTGATGATAATATGCAAATTAAATGTTTTGGGGGCTCTTTGAACACTGGTTTATTTAATAGGTCTAGGGTAAGCTTCAGACAAAGACAAGATCCTTTACAGCCTACAGAGGGGAAGACAGCTTTTGATGGCAGAAATTGGACTGATGTAGACAGTGTGTAGTGTAAGTAAATAGATACTAAATATATGTAAGCAATCTTCATCAGTTAATCTAATCACACACTGGTATCAAAACAGGTATCTGAATTGGGTTGCTTATTCTGGTCCCTGAGGCATCATCTGTCTGCTTCAGTTAAAGCCACAGTCCTTGGAAAGTATGGATTGCTGCTGTGCTTGTGGCGCTGCCTGATGCTGAGCACAGCAGACTGGCTCTGAGCTGAGCTGGGATACCAAAACAGGTGCTGCGCTTACCTTGCTCTGGGATCAAGCAGAGGGTGAAGGAGCCTGTGGGTCTCCTGCCCTCTTCAGGAGCAGCAGGACCACTGACATTTTCTGCTGCCTGCAAAATGTCAAACTCCCAGCTGTAGAAATAAGGAATTATCACTTGTGTGGTTTTATTCTTGCTCTGTATAAAAAGAATCAAGTGGCAAGATTTAAATGTGTATTTGTTGTTTATACATCATGCCTTGACATTCAGAAGCAGAAGATGGCTGTATACCACAGTCAAGTCAATAGTTTAACTTTTTGGGGGTTATGGTGTGTGTTGAAGGTAATTTTTTGCACAGTATGGAGTTTTTGGTTTTTTTTTTTTTTTTTTTTAAGATTGTCTTCCTAGAGGAACAGGAATAATTTCAACCAGTAGTACTTGGCTTGGTTTGATGTTTGCATTTTGAGAGACAAATATGAAAAAAAATGGGAGCACAGTAAAATTACAATATGAGAACTGTTGGAGAACTAATGAGTTTAAAATTAGTTTGCAGTTTAAGTATTATAAATTAAATTCATATCTTGTGGAATATTAACATAAAACAAGCAACCAAAAATGTCCATAAACTCAAGTTCTGTTTCCTTAGTGAGGGATTTTCAATAAAAATATTCCTGAGGATTGGATGGAAACATCTAGCCTTACGTTTACTGTTGCAAATTCCAATTCAGGCAATGGTAGTGGTAATTGAAAATAATGTAATTGTTCCTTTCTGGCACAAGTGACTGGAGCAAACAATCTGTATATTGTTTGTTCTGGACAAGCTGTTAAGATACATAACTTTAGGATAATTGGCAAAATCTGAGGTCTCTGACAGACAGAAAATGAAGGAACTTGAAGTTTTTCCACCAGGGCTGAGCTCACGTGGTGAGAGCCTTTTTGTTTGAAGAAGCTTTTGTTTGAGTGGTGGGGGTTTTTGGTCTAATTTTCAGATAATTTAAAACTGTTATTTTTTGTACCTTCTGGGAAAAAAATTGAAAGCATTGAAGTAAATTCACTTAAATTTCATTTTGTTTCTGTGTAATTTTTGTAAGTTTCTTCTCTCTGTGAGAGGCATTTTGTCCAACACACAGATGTAATTCAGTGACCACATAAAGCCTAGTTTGAGGCTTGCACATGTGAGCATAGAAGAACATGCTTTTTTCTTTTGAATCTGGGTGAGAGGAGCTCCTGGCATGACTGTTCCATCATGGGTTTTAATCAAACTATTTGGGAACTGCAGTAAGATCCCATGGTAATAACCTGTATGCTGTTGGATTGTGGCTGCTGTGTGTTCTCAGCACAGCGAGGTCCTGATGCAGCCCTGGTGTGTGAGGTGCTCACATAAATCCCTGCACCGTGCTGAAAGATGCCTTGGGCTTTGAGTAAACCTTCTCCTGGTTTTATGTTCCTGCTATGATAAAAATCCCATTTAGAATTGTTTTCTCTCCTCTGATGTGATTTTTTTTCAACTTTTAAGCAATATTGCATTAGCTTCTTCTCTCCTCTCTGTCCCTTCAAATGGAGAGTGAAAAGCACTTCCAGAACTTCATGGACAATGGCTGATTCAGCTAGTAAATGCATGATGTTTCCAGATAACCCTTCCTGGGAAGTTCTCTTTTTAGTAAATAAAAGTGTTAAAATTCAAAGCAGTGATCATAAAAACCCCAATCTGACCATATTAAAATGTGGGTTTTGTTTTTTATGCCCCCCATGGCATACTTGCTAATCTAAAGCATTTGTGTTACTACATCACCTGCATTGTGTCTTGGCTTGGCACATTTGCTTGGGACTAGGGTTGCTACTGAGGAATCCTGCAAATTAATAAAGCTTTTATGTGCTATGAGTGTTCACTAAATAATGGATTTTTGCAGAAAAAAGAAAAGGAAACAAATCAGTTATTTTTCCTGTTGCTGTTACCTTCTTAAGGGTAATGTAAAATTATTTGACTTATACTTTTCTTTATTGCATTTTTTAAAAAGTTTGTTAATTGAAACTTTATTTGAATTTTTGATGTGCAGGGAATATAGTTTAGATTCTTCTTGTTATCTTTTCCTGCTACGCTTATAACTGAAGAATGTGGGGTTTGGGGAAAAAGGTTATTCATAGTGGTTATTTCCCATTTCCAAGACGTGTTCAAGTCCCACCAGTTTCCATTTGGCTTTCACTAGTAGCTGTAGATGCAGGTCCTAATTTTCAAAGCAATTAAGTTTGTCAACCCCCAAATTTGACCCTCTTGCTGTGGTTCATTTTCTTTTGGGCGGTGCAGATCAGACACACTGTGACATAGCAGAGGAGTGCTGAGGACAGTATGTTCTGCTCTGGGATGGTGGGGAGAAGCCAGAACTTCAGACTTTGGCTGTCACCAGGAAATGGTGCTAAGTCTTCATTGCAAACTGTTCACTTCACGGAATGCTTGAAATTGGAATCTGACTTTTTAATTCTAAACCCTCCACCTCCAGCTTCCTAAAGAGAAATCATCTCCCATGCAATTCTGCAAATGGGGGAAGCACCAGGCCCTTCGTGCAAATCGCTGGAAACTTTGTAGCTGATATTAAAGATGTTTTAAAGCTGTAGTATGAAAACACTAAAAATAAAACCGAGTCTGACAAGAACTGGTACTACTCACTGTTGCTGTTTGGGGTATTGCGTATGTGATGTATTTTTCCATCTATAAAAAAGGCTGCACCTAGGCTGCCTTTGCCCCTGTCTGTGGTGCGGAATGAAAGGCAGGAAGACCCTGAACTACCCCTACGCGTCCTCACAAGAGTTTTGGGGTGGGGAGGGCAGCGGCAGCTGTCGGTGTGCCCACAGGGGCACGCTGCTCCGGGAGTGCCCGAGCCGCAGCCCGGCGCGGTGGCAGCGGCGGGGCCGCGTCCGGAGCCGCTCGGGCGCCCGCGGGGCCGGAACGAGCGCTCGGCGCTGGGAGCGCGGCTGGTGCCCCGTGGGGCGCGGGGCCGCTGCGCGCCGGCGGCGGCCGTGCCGGGACAGGAGCCGGCGGCCCCGGGCCCCGCTCCGCGGCCCGGCCCGGCCCGGGGCAGCACGGGGCGCCGGAGAAGCGGCCGGGGCGCCGCCGCCCCCCGTGCTGCGCGCGGCCCGCGTGCCGGCGGCTCTCCCGGCCCGGCCCCGCCTCGCCGCGCTCGCCAGGAGGGGCGGGGGCTGTGGAGCGACGGCGGCAGCAGCGAGCAGGCAGGCGCGGAGCTGCCCTTCCATAGGAGCCGCCATTAGCGCTGGGACCCGCTGACAGGGTCTCGGCGGCGGCGGCCGGCGCGGCGCGGGGAGCGGATCAGCCGGGGTGGGTCCCCGTTTGATGGATCCCCGGATAGCCTGGTTCCAGCCAGAGCAGCTCGGCCCCTCGAACCGCCTGTGGATGCAGATCTGGGAGACCACGCAGGGGGTCCGCAACCTCTACTTCCAGCAGCAGCAGCAGCAGCAGGAGCAGCAGCAGCAACAGCAGCAGCAGCAGCAGCAGCAGCAGAGCGCCCCCGCCGCGGCCGGCCCGGCCTCCCCGCCCGGCATGTACCGCGCCCCCCGCGCCGACCCCCCGCCCGACTTCCTGCCGCTCGAGAGCGCCAACAACCCGCACAGCCGCGGCCACCGCCAGGCCTCGCCGCCCCCGGGGGCCGCCGCCTGGGCCCGGCCCGCGCGGGGGGCGCCGCCCGCCGCCGCCGCCGCCGCCAGCAACAAGAGGAAGCGCGACAACAAGGCCAGCACCTTCGGGCTCAACTACAGCCTGCTGCTGGGCCGCGCCCCCGCCCCGGCCGACGAGCCGGCCGCCCGCGCCCAGCCCGGCCTGGCCGAGCCGCTCTACACCGGCACCCCCTGGAAGAAGAGGAACTACAGCCAGGGAGTCGTGGGGTGAGCGTCCGCGGGGCGGGCGAGGGGGGCGCCGGACCCGACCGCGCTCGGCCTCCGGAGAAGGAGGAGGAGGAGGAGGCGGGGGCCGAGGTCCTTCCCCGCCCCGGGGCCGCACGCCGCGGCCGGGCAGCGGCCGCCGAGGGGCCGCTGGGCCGCGGCACCTGGGGCGCGGCGCGGGCCCGGCGGGTGGCGCAGGGAGCCGGGCCGGGTCCGCGGGGTTGGGCAGGGGCGGCGGGCGGTGGGTGCCGGGCAGGCGCCGCCCGGCCGTGGTGACAGCTACGCCCCGCCGGTGCTCGAGCGGCCTGTGCGGGGCAGCCCCTGCGCCGAGCGTCCCGCCCGCCGGGGCGGCGGCTCCGCGGGGCCGGGGCCACACGCGTGCGGCGGCGGTGCCCGTGTGCATGCTGATGGGGCGGGCACGCCTATCCGCAGGGACCGGGGCCCCGCCGGCCCTCCGCTGTCACCGCCCGTGCACGTGTTACACGCTGCCGGCCGGTGCCGCCGGCTCCTCGGACACGGCGTTCCGCTGTCAGCGCCGCTTCGCGCTCTGCTCGGCGTTGTCGCTGCTGTAGCGCCGGGTGCTGCCCTCGCTGCTCACGCACGTGCGGCGGGCACAGGCACAGGGCTGGGAACAGACACAGGGCCGAGACAAGACACAGGGCCGGGGACAGGCACAGGGCCGGTCTGCCTGCCCTCTGCAGCGCTGTCAAGCTCACCTCGAACCCTTTGTGCTGCCTGCGAAACAAATGCATGGTAGGGACTAGAACTTAAAAAAACAATAATCATCTGCTGGTGTCAAAAGAAAGCGCACAGACAGGGTAATTGCCCGGGGAGTGTGTTTTCTGAGACCTGACTGAGAAGGTCTGCATGCAGGCAGGCACCTGCTCTCAGAAATAAGCTTCCACGCATGTATAGTGTGCAGTGGTTTTTATTGTGGGGTTATTAATGGTTGTCATGGATCTCTGGCTATGGAATGCATATGCTGATCTGAATATTTTGTCATTAGTGTTTTTGTGTTAACTTAGGTCTCATCAGTTGGCATTGCATGATGATCCCACGGAGACGGAGGGCAGGCAATCACCTGTCTTCTGTTTACCTGAAAACTGGTTTGAGCCCTCCCCTTTTTTGAACACAGTGATGGCTTTTAATATGGGCGATGCCCTGGATAAAGGCCATTTGGTAACATCTGTGGATTTTTTTTTTTTTGTAAAGTCCACGCTTTTCAAAACATAACCTTTGCCTTGAACCCTTCATGGTATGAGTTGAAGGCCTGGCAGAGCTCACTTTAGAAATCAGTAGTGATTTAGTTGCATGAGTTTTTGTGTGCTCAGCTTGTACCTGAGAGTCCTTCAGTCCCCTCACACAGGAAAGCAACAGCCTCTTTGCCTTCTGAAATTGCTGTTCTGTGAAATCTGTCAAAATGGCTATTCAAATTTGCTGATCATTTTGGAAGACTAGTTATTACCACCTCTGGCTACCCGTTTTCTTGCCAGCTCCTGTGTTACCTTTACTGCTGGGCTTACAATAATTCATAAAATGAAATGGCAGAAGTGTACTATTTTAAGTGTTTTAGTCACACTGTACCTTGGAACATTCTGCAAATTTCTTCACACAACTTTAATCTGTGTAGAACATACTAAGTACTGAATTTTTTTAAGTTAGTTTTTGGACTCTGGTTGTATTCTGCCTTGTAACTTATTTACTTGGAGGCTGAGGAACATTTTTAGAAGTGCTTTGCTCTCTCTCTGTCTTGTAAATTTGTAAAATTTTTTCTGTATTGAAGATACAGGGTAGAAAAGGGTAAGTTTCAACAAGACAGTAATAGTAATAATAATAGGGTGAAAAAAAGAGTGAGCTTCAGCAAGAGATTAATCACAATAATAACAATAACTTTGCCCAAGTATTCAAAGTGTTGCTAGAGTTAAATTTTGGTGGAATCGGTTTCAAACTCCAAGTGGTAGGCCTTGTGGAGTTTTTTTTTTTAACAGCATCAAGACATACTCAGATGTCTTAGTCTGCATGTGTATTAACTGTCTAGTTTGTGGCATGTATTTACATGATGCTGAGCTTCTGTTTCAGCTATTTCCTTTATTCAAAGCAGAGCAAGGTGGAGTGTCTCTCAAATACACTCCTACATGCTTTTCCTAAATTACTGAAGTTTCCTTTTTAAAAAGCTATAACAAGTTTTAGAGGCTGTTGGCTAACAGTCTTGAATGGAAAATTGTGGAAATAATTTCTAAAAGGAGCAGAAGGCTTCCTAGGAAAGCCTAGACAATGCCTAGGTCCTCCTGTGAAGGTTGCAATGTGTCTGACTGGCTGCTGGCAAGGCTGGGTGAAACCTCCTGGACCTGAGGTGTGACCTGAGGTGCTGCCTTTCTCCCCACTGCAAGCTTCTCTTTAACACCTGCCTGTTCTCTGTTTGCGTCTTGACGCACTGGGCAGTGAGCATGGATAGAGAGGTTTGTAACCTAGAAAATGAGGTTAAATGTTGCTGAAGTAAATATTTTAAATTCCTCGTTTTCAATGTAAATTTCCAAAATTGTGTTGAAGCAGTTAATGGGCAAAAAAAGATACCGGCATTGCTATGTTATCATTACTTGTATGTTAACAGGTATCTTTTTCTTCCCTGATTGTTGCTATGCAAATTTTGAGAAAGTAGTAATGGCTCTCAGTGCTTTTCCCTGTGTATCATCCTGTAACTTTGTTAAATTGATCACTTTAAAGTTTGACTCCTTGGAATACAACAGAATTGTGGAACAGTCCCACCTTCATGAAGATGAGATCAGATTTGCTGGCCAACGCAGTTGAAAGCTGACATGTGGCATTCACATTTCCAGTGCAAGGATGTCCCCTGTGTGGATGGCTGTGAAAAAACAGCTCTGAATATGCAATTTTATTGATCAGTTGTCTGGAAAACCAGTCCAATAATTTTTAGCAAGTTGAACAGATTTTGTAAACCCGTAAGAGTGTGCAACTAGCTGTCTAAAGATTTTGGTAAGGTAAACATGTTGAAATAGAGATTTTGGTTAGAAGCTAAGTAGCTGTTTAGTCAAATCTTGATTTTTTTTTTTTCTCAAGTTTTTAAAAAATTATTCTTGAGAAATATGCTCTCTTAGTTAAGGCTATATACAAATATAAAGAGATAGTCAAATAATTAAAAAATAACCCATAACAGTATTTGGTTTGGTTTCAAGATAGATTTTTTTCCAAAGTATGCATAATACTCCTCACATTTTCCTGTGCTGAAATACATTCAATACAAGGGAGTTTTTGCTCTCTTGGAGTTAAGGGTGCTGTTGTGTACATTGTATTCTGGCTTATCTTTAATGTCTTTCCTTAGTCTAAGTTCTCAGACTTGCAGTTCTATTAATAATGCAGGTGTTTGCATGACAGGTACTCTACTGTGTTGTAGCATTCTTAACATGGTGATTTGTGAAATATCTCTGTAAATCAGTTGTGTAGTGCTGCCTGCAGGTTGCTTTGCACCAGCTTCCATGTCTCCCATCCTCTGGGGACTGTCATCAGACAGCAGTTCTGAAAAGAGCAGATAATGCAGAATATGAATGAAAAGTTTCACAGCATGAGAATGTGTTACTGTTAACTTAATGCATACCTTTAAAGAGTTAAATTGGGTTTGCCTTGGCAGGGTAGTTAGTAGCAAAACTCAAGGATGTAGGAGGATGTGTGGGTTGGGGGTTTTGGACAGGATTCTCTGTGTTTGTGTGTGTATCCGAAGGGCAGCAGTAAATAATGTTGGTAGTGTCACAATTAGAAAGAAAGAAAAAGTATTTGGGATACTGAAATGTCTGTTTTACAGCTTTCACCAAGTTTAGATTGAGCCTGGCTAAAATGTGAGAAAAGAACTGCTGAAACGAGAAGCCTTAAGTGCAACAAAACCCAAAAATAAAGACTTGCACTTAAGTTTGGCCTATTTATTGTAGGTTTTTGTGGTTCTTGTGCCAAAGGAAAGAGCGCAGTGCTACACAGTTCCCAGGAAGGAGATGTGGATTTGGGACTCTGTAGGGAGCTGTTTTCACAGTAATCTGCAGCTGAAGGCAAGAGCTCAGTTAATGTGTGAGTTTAAGGAGATAAATTTGTGGTGTGTACTGCTGAGAAGAAACAGTGATAAGATAGAAAACCACATTTTAAAATACTAAATGCACTTTTTGAAATACTGATGGAAACTTTGCCATGAGAGGGAGAGAATCCTGTGACCCCCACAGGAGGGGGTTGCACGCAGACGTGCACACACTCCCACGCGGCTGAAGTGGTTGGCACAGACTTGAGCAGACTTCTGCTTGTTTAATGTAAGGGTTCTCAGCATGTTAGCCAGGATTGCAGAGGGTACCATGAAATAAAACCATAACTACTTTAGGGAACAAAATAGCTTAAAACCATAAGTCTTTGCTACAGAAATTCCATTATGAGTTTTTCATTTGAAGTTTGTCAGCTTCTCAGATCTTTTGGTTCTCATTTTTGAAAGAAGCAAAGTGCATTAAGGCAGACACAAACCCATTGTCCCAGGTGTGAGCTGACCAGAGGACATGGAGCCATGTTAAGGCAGCTGTCTGCCTGTGATAACTTACCCTGCATGTCCCTGGCTCTGTTTGCTCAGGCCCTTGCATGGTATCAGCCATGGGAGCACGATTTCCATGTGGGGTGGAGCACAGACAGAAGGAGCTGAGGGTGATGTGAGCGGAACAAGTCTGTGAACCTCCAGCGAAATGTAAAACCAACTGGAATGCCTGACTTGGGGGAAGTCTAATAATTTGTGTTGTTTTTCATCATATACTCTTAAGTGCTTAAATCAAATGCAGGGTTGTTGCCTGATTTACTGTTACATTATTTGACACAAAAGCTTAATGTAGGTGAAACAAACAAACAAACAGGCTTCTGGTGAAACAGCAAGGTGTGTGCTGTTAGAATAACAGTAATTCTGTTAGAATAGTTGCACGTGGTTTGGATTTGGTGAACTCATGTACATTAAAACATAGGCTGCACTGCGAACATCACATGTAAAAAGGAGTTATTTGGAAAAATCCATAGACACGAATCTGCTTGCTTCCTGTGAGAGCCTGCTGGAGCAGCATTCTGTGCTGGCTCTGTAGCTGTGTGTGCCGGCTGCGAGGTGCAGGCGCAGGGATGTGACTGGAGTGCAGATCCTTTCTTGTACCCGCCTGATGAGAGCCACTGTCACTCTCTGTCTCGTCCTGAGTCATGCCACAGCACCCTCCTGGCAGTACCCTTGTGACAGCTTGTGCAGCTCTTGGAGGCAGTCAGCTGTGCTTTATGGAAGTGAAACCGGATATTTCCCACAGCCTCCTGTAGTAAGAAATGACTTCTTTTGGAAAGGCAGGGAGAAACAGGTTTACTAGGGATGAAGATGGACTGAAGGCAGTTTGTTGAAACCTTTTGAGAAATGTATGGTGAATATTATATAACAGTATTACTTGAGGTGGCAGGATTTTGAAATAGAGCCAACATTTTGGAGTGTTTTGTTTAAACAGTTTAAGGAGGACTTCAGAGGCTGCTGATTTCTGCATGTGCAAGGGAACAGCATGTGGATGTATTCTTGTGAAATGTTCTGTTTTCTCCAATTCGTATCTTCTGTTTGAGACTTGGATACCTATTTACCTTGGAGTGGCTATATAAGGAAGACAAGTTTGGCAGACTTTTTTTTGGTAGATGGAGATGTCTATATTAAGTAATAGGAAGAGTGTGTCATTCCCTCTTGTGTGCTTGCTGATTCCCAAGAGCTGCCGTGTGTTTTATGCAGCAGTATGCATTGAAGAAGGAGGATCTGTTCACCCTGAATCTGTATTAGTGTCATATCAAACCATGTTGGGGTTGTAGCTCTTACTTTTTAATTGTCAAACTGTTAGCATAAGGTCAGTTTTAGGAAGCCTGGTGTTATGCTAGCAGTCCCAGGGAGCACAGATAAATGGAGACCTGTATCATGACAGCACATTATTGCTTTTCTCTCCCCTTCAGTTTTTTTTCTGCTCTCTCCATATTATACTTTGTTTCTGTCCATTTCTAATAATTTAAAATTAGAATGTTAAGTCTGTTTATTACTTTGGGGATTCACTTTGGAAAATTTAAATGCAGTTTTCAGAAGCTGTGTGCATGACTTTGCTATTAA
Organism: Emberiza elegans; assembly: GCA_024865655.1. NCBI lineage: Eukaryota > Metazoa > Chordata > Aves > Passeriformes > Fringillidae > Emberiza > Emberiza elegans. The sequence continues at coordinate 3,667,775 of JALJVW010000129.1, forward strand.
AATGATAGAATAGGCTAAAATAGGAGTATTTAATATTTCTTTTTTATTGATCTCATCATGTGGGGGTTCTGAACACATCTTTCAATATGGTGTACATGCTCCCAAAATCGTGCATATACCAAAATTTCAGAGATGACTGTTGCTTCAAAGCTTTTTGTTTATGTTGTATGTGATGTACAACATTGGTTCCTGTGCTCTCCTTGCTGGATGTTGGAACTGGCAGCAGGAGCTGAATGAAGCCTAGAGCCAGCTTAGGTGTTGTGTTAAGGAGGGAGTTGTGCTGGTAGTGATAGATCAACACAACCACTGCAAATCTTGCATAATACATAAGATTTGCATACAGACAAATAAATGCTATTGCTGTTCTTAGTGGGTAGTAGGAATGTTAATTTATTATTTGAACATACTGGGAATTCTTAGATTATGAGTGTTTCTCTTTTTTGAATTATCTTTTTGGACGAACTGCCAAAGAGTGCTCAAAATGTCATGAGTATTAGAGTATTGCTTTCTGTGCCTTTGCCTAGAAATGGGGGCTAAAGGAAATATTTCTATAAGCAAGAAAAAGAGAGGAAAACTGCTAAACTCAATATGAGCTGCTGATGTTTTTCCTAGGCTGCAAATAGCTATAGCAGGAGCAGTTTGAACTTTAATCATTTTGTAACTTTAAGCAATAGATAACACAGCAGGAATTTTTTTCCAGAACTACTATGAACTTAAGATATCAAAACAGGAGACAGACATGAATCAAAGGAACAGAACTTTTGTTTATAGGTTTGGACAAAACTCTCTCCTACACATCACTAGAGCCAGTGTAAATCTTCCCAGTAACTTTGTATTGGTGATACTGGTGTGTTGTATCATAGTCATGCAGTCAGGGTGTCAGTATTGCTGCATTCAGTACAGGTCCTCTGATCCTGCCTGTCCCTGGTTGTCTTCCTGACCCTTAAAGCTGTGTCACAAAGTCTGTGTGGCACTGAGCCACACAGATCGTGTCCCTTTTGTCTGCCAAGCTCTCAGCGTGGGTCACGGGTGGGAGGGCAGCTCTGGCACAGCAGCTCAGAGTGAGGGTGAGCTGCCTCACTGAGGCTGGGCTTGTCTTGTGCTGGGATGCAACAGCATTTGTTCATTTTCTTCCTCCTGTGGCAACAATTAAGATTATTTGGCAGCCCTCACTCCAGATCAGCCTCTCTGACAGTCTGATAACATCCTCCATGGTATGACACCTACCTCTGACTTATTCAAAAGTGATGTTCAGTGAAAGAGGCACAGTGTTGCTACAATGGCTTGAGAAGGCTTTATGGTGTGCTATTTTGCATCACCGTACTGTATCGCATACATTGTGCAATTTTTTGTTTTGCATTGCATTTTTTAGGATTTTTACTGGATAGCAATGGTAGCAGAGACATAAAAATCAAAGTCAGTGTTTGTGCACCTCCACTCTTCTGTCTTGTCAGTGTGATCTCTTATTGCAGAAGTAGCCAACACTGTATTGAAGATGTATTAAAGATGTTAAGACAGCATGGTGGAAATAGTATTGTGATTCTGCGAGTAATGGAATATAACAAGGGACAAATTCAAATATTAAAATCCTCTAGAGCTTCTAAATCAGGGAAATGAGGGAAATTCTATGATAAGTGAGAGGTTTATAGGTGAGTAGCAACATTGGCTCATCACCTTCACTCAGTGTAGATTTACTTTCAGTCACATTTAAGTACACCCATTGAAAGTGTCATATGATTTCTTACAATTACTTTGTTTATGGATGCAACAACACCTGAAAGAACTTGCACTAACCTGTCACAAATATTAAGTATAGATAAGCCTTTCTTTGAATGTCTTCTAAAACACAGCATGCAGCAGTGTTGTGCTTTGTCTGAGTGATGACTAAGGTGATGATCTTTCTGTTTGAGTCACGGTGTATGGTCTCAAGACAGGGAGTCCTTAATCAAAGCTTGTTGACCCTGCCTGACCTCTTGATGCTGTGTTTAAGCTAGACTGAGGAAGTGTGGTAACTTACTTTCTTAAGCTTTCTTAATTCTCTCTGTTAATTTTAGAGCTGTTCACTTCCTATGTTACTTCAGGAACAGCTATATTTTCCTGTGTGCTACAAAAAGCAAGAGGTTTTTGTTCTGGTTTTGAGGGTTTGTTTGTTTCATTTCAGCGGGGTTGTTATAAAAAGTATACTCCTTTCTATGCATTTACATTCCTCCCCCTTATCCCTCAGTAAGATTTTGGCTTTAATCTAAAGTATGCATATCATTTCTGAAAGTGGTGTGAAGGACTCGTGCCTTGCATCTGGCTTTATCTCTTATGTATTCAGAGTCACTCCTGGTTGGCAAGCTTTGCACAGTTGCCAGTTAAAGTGTTGAGTTAAACATAGTGTGGTGAAGGAACTGTCTTGATCTGAATAGTGGTCATGATTGCACATCACATTCTTAGGTCACAGTACTAAGTCAGGCTGAAAAAAATTAGGTCCTAAGGTTAATTTTATTTAATTTTTGCTTTATTCTGTCGCACTCTCCAGTTGGGTGATTCAACTCATATGTTTGAGGATCTTCTATATACTCAGCCTTCTGGTTGTGCCTCAGACTCAGTATCTTAACACTCATTCATCCATGGGGAATGACTACTGTAGTAGTCATACTTGGCAGGTACTCACATCAGAAAATTTTCATGTTGATTTTTGCCCTGAAGAACTAGTTTGTTGTTGAGGTAAGCAGCTTCTTCACAAGTACCTCTGCTTCCAGCATCAGGTGGAAGAGAAGTCTGCCTCATCAAGCTGTTAGATTGCTTCTTATGGGATAGTTTTTGAGATGAGGCAGAAAGGACAGTACAGTCCTGCTTCTTTTGCTCTCTTGTAATTACTTTGTACATAATGTGCATTGTTTTCTATCTAAATTTGAACTAACCAGTGATGATCTGAAGCTGCTGTAGTTATAACCTGGACAAAGGTGACAGGGCACATACAGTTGGTAAAAGATAAAGTTTCAATGCCAGTAAGTAACAGTGTCAGCTCCTGGCATAGAAGTACCCAGGAGTAAAGAAGAGAATAACTGTATTAGCAAACTTCCTCCCTTGTTTTTTGTGCAGTGTGGTATTTGCCTGTAGGCAGCAAGTCACTGAACATTATATGCTGTAATAGTTCACTTCAGCCTTTGCTGCTCTGAAGCAAACCTGCTGCAGGCATGCTGAAACGTGATCTTTCAGTTGCTATTGACTCTGCTTTTTGTGGAGCTCACAGCGACCCTCCTAAACCTCTCTTACAACTGGTCACTGCTGCATCTTCTACTCATTTTTTGTGTATACAGGACACTTCTACATAATCTTCTAATTATTTTTAGAGACTGTTTCCAGCAAGTGAGTTGGATTAATCTTGAGGGTGTTTCTGAGAGCTGTGTATAGCCTTTCACTCTACATTTGCTACTTCTGTTGTTCTGTGCACAAATGTGTCAATGCACATGTGGATGGTGTGAGCAGGGGTGCCAAGTGAGGGATACGCCATCCTGGAGTGAGTTCCAGTAGCTACCTTTGTGATACCAGGTCTGAATCAGACCATTAAGAGTCCCCCTTTTTCCATCATGTGCTGATTCTTCTGTCTTCATGTCCAAGCAAAACCCAGCACTTGAGGTAGCTGTGTGAAATCTTTACTGAGTCATTTTTCAGTATGGATTTCTCTTTTAACATTTTGGACTCATGGGAAGTATTCCAATGCAGTACTTTCTAGTATTTTCTTCTCTACTAAACTACTTCTTGGTAGTTTTCTGACAGATATACTAGCTGAAGCTTCAGGAGAAATAAAAAAGATAAAATCCCATTATTTGATCCACAGGGTTAGTCAGGGACCAACTTCTCCATGTACTTGGAAGGATGAGATCTGTCACCTATGTTAGAAGAAGCATTTTTTGCAGCATTTCATGACATGGAAGCTCTTAAGCATTCATGTTTATCACTGGGCTGATGGAGGTGACCATGGGAAACATTTTTCAGTGATCTGCTTAGGTAGTGTCCTTTTTTGATTGTTATTGTTTGTAGCTTTCTGTCCTGTGACAAGAAGCAGAGCAAATGGAGGCTGTTGACTCCAAAATACTTTGCAGTGTTACTGCTCCCAGCCCAGGGTGTTTCTGGTACCTGTACATCCTGCCTTGCAAATAAGAGTACCTGAGGACGAGAGAACAAATCAGAATATGAACAGTTTCTAATATGTACCTTTAAAGGAGCATAATACGACATCATGAATCCCAAAATGAATACTGCATTGTTTAATCTGAACACAGTTCACTGTGCACCCCTACTGTAAAGATAACAATTCATCAAAATAAAAAGTTACCTGAAATGTTCCTTGCACCTTTACCATAGTGGATGTGATTGTTCCTCCTCTTTCAAAGTGCACCCACCGCAGTGGCTTTTAAGCATTTAGAAGTGAGAGGGGGAGCTACATCTGTGATTTAAATTTTGCCTGACTATGACCTCAGGGCATCTAAGCTTGTATTGGTGCTGTAGGAGAGTGTCACCAAAGTAACAAGTAATAAATGGCTGATAAACTTGTTTCAAAACAGGTAACTTGGGGTCATTCTTAATTTTGCTCAGGGAATAGAAATTTAACCAACTAACTCACCCTTATGGTTTTAATTGTAATTGTAGTAATAGCTTTAGATATTTTCATAAGAAGTTTTGAACACTTCGGATATAGGAAATGTAGCAAAGTAACTTGGGGCTCAGTTTTGTATTCCTCGAATGTTCCAAAATGCTGTGCAAAAATCCCTTCTCTTAAAAAAAAAAAAAAAAACAACTAAAAAAACCCCACCATCCAAAAGACTGTGAATATAAGAAGACGCTGGAAAGGCTTAGGAATCTGCATTGACTTTCCAGATGGCATACTGGCACTTCAGATTTAATTTGAAAATGTTCTTATTCTGTAGCTGTAAAGTTATTAACGAACTGCAACTGTGGCTAGTTATTGGACTTAATATTTTTATATTAAGTTATTTTCAGTTTGATCCCATGTTCCTGAAGGAGAGGTGTGGAAAGTTTTATTCTGTTCTTTGTTCTCCTGCCTACTGAGCAGTTCCAAAGCAGGTTTGCTGTACAGATGGACGTGCAGAGGGTTTTTGGAGCGAGCGGGGCGTGCGCGGGGTGCGAAGCTGATCTGTGCGGCCAAGTGAGGGTGGGAGCCCCGACCCCAAACTCCCTTTTGTCTTGGCTTCCAGGTGAGCAGGGTAAGCCTGGCATCATGGTAGTGCCCCTTCCTTCCTAGGGACTGCTGTGGACTTGTTTGGAGTAGACATTGAGAGTGTAAATCTACTCTGATGGAAGGAGACAGGAGTTAATAATTACACTGCTCTCCATTCTTTCATTTAACTAATCTTTCAAGTCAAATAATTTATCAAGTCATAAACAAGAACATTTGCCAGGCAGAACCCACTGTGTGTGTAGAGTTTTCTCCACTCTCTTGTATGTGAGAAAGCCCTGTGCAAGGCTTGCCAGGCTTCCTGTTGGGGGACCTGCTGCTGTGCACATGGTAGCAAAGGTCTGCTGCAGGCTTTTTGCTCCCATCAGAGTTTTCAGGTGGCATTTTTTTTCCAAGCCGGTTATCCTCCAGCAGTACTCATCAGTCTGCTGGGAGTGTGTTAGTCTCGCCTCTGCCCAGATAGCATGTGGTGCCAGTTATCAGGAGGTCACAGATTGTTTGTTTATGTGATAATATTTACTACACTATCAAAATAGAAGCAATATACTAGAGCTGTATAAAGATCTGTGCTACCTGGCTTTATGGCGGCAGACAGAAAGGCAGATTACCTGACCTGCTGTTTCCTTCTGGTTTGGTTTAATGGTAACACCACTGGTGTGATTTGCAGAACTGATGTAATAGACCTTTATTTGTTTTAAAACTCCCTGCTCATACCTGTTGTGCTGGTTCAGAGGGGGTCGGAGCTATTGGTGTGTTACAGTAATTTAGTAGTTGTAGCTTTTGTTGCAGCTCTACACAAACCCAAATGTTGCTGTTTTACTGGGAAAGGTTAACTAATTAATATTAATTGAACTACTGTTGATACTACTTTTACTTGTTAAGCTCTTGTTTTAAAGCAAACTTATAAACTGTTGTTTGGTCTTTCTGAGTGCTTTTTTAAGCAAAGGGAATTGGCAGGCTGAGGAAATCTTAATTCCCCACTGTAGGAAAAAGATACCTTCAACTTCTCCGTGGTTTTGAATGTTTGGGAATTTACCTGAAGCTGTAATTTCAGAATATACAAAGTGCATGCTAATAGTTGCCCTTTAAGACTTTGAAAAAAAAAAAATCTGTATATTAAATGATGAGTTTGCAAACTGCATAGTCTGTATGTGCAGCTGTTCCAGCAGACTAACACTGTTTTGCAAGTGAGCTAAAGAAAAACAGTGTGGCTGTATTTTATAGGAGATGTTAGAATTACTGGTGTGTTTCAAGTTAATTAGATATTACTAGAGTTGAACTCTGTCATTATGAAATAAATCAGCTTCTTCCCATTGCTGCTCTTCCCACTTTGTTTTTCCTGCACAAAACCTTTTTCTCCTGCTTCATCTTTTTGTTTTGTAAGGACTTTTTCTTTCAGATCAGTTGAAGTAACAGTTCCTCTTTTTTTTTTTTTTTTCACTCCTCTGTTAGCAAAATGCATGTTCCATCACCTGAGGGAAGAGAAGCAACAGACTCTCACAGCACTTGCTTACAGGGATGGGAAGGAGGGATACTTTCCAGGGAAGAAATAGAAGGTTATTCCCACACATGCAGTGATTCAGCTGGATTGTTTTTATGTACAGTGTGATTGAAAAAAAAAAAAAAGGCAGTGGGAAGTAAGGGTATTTCTCAAAACAGTCTTTCCAGTTGGCATTTGATGTTTTTGCTGGAAATGCTGCAAAAAATAAAGAGCAAGACTGAGGATGCATATGGCATGGATTTAAAAGCCAGTGGATTAGTTGCCGAGTTACACTTCAAATCACTTAGTGGTAGGACTAATTCAAGCATCTGATTTATAATTAAAGTTCAGTAGGATTTTTCCCCCTCTTGAAAGACAAATTTCTGTAGGAAGAATTCTAGTACATCCAAGTGTACTTTAGGAAGGCAAAGCACACAATGAAATTTATAAAGAGACAAAAAATGCTCACTTTTACCTTGGTAGGAAAAGTCTGTTACATTACTTCTGACTAAAGAATATGCTTGGGAATTTTAGGTACAAGTAGCGCAAATCAGTTTAAAGAAGAGAGCACTCATGCTGATGGAAACAAAGGGTCTATAAAATAAATTAAAAACTGGGAAGATAGAGATACCAGTTTAAATAATTAAAAAGAACTATCCACATTTCTTCTTTGTCCAGGATTTTAATGTCTCTACTACACTATGCTGTTTCCATAAAGCAGTGCTATTTTAGTGCCTTTTATGATGCAGTTAAACCCATAAGTTAATGTAATATACAGAACATAGGTAAAAAAAACAACATTAATTTGAGGGATTTGGGGACAGTGAGTGTTGATTGGAGGAAGAAATAGGCTTTTAAGTATTTGCACAATTGTAGGTCTTGTAGTATGAATTTAGTGACTTTTTTTCCCCACAGCATTTGAAGAAACATGCATAATCAATCCACCATAATTGGCAGAAGTGAACAAACTATCTCCATGTTTTCAAAACTCAGTATCAGCATGATCAGATTAATCCCAAAAGACTTTAGTCCTGGAAATAAGATCAGGGTTCCTCAATCATTTACATATTTGTGGAAATTTTGCTCTCCCTTGGTCCTAAAAGGCAATTTTGTGAATTTCACAGCAGATAACAAATGTTAGTTAGAAAGGGCAAGCTGGTTTTGGGTAAACCCTGAAAGCTACCAGAGGTGTTTTTTTGGGTGTAGCTGTGCCCTTTGAATTTCTGTTTGCATCTTTCCACCCTTTGCCATATTGGGGAGCTCGGGCTCCTCCTTGGGCTCGCCACAGCTCTGAGAAGGGGCTGCTGTACCTGAACTGATAAAGGTGGTGGGACTGAGCTTGGCTAACCTTGCCCTCGGTGGATTAGGTTGGTTTGTGTAATCCTGTTATAACAGCCCCTGTGTCTGGGCAGCCAGGCACTGGTAACAAACACCTGGGCTGAAATGGACAGATAGAAACCTCATTTGCCTACCTGTCTGCAAAGGGAAATTCTCCATTTGCACCTTAGAAACTGTTTATACAGCGGATATCCTGATTTTTAGTGATGTTTAGCAGTCTTATGGCAGTGGAATACCTGTTTTTTCTGCATGTCTGTTTTTAGGTAAACTGTGAATAGATGGTCTGTGAAGCTGTAATTCAAATGGGAAAACTGAAGGAAAAAAGTGTGATATCAAAACCCCAGCTCCTTAAGCTTTCCTGGTTTTGTCAAGTTGCTATTATGGACATGTTTTGGGATGTTTGATTTTAATGCTCCTGTAGGGCATATGTGTCTCAAAATATGGTTACTGTGTGACCTATGATATAATGATATGGTTCAGTAACTAAGGATATAAAAATTGATAGTCAAAGTCTCTGAGGCTTTTGAAAATTGTTTCCTTTATTATGCATAATTTTATTTTCTTATGAGGACTGATGCGTCAGTCACCATGAAACTTAAGTGTCTATTAAATCACCTGCAAATGCAGTTAAGTGGTTTTTTTCAGTAGCTTAAGCCAGAAAAAATTAAAAGGATTTGTCTGCTATGGAGGCCCAGGTGGTAGGGAAAGGATCTCAGCAGATGCTTCATATTTACAGTTCCCTTCAGGACTCTAATGTTTGGTTTTGCCTGAGTTTGTAGGTGGGAAAATAATTTGTGATCTTTACAGTGTCTGCTGTTGTTCCTGCTTCATTATTCAGCCATGTAGATGGTAATAATAATCTAGAAAATATTTTATTAAGCTTGTGGAAGAGCAGTGTTAAAATTGAAGGTTAATTTAGGAAGGTGTTGAATTCCCTAATGCAATTGTGAGGGGGAGAGTGAGGATTGGGCTTTCTGTGTCTTTGCCTTAGTACAATTGTTTTTCAAAACTATTTCAGAAGCAAGTAGGTCATGAATAGTAGGGGTAAAGCTTTGTGTAGTTCATGAAGCTTACAAAGTTTTGGCAGAATTTACCAGTACCATCTTTTTCTTAGTAAAATTCTTTTCTTAGTTTGGAGGCTTCAAACTGAAGTTATTCTCTCTCCTGTGCAATGCTAGCTTTCCTTTTGGGAGTGAAGGGATGGATGCTGTTTGGATTCTTAAATATTGATGCTTTCAGTGGCTAAAATACCTCAGGTTCCTCCTTCGCATTCTTTTCCAAAGACAATTATAATCCTGGAATTCTACAGTATTTCTCCTTGTTTCCTTCAATTTTTAAGACTTTAAATGATAGGGGCAATTAAACACTGCCCTTTAGGAATTACTTACCCAAAGAAAACTCAGATACAAAAGGCTGATTTAGTGCTGCAGGACTATGTTGCAAATATCCCTTAAAGTTTAAAGCATAGAGTTTGGGAAGATGAAAGTCACCGGTGTGTTCATTGCTTGCTTCAGCCCACCATCCACGGAGTTTCTAGATAATTTAGATTTTCATCATTCTGCAAATGAAGCTTCCTTCAGAAATCATGCCAAAACCAAACTATAGTGCATGAACACTAGATGATTTCTTTGAGTGTAGTTGATATCCAGTGTTTTAAATTATCTTCAGTGATGTTGCAAATAGCCTTTTGTGTGTAAAGGAATATATAAGCCCAGGGCAGAGAAGCACTTTGGGATGGATGAGCAGAATTTTGAACAGTTGGAGCAGAAGCCATGGGTAACGCCCTGATGAGAGAAATTAGAACATGCATGCCTGCGTAATTTCTCCTGTGAAATGAAGAATAAAGAAGAGCCAGAGGAACGTGGAAGTATAGCACAATTCCAGAATGTCTAAAGCAGGATTTTTTTTAAATAAACCCAGTTATTCTGGTTAGTATAATACAGTGTGTTGAGACACAAAACAACACTTAACTGCTATCCTGTGATGAAGCAAAACAGGTCAGAATGATCTTCACCTTGCTGGCTACTCTGTTTTAGCAGGGCTGGACACTGCTCTAGCAGGGCTGGACACTGCTCTAGCAGGGCTGGGCTCTGCTCTAGCAGGGCTGGGCTCTGCTCTAGCAGGACTGGACACTGCTCTAACAGGGCTGGACACTGCTCTAGCAGGGCTGGGCTCTGCTCTAGCAGGGCTGGGCACTGCTCTAGCAGGGCTGGACACTGCTCTAACAGGGCTGGACACTGCTCTAGCAGGGCTGGGCTCTGCTCTAGCAGGGCTGGACACTGCTCTAGCAGGGCTGGACATTGCTCTAGCAGGGCTGGACACTGCTCTAGCAGGGCTGGACATTGCTCTAGCAGGGCTGGACACTGCTCTAGCAGGGCTGGGCTCTGCTCTAGCAGGGCTGGGCTCTGCTCTAGCAGGGCTGGGCTCTGCTCTAGCAGGGCTGGGCTCTGCTCTAGCAGGGCTGGACACTGCTCTAGCAGGGCTGGGCTCTGCTCTAGCAGGGCTGGACACTGCTCTAGCAGGGCTGGGCTCTGCTCTAGCAGGGCTGGACACTGCTCTAGCAGGGCTGGACACTGCTCTAGCAGGACTGGGCTCTGCTCTAGCAGGGCTGGACACTGCTCTAGCAGGGCTGGGCTCTGCTCTAGCAGGACTGGGCACTGCTTTAGCAGGACTGGGCTCTGTTTAGCAGGGCTGGACACTGCTTTAGCAGGACTGGGCTCTGTTTAGCAGGACTGGGCTCAGCTGCTCAGCTGCTTGGGACAGTGGGGCTGAGGGAATAATCTCACTCAGCCACTGGTGTCAAGCCCTGGGCACTGGCTCAGCCAGGCTGCCTTCCTCCAAGCTGCCAAAATCTGTGAGGACAGTGGGCTGCTCAATTATTCAGCATCCAGATCTGAGTGCAGAGAAGTGACACTTGTACATCTCCAGTTGTGTTTCATAGTGTGATGTCCCTCCAAGTGTCACTGTTGGTTCCAGTTCTGGACTTGCAGCAGGAGAATTGTGCTGGTTTAGGTGTCAGGTAGCTGAAGTGCACATCAAGTGTATGTGCTAGGCCACATAATCTGTGTGCTCTGCATATCAAACAGAAATGACATTTTGTTTATACATGATTATTTTTTAATTGATTGCCAGACATGCAGCAAGATTCATACTCCAGAACAATGTCTTATGTAAAGGAGCTTGAGATTCCTGAGTTTTATGTTTAGAGCCCACAAGCTGTGTTACAAAATGAAGTAAGTTGTGATCAAACTAAGAAAGTGTTGTAATGCACTATGTTCCATAGTACTTGCTCCTCACAAAAGCTGCAGCTTTTCACCTAAGAGACTTGAGTCTCACAGTCTTGTGTTCCTGGTGGGGCTATTTAGTGGTGTTACCATGGGAAGTCATTCTTGTGATTTTGCAGCCATAGTTTATTTTTTAATGATACATCACTGTCCCTCTCAGTGGGACATGAAATTAAATTGCGTGGCTTCTTTATAATTCTGTTCTTGCTGTGAAATTCTGATGGAATCAGCTTACCAGACTTGAAAACAGGTGTGATGCAGGTAGAACTTTGTTTTAAAACCTGTTTAGAGGAAGTGTAAGAGAGCTTTTTATTTTACTTTTTGCCATGTGTTAAGATTTCCTGAAGTACAGGACAAAGATCCACTTGTTTACTCCTATTTGCTGTAACAAAAATGGCAAACTAATGCTCTTGTGCACGGCAGAGAATTTTCTCCATGCATCCTAAATATGTTGTGGATGTGCTTCAGTATGACTATAAAGCCAAATGAAATACCAAATGAAATACCTTTCAATTGTGAAATCAGGTTTATTACAGTGTAATTTACTTCTATAAACAAGTCTCCTTTTAAGGACTTTCATCTGAAATTACTGATTAATGTAATGGTATTAAATAATAAAATACTGTTATGATGCCAAAAAGAACATCTCAGTCTCTTTGATCTTCATTTTGGCTAAATATAGAAAATTTCACTGGAGACTTTTGTAAACAGACTCCATTAATCCTAACAAATTGTTTTGAAAAACAGCAACTATAATAGATGTTGATTAAGACAGTGAATAACCTTGAGTTTTAATTTTCAATACAGCATGAGTTAACTCCACATTAATTGGAGTCACGCCTCTAAGTCATGTTGTACTGCTCTGAAATCCACGTGTGCCTACTTCTGTTTGTCTTGGCTTTAATTAATCATTCCCTTATTTCTTGGCAGCAGCCTGTTATTGGGCAGGGAAATATGGATCCAGGTGTAGTCTTGAGCCGCTGTAGCTTCTGCCTGCCTTCTGCACACCATGGCTCTGTGCAGCACAGGAGGGCCTGGCAGCAGGAGTCTTGCAGCAGATGAAACACAGATATGTCTGTACTATTTCCAACTGGAGTGCTGATGAGAACTCTCTAGTACTCTTTAAGCCTTTTTTCTGTCATTGAAAAAGTTCGGATTTCATTCTTTTCTACATGTGCAGTGTTTACTAACATTCTGTGCATGTGTAACGTAGGTTTGTGTGTTTGCAGGTAGCTTATTTTTTTGTTTTGCCACAAAGCTTTTCATGACTACCTAAGAATAAGAAGGATCCCATTCAAAGAAATACAGACATCTGTTATTTATGTTTAGAAAAAGAAATACATCTGGTTCTGACAACACATCATTATTTTATGTGCTTCTAAAGAATACAGCAATTGATATAATTATCTGGATTCAGAGTGTCAGTGGAGTTAATAAAGAGCAGTGCCCTGAGAACTGCAGTGTGTGTATGGCTTGGCTCTCTGTGCACTTTGGGGACCTCTTTTCTGATTGCTTTATTCTTTCAAAGTTCCCTGATGGGACAGGGCAACAATTAACTCCAATAAAGCTGGAGCCCAGGAGCAGCTGGGCCCACTAATGATGGGCAGTATGGATTTGTGCTGTGCCATGCATGAATTTCTCCCCAGGGATACTCCCTTGGTATCATCCCAGCATGTCTCATGCCATTCAGTGCCCTCAGGCAGCGTGGTGCTGCTCCTCGTGGCTCACCGTGCATGTGGACATTGAGTTCTTGCTGAAAACACTGCCCCAGAGCAGTTTCATGTGCCTTGTGGATGTCGCCAGTCTGCTCCAGCTGGTCCAGAGGAGCAGAGGCAGAAATGGGGCTGTTTCTTGATCAGTTCCCCATGCGTAGCCCCTAAAGACAAACCTGACTCCCAGGTCTTCCTGTAAGCTGGTGTACCAATTACAATTGAAAAATAATTTCTGTTTTCAGGAGTTTAATTATTGGGAGTTCGCCCATTTTCCTTGTTACTTCTGGTTTTGAAAGCTAGATTAATGGTCAAGCATGTGGAAACAAATTAGCAATTCAGTACACGTGACCTGCAGTGAGGACGGAATGAACTTGGTCATTGAAGTGCTCAACTTGTCCTTTATCACCTACTTCTCACCTGGATCCAGTACTTGCACTGGGAAGATAACTGTGAGAAAGTTTAAATGCCAACACATGGAATAGCAGTGAGGAGTAGAACTGGCTGAGAACTGAAGGCAGAGTAGTCAGTCTGGTGTAAGGTGTCAGTGTGGTTTGAAATGTGCACATTAACTCCAGGATGTAAGCTTCCAAGGAAAAGCAAGAAGGCAGCTGTAGGAGGAGGTAAGAGATGTCCTCTGTCAGAGGAGTTTTAGTCTTATCTGTATAGAGAGTAATGGCAATGGCCCCTTCAAGCTGCCAGGCTGTTGTGAGTGTTCCCCTATAACTTGGGGGTGGAGGGAGAGAGGCTTGTGTTGTTCATAACACTGCAGTATTGGAAGAACCTAACACATGTGGTGTGAGTTCTTTGCCTGCTCTGACTCTGTTAAACACAACCGTTGGATATTTTAATCAGTTTTGTTAACACCTGTACACAGCTTCCAGTTATTAACATTTGATTTATTTGAATGTGTTTTCAGTAGGGAAGTATTAGATTCCCCATCTCAGCTAAGGGCTTGGTCTTAATAAATTGCTCTCTTCTGGTGGTCCCTCAGAGCTTTAATGAAAGATGCAGTTGTACTTGGTAACTAGAAGCAATACATTCTTAAAAGATAACTAGCTATTACTGTAATGGTCATTGCAGGAAACAAATGAAATTAATTTAGTTACTCTGTGGCTGGAATTACATTATTAGTCAAGTTGATGATGTGTTTCTGGTACTACAGAAGCACAGAAATTTGTAGCACTGTATGAAGACATTTTTATTTCAGCTCTCATTACAGGCAAGCTAAACATAACTCACTGACAATGAAAAACACATGTAATATGGTAAATTATATATGGGTTAACTGTCTGTCAGTCACTTATTCTCTGAGCAATTGCTGCTGCATGCATGCTACGTATTTTCTGGGGTTATGGGGGAGAGTACATTTTTAGTTTATGTGACTTCTATAAGCAGTAATAGAAGCAGTTTTTCTAGCTCTAGTACTGGCACAATCACTGTCAACTTTTGCAAGCGTGGTACTGAATACAGACTGCTGCCTGAAACTCCCTGCCTGGTGCCAAGGGGCTGACTAGGAAGTGTTTTTGTGAAGTGTGTACTCAGAGCTGCAGCTGCGCTCATGGTTGAAGACTGAACCATTTCTGTGTTATGCTGGCATTAAAATAGAGTGTGACTTTCAATGTGAATTGAAGGCACTTGGATTTAGATTTGCTTCCATGCTTTTAGCAAATCAAATGCAATATTGACCTGTTGGCATAAGAAGCTAATTGGAACTAAATGCTACAAAGTGTTGTGAATGTGGATTTTTTTAATTGCATGCTGCTCTAAAATTGCCCCTTAAAGAAATTGAGAACTAGGAGCTTGAAATATTTCTGGTTAGAATAGTTGATATTTCATTTGCATGTGGGCTTTTTTCTGATTCTTTGTTCTTTCTTTTTTTGTTTCTTTCTTAGTCTTCATGAAGAAATCATTGACTTTTATAAGTATATGTCTCCCAGACCTGAAGAAGAGAGAATGCGGATGGAAGTGGTGTCCAGAATAGAAAATGTTATCAAAGAGCTCTGGCCTAATGCAGATGTGAGTAGGACCCTGTTTTATTTGTTAATATGTAAAAGCAACATTTTGTGCCTGTTTATTTTATGGAATATTGAATACTGCAAATGCTGTTTATTTTTCCATGTTAAACATAAAAAGACTTCTGGTGAAATGAGAGGGGTCATCTTTCTTAATCAAATAATACTGGGTAACATTTTCTATCACACATATCATCAAAGACAAGTTAGTCCTGCTGTAGTCAAAGAAAAGGCATAAGGTGTGGCAATGTTCAGTCTCGTGAATATTTATTTGATAAGATGAATGGAAACATATCAGACGTGCATGTATGCATGTATTGTATTTTAAAAAAATCTTCTGAGACTCCTGTCTTTAGTAGTAGGGCTTTTAGTTCAAGGACTTGTGATCTTGAATAAATCTGTTAAGGTGGTGTACCAGCAATATCACATTATGTAGACCATGGTATTTTTAATGGTCAGTTACACCAAATTGATATATTTTACAAATTTAAAAAAATTCAGGAGTCTGTGTTTAGGAAGAAACAAATCTGTATATCTGTGTGCTGAGCTGTGTAATGCCTTTTTCCACTGAAGATGGGGTTTTGCTAGTATAAACTCTTTCAAAACAAGAGTTTCTCCTATGCAGAGCTGTGGGATTTTTGATAAAGGTTAGATTAAAAAGGAGACAGAGAAGTTGCATTTATAAGTCAGTATGGTTTTATGGGGACACAGTTGGGTTTCTGGCATAATTGAATCTAGTTTAATTATATTCTTCTACTAATATTGTGTTCATTTCCAAAATGTAAATTTCTAGCTGTAGTCATCTATTTGTAGATAACAGTAGCTGAAAATAAGGGCTTGTTAGCCAGAATAGCAAACCAGATTCAGACAGCAGAATCTCTAGTATAAGGAATGCTCTTTGATCCTGCCACAGTAAAAGACAGTGTTTTGACATGAGTGACTTAAATCCATTGTTCATTTCAAATCTTCTTAACCTGTTTTTTGGAATGCCTTTTTAGAAATCAGCAGAATGTGACAGAATGTGAATTCTGTATAAGCTCTGTGTATGTGGTGTGTGGGTTTGTGTGTAAAATACACTCACATTTTCCAAGAGGTTATTGTTATGGACAGTGTATCAGAGAGCATCATATGGAAGGAGCACTCTCCACTCGGTGATTGCTGCCTTTGCACAGCTGGAGGGAGGTGTTTGAGTCATTACTCCACAGATCTGGCAATTTTCTCTTTGAGCAAACGCAGTAACCTTTCCATGGGAACTGTAAGAGAGCAGCATGTGCCACAGGTGTTGCACAGCTCTCTTCTAACCCAGTGAAACAGTCAGGTGGACCCTAATCAAGAGCAGGAGTAGTGGTCTGACAGGCAATAGTGCAGGGAATAGTGTGGGTGCCACACCCTGTGAGTGCCTTGGAGGAGAGGATTTCACCAAAACCACTGAGGCTTCAGCCTGGAGATGTTGCAATTTCCTAGGCAAGTTTGTGTGCTGCAAACTTAGCTAGTCTAGTGGGGTGAATGGATTTATTACCAGGGGATCTCTCTTTGTTACCACTAGCACTTTGAATGGGGCGCAAGAACATACTGCTTCCAGGGATACTCTGTGGGACAGGCCTGATCTGTAAAAGTCTTTGTATTAAAAGTAACTTTTTACATACATATATAACAAACATGTATGTGTGTGTGTGTGTGTATGTGTAACTTTGCATCCTTGAGAAAATAGTCTTTCTTTGAGCTGCTGAAAGTTTTTTGTAGCCACCAGGTATTTAAGGAGGGGAAGCAAATTACAAGTCCTACCACAAGCGACAGCTGACCACTGGGCTTAGCGGTAATGTGACTGAGAGGAAGCACACACTGTGTAGTTGAAAAACCGAAGTTCACTTTTCAATTAGTGCCAGTTAAATCTGCCAGGACTGTCTTTCTCCACTGTGCTTGAAAATGTTAGAGAGCAAGAGTGTGCCAGTTCCTTTTTCTCAAGTCAGTAACTGTTCTTCAAAGCCCAACTGCATTTTGTCTGCAGTTGTTACGTTGAGGAAGAATTCTCCTTTTATATGTCCTTCCGTTTTCTGGAGGCTGGAAGGGAACTGAATGGTGACAACAGCATTACTGTGGTGTTATTTTTCTAAAACTTATTTTGCCAGATCAGCTTGGGAACTGAACTGCTGAACTCAACTGTGTTCGACTTGGACAGTCTCTTGTAATTTTTCAGTCCTTTGAGTTAATCACTAACCTTCTGACAATCTGTGTTGGTTTAGCTACTTCTAAGATTCAAGTTTTGGGTACATGCTCTGGGAAGGTGGAGTGTTACCTGGTCCAATGTCCTCAGCTCTAGCTGTAGTGTAAAGTGATGAGTTAATGTTTAAGCTGTTAATTTTGAGTCTTTGATACAGCTAAACCAGCTTAAATAAACTTGGAATTTAAACATGCACATTTAGCTTGTAGTTTCTCCCTAAACACTTAGGTAAGGCATAAAAAATATGTAAATACATAAAAATCAGCTACTAAGAAAAGAAAAATATGGCTTCATGAATTTAAATGTACAGAGAATGTACATGTGGAACGTGCCTGAGCACATCCTTTTTTTCCCCCCTCCCCTGTTCCACTTAGGAAAAGGCTGAAAAAGCAGATGGAGGGGGGGGGAAACTAGGTATCCTAAACTGTTACTTTATTTATAGAAGTTAGCAATTGTGTCATTTGCTCTCTTACTCAAGGGAATGTGCTTAGAAGGAAACATTCCTAGTAAGTGAGAACTGTTCTTGGCATCAGCAGGGCTGTGACCATAAGAAACACTTTAATTACGCTGAAACCAAACAACCCAAAACATTTAAATGAAAACTTTTGTTAGACAAATATTTTTGACAAGTTCAGTAGGAAAATTTGGCTGCTAAACAAATAAGTACTTACGCAGTTGAATTTAGGATACATTTGTAATGATATCCTCAGCTTCATGTCCATGTGACCACATAGATCTGAAAAGAGAGAATGTTACATATTTCACACACTTAAATTATGAAAGTACTATGATTGGGAATGAAGGTAGAAAGATGAACTCTTATTTAGTTCAACAAACTTCAGAAAATTCTACTGAAAGATGTAGAAGAAAGGGAAATTAAATTGCCTGTGGAATGGTTTTTTGTTGTTTTGACAGAGGGATTTTGGTACCAGAAATTTACCATGCTTTTGTGGGTTTCCAAGTTCTTTTGTGCTTAGTGAACATGTATTTGGACACATACTGTAATTAAAGCTCCTTCAGGAACTGTGGAGTTTAATATGAACAAGTTCACAGAAGTGTGGGATAAACAGTAACAATAACATAGAGGAGTAGGAGTCATTACACTACTGTGAAGACGGAAGTTATCTTATGAGTGCAAATACAGATCTCTGTCCACAAGCAATAAAAACATGATCAGCAGCATTGGCACACCACAAAAACTAATGCTCACATATCAAGTCATAATAGGGTTCTGGTTTGGGATGCTTTTAAAACATGCATGGCTGCAGAGCTTCAACAATTTAAATTCCAAATTGATAATAAATCAAAATCCTTTCAAATCTGTCTTCTGATTTCTCCACTCTTCCTCTTTTGTCTTTCCAGTTTTTGTGGGAGAGTGGTTGAAGTGTGGGTGTGGGTTTCTTATTTAATAGTTCAGTGTTTCTCATACTTCAGATTATTGTAGAAGAGCAGATGTTGTCTCATTCCTTTTGGTAAAGGTCACATATGTTGTATCAGTAAGTTTATGAATACTTTCAGGGTTGTTTATTCAGTAAAGGCTCTCTTTGCTGTTCAGCTGAACACACTATTTTGTTTGATATTGTGAAAGCACATTTCGTTTTTTCCAAACCCATCAGTGGCTGTTTTATTGTGCAAAAGCACTTCTCTGGTGTTTCTGGTGCCTGAATGAATCCTGGTTTGACTGAACCCAGTTTCATAGAGGATACTTTTATTACTACCCTGGATAAACATAGTGATTATTATTATTATTATTATTACATTCTTAGCTTTGTGATGCCTTTATGCTTTTGTACAATATTGATGTTCGTGCTGTGGCACCTCTCACAGTCTTTGCAAGTTTGAGAAGCTATGAACTTTCAATATTAAGTTGTGTATGTACTTTTTATTTGGCTTGGGGTGAGGGGCTAAGAGGAGTGAAGTGATAAAAAATAATCAGGAAGAAGCACTCAAACTGCTTCTTAGTCTACTAAAGTATTAAGGCACTCGCAAAACATCATCTTTTCTTGTCTCTCCCTTTTTCTTATCCTGAAGGGAAAAACATAAAAAGTGGGTCACTTGACATACAAATAGGTGGCAATCAAGCTGGTGTATGAGTCTCATTAAAGCAGAATACTCAAGTCTGTATAAGGTGGTTTTATGAAGCACATCAGAAGAATGGCTGAAAATTAGCCCAAATGTGTAGATATTTTTTACTTTGAAGTCTCCCCAACCTCCCTTTGAGACTCAGCACATGAGTCTGACCTCCCTGTAAGGCTTGGCTAAGTGATGAGGTGTGGTTTTGGACAGCTTACAGGGGAAAGCTGATGGTTTACACCTCCAGTGCTAGTAAAAATCCAGCATAACAAAGTAATTCTGTGGGAAACTTCCATTTGTTGTTCAAGCAGAAATAGACAGAGTTGTGCTACTTGCTTTGTAATGCAGAAAAAAATGGGGCATGATGGCATTGATTTTTTTTTTAAGTATGCAAAGCAATGGAAATATGTTAAACTTCAAAATGCTTAAATACTGAGAGGTATACTTTGAGATGTGAAAACAAAAATCAAATTAAACTAATACTGTTTTTCTTAAATATTCTGTCATCGTTAAGCATTTCAAAATCTTGGCTTCTGGGTTTTTGACAGATTTGGTCATGGGAACAATTTTTACGTTGCAAAGCAGTTGTTTATTAAAAAAGCCAAAGTTATTAATTTTTTATGAGTAAAAACAATGAGGATCAGCTGTTTGTAGTACATTGAAGATGTGTATGCTTTAACAGAAGTGTTCAGTGCCTGTTAGCAATACCAAAATCTACCAATGGAGGGTAGCAATAGCCAGCCTTTACAAGCAGCATAATAAACTTTGTCTTCTGAAGCCTGAAATATTTCTTAATTCATCCTATATGTCTTCTTATATAGCCTTTTCTTGTGTTTCAGGTGCAGATATTTGGAAGTTTTAAAACTGGTTTATATTTACCTACAAGGTGAGTAATTTTTCAGCGTAAATTCTACACAAAAGTAGCTTGTTTGACCTGTAACCCTGGGGTCATTTATCTGCTCTCCCAGGATCTGTGATACTTGTGTCAATACACGTTATGCTAAGCAAGTGTTAAGCTACTAGTTCTCTGCCAAGTGTACAGAAATGCAATAAATAAGACTATTGACTGTAACCTGTGTCTCTATAGATCTTGCATGTATCAATAGAAGGTTCTGAATTACCATGTGGTCAGAAAAGGCTTATGTTGGAATTTGGCTTCATTAATGCAAAAAAAGAGGCTAGCCCTAAAAAGAAAAGCTAAATTTATTTCCACAGATGACTAAATTGAAAACCTTTAACATAACATTGTTAATATTAGCACTGAAGAAAATGTTACAACAGAATTGGGGTTTTTTCCTTCAGTCTTCTTTTTGTGAAATCTGTACAAAGTCAATATCTACTTTTTTCAAATTTATTGCTAGTTTTCATAAAGAGTCTTTAATGAGTGACACTGGTATCTTCTGTGGAGAGGTATACTTTGAGATGTGAAAACAAAAATCAAATTAAACTAATACTGTTTTTCTTAAATATTCTGTCATCGTTAAGCATTTCAAAATCTTGGCTTCTGGGTTTTTGACAGATTTGGTCATGGGAACAATTTTTACGTTGCAAAGCAGTTGTTTATTAAAAAGCCAAAGTTATTAATTTTTATGAGTAAAACAATGAGGATCAGCTGTTTGTAGTACATTGAAGATGTGTATGCTTTAACAGAAGTGTTCAGTGCCTGTTAGCAATACCAAAATCTACCAATGGAGGGTAGCAATAGCCAGCCTTTACAAGCAGCATAATAAACTTTGTCTTCTGAAGCCTGAAATATTTCTTAATTCATCCTATATGTCTTCTTATATAGCCTTTTCTTGTGTTTCAGGTGCAGATATTTGGAAGTTTTAAAACTGGTTTATATTTACCTACAAGGTGAGTAATTTTTCAGCGTAAATTCTACACAAAAGTAGCTTGTTTGACCTGTAACCCTGGGGTCATTTATCTGCTCTCCCAGGATCTGTGATACTTGTGTCAATGCACGTTATGCTAAGCAAGTGTTAAGCTACTAGTTCTCTGCCAAGTGTACAGAAATGCAATAAATAAGACTATTGACTGTAACCTGTGTCTATAGATCTTGCATGTATCAGTAGAAGGTTCTGAATTACCATGTGGTCAGAAAAGGCTTATGTTGGAATTTGGCTTCATTAATGCAAAAAGAAGAGGCTAGCCCTAAAAGAAAAGCTAAATTTTATTTCCACAGATGACTAAATTGAAACCTTTAACATAACATTGTTAATATTAGCACTGAAGAGAAAATGTTACAACAGAATTGGGGTTTTTTCCTTCAGTCTTCTTTTGTGAAATCTGTACAAAGTCAATATCTACTTTTTTCAAATTTATTGCTAGTTTTCATAAAGAGTCTTTAATGAGTGACACTGGTATCTTCTGTGTAGAAATTGTGAGTATTTATGACAACTAAATAGAAATGGAGTAAAAGTTATAAATGGCTGTAGGGGATAAGCACATTTAAATAGCATAAATCTGAGGATAACTTTTGAACTGAGTTCCATACTTTGGGAACAGGATGACATCTAGTACTGACTGCAGGTGAGGGATATCCTCATCAATGTTCCATCTCTATTTGTAAAAGTAAGAACCTGACAGATACATTAGTTCCTGTTTTAGTTTCAGGAGTTCTAAGGAAGTCTAATTTCTCACTTTTTGTGT
This sequence comes from Emberiza elegans, assembly GCA_024865655.1. Classification (NCBI taxonomy): domain Eukaryota; kingdom Metazoa; phylum Chordata; class Aves; order Passeriformes; family Fringillidae; genus Emberiza; species Emberiza elegans. The sequence goes on from JALJVW010000129.1 coordinate 3,689,732, forward strand.
GTAAAGCCAGAAGTGAGGTGTACAAATACTCACTGTTTTCAATTTGGCCTCATTCTTGGCCTTACTAAAATTTATTTAAAATAAGCTTAATTAAATATGATTTGATGCTGGTAATGCTAGAGAGATATTCCTGGCCACTTGATGGATAATTCACTATATTTGCTTGATTGTTTTGAAACAGATATAACAAAAAGGCTTTTCTGTTGTCAAATACTGCCTTTCTTGAGTATTTGTTTCAGGTGAGGTTTTGGGGAAGAACAAATACAGATACTTCAAATACAGTACCTAAACCCACAAAAAACCTTCCTGTGGCAGTGCTTGCCACACTTTCAAAATAGTCATCATTTGTGTGTTGGTCATTAATTCACTATTGCCTTCTATCAAAGCTTCCCTCTGCCTTGGGTTTTCCCTACCTCTCAGTAATAGTTTGTTTAGATCTCAGGCTCTGGGGTTCAGAAAGGCCTGAAGTGTGCTAGAAATTTAGCTGTTTAATGCTGTGTCTTTTTTGGGATTTGCTCTGTATCCATTAGCTGAAGCTGCTGCTGAAGGTTTGGGCACACCGTGGCTTTGCTGCTGCATCTCTGTGTCCCTTTGCTGGCAGTGTCTGTGCTCAAGGTGGCAACAGAGCTGCTTTTCCCTCTTAGTGTGCACCAGGAAAATGTCTCCTGTTTTTAACTGTCAGCAGTGGGTTTAACACTAATTCAGTTTAGAAGAGACATGCCCAGCAGCATTTCCTGCTCTCCAAGCCAGTTTTGAGCACCTTTCTGAAAGTGGCTGGGTGCTGCCTGTCCTTGTCAGCCCAGTGGTCTGTGGCTGAACTGCTGCTTCAGGAGACAGCTCATCGAATGCAGATGCAGTTTCTTTGGGGTGTTAAAGCAGTGGTGTTTGCCAGTCAGCAGACCTATAGAATCTGTTGCAGGGGGAAGTATTTCTAAGATTTTTTGTTTTCTGTTACACAGTTTCCCATCTCACTGAAGCACCCTGCTAGCATAACTATAGGGTTACACACTCACCAACTTTGTGTTCCTGGCCAAGCAGGGGAACCCCAGGACTTGGGGAGCAAGGAGGGAGAAGCTCAGGATCTCACAGTAGCCCTCAGTGGCTCAGATGTGACACCAGCCACCTTTTGAGTTTGAGTTCAGGGATTGGATTAGAGTGTCAGCTTCCTGTGTAGTGAAATGATTTTGTGTGTGCATAGGGAGGAAGTGTAGTAGGATGAAGACACCTCTTCAAAGAGCTGAGTTAATGAGTGAAGGTAATTAGTGGCTTGATCTTATTTAATAGCTTGTTGCTTCCTGAAGTCCAAGTTGCCATGTTTCCTTCTCCCATGCCTTGCTCCCTGTTGTTGGTACTACAGGCCAGCAGCTTACCCTGTGCCCTCTGGTGCTCTGATCATCCTGAAAACCAACTTAGAGATGCAAAGAGGCAGGAAATTACCCCAGAATGTTCTGTGGGTTCTTTAAAGGGGGAGTGAAGAAGGTTTCTGCCAGACCCATTAGTAGGTTGAACTGATTTGCTGTGGATTAGGCAAACGCCAGACCTGGAGCAAAGGAGGAGAGAGGGTCATGCATGTAGGGGTAGAGGATGGGAAACAGGACTTTCTCTTTTGGTGCCAGGCTGTTAAATCAACATCCCTGATGAATACAGCCCAAAGATGGTGATTCACAACAAGTTCATTTCTTGCTCTGAATCACTCCATTGAAGCTGATCCCTCTCTGCTCACAGTGTGGCCTGAGGAGACTAATTTTAGGCTTTACAGCCCAATTGATTTATGTTTATCTGTCCCCTCCTCTGGGTAACCTTACCCAAGTGTAAGAGTTCATCTCCAACCATTTCCTTGGAAAAATCAGAATGAATTATTTGGTTCAGCTATGTTCTGTAAGCTTTATTCGAATTACATGTAGATGTCAGTTGTTTGTATTTTAAGTGTATCATTCTTTTAATTTGAATAAATTTTTTTCTTTTTCAGTGATATTGATTTAGTTGTGTTTGGAAAATGGGAGACATTACCTCTTTGGACCCTGGAAGAAGCTCTTAGAAAGCACAATGTAGCAGATGAAAACTCAGTAAAGGTTTTAGATAAAGCAACTGTAAGTTTGGGGGAAGAGGGTATTCCCTTGTTTTAAGCTGAATTTCTAATCAAAGAAAGATGTTGGTTAAAAAATGAATTTTCATAAGCAGAAACTATTTTGTATATTAAATTTGAAATAGAACATAAAGAACTTTTTTATTTAGTATGTTTTTTTTACTGACAAAATAATTGATAATGCAATAACAAAAGCTTTTATTCTATTGTGGAAATTGTCTGATATTTCATATGCATATGTTGCTTTTAAGAGACTAGTCAGTGTTGTGCATTGATGTTTTTAAATCAGTGCATTTCTGGACTGAGTTTTTACATAAGTTAGTAATTTTGCTTCTTGCAAGTAAGCAGGTATAATCAGTTTTCACATAGAAGTACTAAGTACAACCTTGTCTGAATAGGTAGTGGTATGTCTTGCAAAAAATAGATTAATTATTAATTCCATTATAATTTCCTCTCTTTTGCTAATTGTAAGAGTATTGGGATATCTAAGTCATAGCTGTTATTAGTAGAGAGAGGTAATTTAATGGTCACTCAGGTGGAGACACATCAGAGTACTCTCCATATCCTGTACTTCTTAATTGAAGTTCATTTTGTGTGATGACCCCAGTGACATGAGTTGTGTCATTTCTGATGTCCCCAGGACCATTTCTCTGTGTTTCTCCAGTATTTGTCTCCCTCTGGTGTCTGTGGTCTCCACCAGAGCTGAGCTACTGCAACAGCAACTCACCCAAACCAGTCCAAAATAAATCACCTGGAAGGTGAAGCATTAAGTTCTGTTTAGCAAGACAGTAAACTGAAAATAATGTTTATGAGTTAGGAAAGCCAAGTTTATGTAAACACATTGTCAAGGCAATGAGTTCATAAATAGGAGTCCTGATTTCATTCCCTACCTCCTCTCTATAAATTCATAAAAAACTTCAGGTTTACTGGTGCATATAAGTCATAAATGAAACTAAGTATGTCTTGGAAATCTGTACTGACTTATTATATCTTTCTTTTGCAGGTACCTATTATTAAACTGACAGATTCCTTCACTGAAGTAAAAGTTGATATAAGCTTTAATGTACAGAATGGGGTTAAAGCAGCCCAGCTCATCAAAGATTTTATCAAGGTTAGGCAACACTCTCATGGAACTACATGCTGAGTATTTGATAACTTAATTTTATTTTCTGTTTTACTTTGACTGCATTCTTACTAGAGATACACTTTTACTCTGTTGTTTTTTGTTGTCTGATAACGCTGAGGGTTGGTGTTAAGTTGTAGATATATTGCCTTAAAAAGCATGAAAATACTGAAATAGAAGAATAAAATATGGAGTAGTTTTAATGGTACAATGATTAAGAAAAATGCACTATTGCCTGTTTTAAGTGTTCTGCTCTTTTAACTGCAGTTCATTGAGCTCTGTACTTCAGAACTTCAAGATGGGAGATAGTCTTCTCATGAAAGCCTGAGAGCATTTTTGTGTGTTGAAGCCTAGAAAATCAAGTTGCCTGGGTTACTTGTGACCCTCTGGCCTTGGTCAGGGGGTGAGAGGGATCTGTGCCCCTGGGGATGGAGCAGGAGCTGTGCGTGGCAGCAGGGACAAGGCTGCAGCCCCATGGTACCCCAGCTCAAAGAGCAGAGCAGGTCTGGTGCCAGCAGCTGGGGCAGAGAAGCGGCCAGTGAGGATGTGCAGCTGTGGGTAGGGTCAGGATCAGGGTCAGCAGTGTGGGCAGCATGGACCAGGCTGACAGTGCAGGGAAGCAGCTCTCGAGCAGAGTGGAGGCACTCCCAGCAAGGCTCCCCACATGGTGCTTTCCCGCAGGGCTGTTCTCCCTGCAGGCTGAGCCAAGGCTGTGCAGCTGCACCACACCACAGCTGGCCTTGAGCACGGGCAGCTGAGGAGGTGGCACAGGCTGCTCTGGAGGGTCCTTTGTTTGACCTGGAGAAAACTGGATATGTTCTTGCCAAGGGATTTTGTTGGTGTTCTTGGGGCACTCCCTATGTAACACTTGCAGGGCATTCTCTTGGGTCTTATTTTGTCCCACATAGCTTCAGTACCTTTCTGAGATGTCATATTTGGCATTCAGCTTGGAAATGCCTCTTTCTCTTCATCCAGGTTATTTAGGAAATCTGAGGCAGTTGGAGCCTTTATTAAGGGTGTGCAGTTTTCCAAGAAAAATCTCATCTCTAAATTTTGGTATATGCTGATACTCAACACTTCAGCTTGTGACTGGAAGTTCTTAATAGTTCAAAATCTTCAGTTAGATAGTTAGGGATCTTCAGTTAGATAGGGCTCCCAGTACTCACCATAAGGCTCCTGCAGAGAGGTTCTTGGCGAAATTCTTCTTTCCCTTTAATCTTTTTGCAGTCACGGACATAATGATCCACATTTCATCTGTGACACTACGGAACTTTTTGGCTCTGTGTTGATAAAAGTAGTGACCTTATTAAGCCTCTTTTGCCCCTCCCCTGTGAGGGGTGTACAGAGTGCAGGCGTAGCCCAGCCTCCACTGCTGTCCCAAAGGTCTGTGTTCACCACACGTCTTAGGGGAATCCATGCAGATAAACCCTTTAAAGGACCAGTTACCCAAAGGTATTTTGTTTGATTGAAAATGTTACCTGGTGTAGTAATTTTGAAGGGCTTTCTTTAACTCTGGGCATCCGAAGGACTCGCAGGACAGAAATCTCTGTGCACTTGGAGCTACCTCTCAATTGTAGCTGTCGCATACCATTCGTCACGGCGCAGGGAAACTTGGGCACTCAGTATGAGTGAGCAGCAAGCTTCGTTTATTGATAGAGTAACAGACATTTATGTACAGCAGTAATAAGCTCATGCATATTCTGTAGCTAAGCAGTCTGTTGGTTATATTCTAGATATCAGCTTCTTCATACCAAAGGAGTTAAATCTCTTTCTCTTATGTTTCTAGTCTCTTAACTACAGCACTTTGTTATGGTAACACAGCTATGTTCAAGGACAGACTGTTTTGCAGGTGCAGAAAACTCAGTTTAGCCACGGCTCTGTACTTTTTCAATTTTCAGTTTAGCTGTTTTTCCAACAGTAGCAAGAAGGTTTTGTTACAGATGTCAGTATCTCCAAAGTTGCTCCTTTGCTATACTACTCACTTGTATGAGAAAAGTGTGTGTGTGTGTGTGTATATATATATATATATATATATTTCAACCTAAATAATTCTGATTTTCTGATGTAATAACTTTTTTCTGTTGTTAATATCTGCCACCAGAGTCAAACAGATAAAATACCTGTGTTGATGACAGGCAGGGCATTGGCTCTTCTCCACTCTTACTAAAAATAATGGGTTTATAGTTAGCTTAAAGACAAAATATAATAAAACAGATGGTTTCAGTATGCTCTCCATTGTATGCGTGCATCACAGTATTGTAACAGCTTTGTTTTTCTCTTTTAGAAATATCCTGTGTTACCATTTCTGGTTTTAGTATTGAAACAGTTCCTGTTGCAGAGGGACCTTAATGAAGTATTTACAGGTGGAATTGGTTCTTATAGTCTCTTTTTAATGGCTGTCAGTTTCCTTCAGGTAAGTTCAGTGGAATCTATTAATGCCATTGGTGCCTAAGGACATCACCTTAAGAAGGAATTTGATCAACCCTCAAATTTAATCATTTAAGTTATCGTTTTTTGGGGTAGAACCCCCTTTTCATTTGGAATTAGTTATGTCCCATCTGTCTTCTGTTCCTTCTCTAATGCTGATGCTTTTGGTACTAAAGGTGTTTGGAACATCTCTTGGTGTACCAGTGCCAGGCACTGATATATATAATTTTGATACACATGATATGACATGTGTCATTCGTGGTAAAACAACTTGAATATTGTATAACTTGCTTGCAAGAAGTTCCATAAGGTTGGTGTTAGCTGCAGCTGTCCTTTGTAACAGTCCTGATTGGTCTCCAGGTCACACACCCTGTACGTGCTTTCACAAATACAGTGTAATCTTGATTCCCTGGGTTTCTAAGCTGATAGCAAACAAACATCTTTTACAACTTTCTCTTAAATCTGATAGAACAAAATGCATGAGCTAAATCTATATTGTTGTGCCTGAGAGAGGGAAAATACTGGACAAATATGAAGTAGCTGATTTCTGGCTGTATCAGCCCTGTTTTTTTCCTGAACTAATGTTATGTATAACTGTGTTTGCAAGTGTATGTCCATACTTTTCCAGACTGTAATTACTGTAAAACCTGAGCCTGGAACTGGAGCTTGGTGTTTGCTGAGTGCCTTTGCAGTTCCCTGCTGAGCACAAAAGAAATAAGGGCAACATGTATATAGTTTAAAACCAAAATCTCTCCTAATCCATTTTTTTCTTATGTTGAGTAACAGTACTTCCATTTGCTCATTAAAAAAAGAATGTAAAAAAAAAGTTAAATTTCAAATCTGTTACAACTCTGAGCTGGTTTTGTTCACTCAGGCTGCCTCTCAGGCTGCTTACATAACAGTAGAGGGGATCCTGTGTTTAGCTGTGCACATGGGAAGTCTGTATTTCCATTGCAGACCCAGGTTTGTGAGGTGCAAATACCTGCTTTTTCACAAGAACCCCACCATTAGTGCTGTAAGTTCACTTATTGGACTAAAAATTCAAATGCACAAAGATTAGTGTTTGATGGCCTTTTTTTGAAGAGGTAATTATGTTATGAATGTTGTCATAGCATCTTATTTTAAAGATACAAAACTGCTTAATCAAGGGAAAATACTTTATTTAGACATATCTATTTTCTTATTTTTTATTACTGTATTTAGACATGTTTTCTGTGAAAAAGAGAAGAACTTGAAGTCTTAAAAGAATGAATTTTTTTCTCTCTTCTTAATAGCTGCATCCCAGGGAAGATGCCTGTATGCCCAATGCCAACTATGGTGTTCTTTTAATAGAGTTTTTTGAATTATATGGACGTCACTTCAATTATCTGAAGACTGGAATCCGAATAAAGGATGGTGGCTCTTATGTTGCCAAGGATGAAGTGCAGAAAAGCATGTTGGATGGCTACAGACCATCAATGCTGTACATAGAGGATCCATTACAGCCAGGTATCCTCAGAAACCAGAATGGAATAGCACTACTATTAAATGTTTAATAGATGCATTGAAGGGTTTTTTTCTCTTCATATATTGTACTTGTACCCAGAGAATTGCTGGTCTGGACTTCTTTACATCTAAATCCCTGTAGATCTTTTAAGCTGTTTATGCTAAAGAAATATATAAATATATATATGTATATATTAAATATATATATTTATTAAATATGTATATATTAGCTTTATGCTAATCCTGTTCTATAAGAGGTGGCTACAGTTATTGGGACTTAAGGGCAATTTTTAAAACAGATTACTGTCTCCTGCCTGAAAGGTGATAACCACAGTTTCAATCTTACTCATTTATTTATGTTCTTATTTTAAGGTAATGATGTTGGGAGGAGTTCCTATGGTGCCATGCAAGTGAAGCAGGCTTTTGATTATGCCTATGTTGTTCTGAGCCATGCTGTTTCCCCAATAGCTAAATATTATCCTAACAACGAAACAGAAAGGTAAAGTCTCCAAGTCTAAATCTCAAACGTTCATTGCTTACATTTTTCTGTGTCTAAAAATTAATTGTGGTGATGGTTTTGTTTTGGTTTTTTTTTCCTGGTTTGCAGTATATTAGGGAGAATAATTAGAGTAACACAAGAAGTGGCCACATACAGAGACTGGATATCCAAGCAGTGGGGAATGCAAAGCAGAACAGAATCTTCATGTAATGGTGAGTTCTGACTCAGCAGGACTGAGGGGGAAACTTTCTGCACATTTTGCTTGTATAGATTTTATTGTTGCTTCTGCCTCACATAAGTCAATGTGTGCATCTTACTAGTAGTTTCTTCTTTTTTTTCAGTATTCATGTCTTTTCATCCAGAAAAGTCAGATTTGTACAAGAGTAAAATGTCCCCATATTTATTGTACTACAATGGATTTGGTTAGTAGAGAGATCTGTAAAGAGTGCTGCCTTCCAAAATGAGACTTTGGAAAAACTTCCAATTTAAATTACCACATTGTCAGTGTCATGCTTCTTTTGTCCTTTAAATGTGGACAAGGTTTTAACAAGAATTGCTGGGCATGTTAGTTTAAATCTGAATCCTTAATTTCTGCATTTTTAATAGTAATTTTAAAGTCTAACACATGGTATGTGTAAGGAAGCAATACTTAAGCCCGGATTCACTATGAAAGTGGAGTAAGTCTTTTAAACAGAAAAGTCCTGAAGTATCAATCATGATCTTGTTTTTAACAAATGGAAACCCACAAAATCTAGCCAGAGAACTTGGTGACAATGCCCTTTGGAGTCACCTTTAATCCATTGCCCATCTTCTGACTTCTGCAGCCAGTTGCCACCATCTTGGTGCAGGTGTATCTGCTGTCTGGAAGTTTTTTAACTAGAATTAATTTTCATACTCTCCAGTTAATTTTAGAATGTTTCCTGTCAGAAGTGTTCTCTTGTTGGCAATTAATCAGAGAAGATGTTTCAAGGACCCGTTCTTTTGGCTAGGCTGGGATTTTTTTTACTTGTTTTTAGAACTTGTGTGAGTGATTTGTCAGCTGGATGTGCTCCGTGCCATTGGAGCTGTCACCCTGCAGGCCCTGAGCTCCCATCGCCTCCCTTTTAGCTGCCTATGTGCACAGACATCATGTAAATCTCTACCTCCTAAGTGTCTTATTTCAGATAAAACAGCAATCAAAAAAGAAAAATAAAGGAATTAAGGAAGTAATGGTGACAGTAACAGTGGTTGTCTTGTTGATTTAGTTCAGATCTAAGTTCTTTTTTTTTAAGGCAGAGCTTAGTGAGATATGAGAGTTCTGTATCTTGAATTTTCGGTGTAGGAAATCCTACAAAGCAATGAGGCTTTTTTGGAGTTCCTCTGATCCTAGAAGCTCCAGCAGAAGAAAAATTGGAGTTACTGAGTATTGGGCATATAGGAACAGAATTTAAATCTATGTATTTGAGTGCTGTTGAAGTGTGGCATGAAACAATCTACAGCAGCACATCTGAACTTTATTGCTGCCTTCTTTCACATCTTCTGTCCCTAATTTCCATCTCAGCATGGACAATGCTCAGTGCATTAATGTCCACGTGTTACTGTGGATGTAACATGTATTTTGTATCTTAGGGGCTATATTAAAAAACCCCAAAGCAAGATATTTTTGCATTTAAATGTGTGGTGATGCTTCTGTTTTGTTTTTACTAGGTAATGGAGTAACCTTGATAGTAGATACTCAGCAGCTGGACAAATGCAACAATAATCTTGCTGAAGAGAATGAAGCACTGGGAAAACCTAGAAATAAAACTTCAGAAACACTTAGTAAACATTCTTCAAATTCTTCATCAGGTCCTTTATCATCATCATCATCTACATTGTCCAGCTCTAGTGATGTAGTAAGTACTGGAAGTTTTCTGACTCTGCTTTTTAAAATTTCTTTGGTTTTTTTCCCTCTGATTTATATTGTCACAAAATACATTTTGGGAGCTCACAATCCTAGTCAATTAATTCATCCAGAATCCTAACTTGCATAAGATGTTAATTCTTATGCAATTTCTACACATACAAGTTGCAGTGTGTTTTTGACACAATACATGTAGAAAGTGAATATATAGACACAAAGTTTCACAGCCCTCTTTTCTCTGGGAAAACTGTATTTCAAAAGTAAAACAGACTGGTCATCCTAAGCCTCATGCCTTAAAACATAAACAGGCCAAAAGCTTTGAAAAAGATCTGTTTGGGAATTTTACTTAAAAAATAAAAGGCAAATCTCAAAACCAGAATCACACATCAATACATCTTTAAATCTGTTTTACTCAATAAGAATTCTGGATTGAAATAATTTTAATATCTAGTAAAATAAACAAGTTTTCAGTTTTGTCCACTGTTAACTTTATTTTTAAAAGAAAATTCACTTTTAGAAATACTCACTCTTAAGAAAAGCTCACTAATCCTTTACATTTTCCTGAAGGATTCTGATGGAACACCTTGCAAAACCTCTAAACAGTTGAGTTGTCGTCAGTCTACCACAAACAGAGTGGGGTCACAAGAAGTGTCACTGGAATCCTCCCAGTCAAGTGGGAAAACACAAAATAGCCAAACAGCCAATACATCCAGCAACACGAACAAATCTCAGGTTTGTGAAATGTTTGAAAACAACAACTGTGTAGATTATTTGAATATTACACATATCCTCCATGGAAGGGTAATTTGTTCTGGAAAGGGAGCGCTGCATTTTTCACCTCCCTTTTGCCCCGTTAAAAAGCTCCCAGCACTGATTGCATCTAAAGCCACCTGGTTCTCTGGTAAGCTTGCACAGATGAATTTGCAATCGTGGCTTTCCCACTTTAAAACAGATTAAGTTGGTCTGACTTGTACACCAAATTTGTCAGAGGTATTCAGCTGTGTTGCACCCATTTCCTCCTTTGCAAAAAGCACTCCAGTCCAGTTTTGATTGCAAAATTGGAGATGAGGTGTGAACACTGAGTGTTCCTACATTCAATGAAAGCAGTTAGCAAAAAAGTGGGTTTAAAACTCTGACTGGCTGCTCCTTTAGCTGTTGATACTTGTTGATCTGTCTTCCACTAAGGGAGGTGAAGGTTCTTTGTGATACGTGACATTCACCCTCGTTTTCCCCTGTGGCCAAACATCCTTATGATGACACCTCTCAGAGCTTATGCATTTAGGAGATTTCCCAAACTGAGGAATGCTTCAGTATTCTGGAAATATTCTATGCCTCTATATACAGTATACCCTGGATATATGCAGTTTAAATTCTTACACTTTTTCAGAAATTAGATCTTTATGTTTGAAACATAGTCCAGAACCTTCTGGCATACTTTCCTTGAAAATTATTCTGAAGACATGCCTCTTATTTGCTGATGATTTGTCTTCTAACAAGACAATTCACACACCTGGCCTTGGCTATGCTATGGGTGCGTGTTTGTATTATAGGGCAGAACTAATTCCAGGCTGGAATGTGCACGCCCATGATCTCATTTCTGAAAAGATGGGGTATGTCACATCATGGGCATGCACAGATTTGAGTAAGCCTCCTGTGTTGTCTTGGATTATGGACATTTCTGTAAAACACCTTTATGCGTTCCAAAATTCCAAGTGCTCTGCTCCTCTTGGTTGGGACTAGAGATGAGCATTTGTTTGCAACCACCCAGAGAGATGGGTGGGAGATTGGCCCTGCAGTGCTGCTGTCTCAGGTTCCTTGTGCCATGGCCGGTTTTCCAGGAGTGTTGTTCTCAGGAGTCAGCATGCTGGTTGTGCAGGAGCAGGGCTGTGTGACTGCCAGGCTTTATCCACTGCAGGGATTACTGACCACGTTCTCTTTCCTCCGCAGCACGGATCTGCACGGTTATTTCGCTCCTCTAACAAAGGCTTCCAAGGTCCAACAAACTCAAGCCATGGTACCTCAGTCACAAACAAACAGCACCAAGGCAGCAAATCACACCATCAGTTTTTCCACGGCAAAAAGAGGAAACACAAGAGGGATGCAGCCCTGTCAGACCTTTGTAGATAGTTGCCTACTTTATGACTGTTCTTCTGTGTGCAATGATCTCATGCTACAGGATAGTTTGATAGTGACTCCTTGGATCTCTTCTGGAGCTTCAGACTGTTCAGACATAGATTAGCAACTGCATTTTTTTTCCCAGCTCGCCACGGAACGGAACATGAAGATTGATCACTGCAAAAAAAAAAAAAAAAAGGAAAAAAAAAGAAAAAAATGGAAAAAAAGAGGAAAAAATTAATTTTTTAAATGAGGAAAAAGGCTGCTCATTTGATAAGTCATATGCTACAACAGGGTCATTTAGGATATAAAAGCTTGAATGTAAAATAAATGTATTTCCCATCAGCTCATGCTGACCTGTAGAGATAGTACTCAGTGTGTCTAGGGGGTGGTAACAAACAAATAAAACACAAAAAATAGGAAAAAAAGGCAAAAAATTGTATTTTGAGGGAAACCCAGCCTTTAAAGGTGAAAGTAATTTGTGCATGATTTTTTAATTATTTTTGCATATACTTACCATTTTATTGTGTATATATAGATGACCATATAGGAAAACTGACATTTGTAATAGTGGATTTGTTAATACTTTTTACATAACATTACTGTTTAAATTGTAAACATAAATTTTTCTCAGGATTAGTTTGGAAAATAATCTGAATTGTCATCTTAACATCCATATAAAGAGACATTACTAGTTATATTGCTCAGATTTTCTTTTCTTGGCATTTGGAAGATCTCATAGAACTTTTGATCTGCAAAAGCTGTTCCTCTGAAAGAAAGGTTTATGGTGACAAATGAAGATTTTCATTTGTATAAAGTGTACATGTACTTTATGTAGGCACTGAGCTTGTCATCTCTGAGAAGTAACCTTCACCTTGTTTTCTAGAGTGCCATCATTTCAGGCAATGGGGTTTTATAGTTGCATCCTCCTCTTCCTCCCCTTAGTGGTCTCTCCTTGACCCTTCCTTTTTTTTTTTAAAGAAAAACAAAGGGCCACTTGGGGTGTGGGGATTTTTGGTTTTGGTTTTTTTTTTTTGGTTTTGTTTGTTTGATTGATGGTGATGATTGGGTTTTTTTGTTTGGTTTTTGGTTTTTTTTTTTTTTTTAAAAAACAAAACAACAAAAGTCAGTTTGTTACAGACGTTTGCATTCCTGGGCTGCTTTAATCCCATGCCTCCTTGTTTGTGCCTTTCCTCCCCCTTCCAGGTCTGGGTTTTTTTGTCTTTTATATTTTTGCTAACTCCTGTAGGAGATGATAACTGTTCAAGCTTTAAGTAAATTTTACAATTAAAGTATTTTTTCTCTCTCCCCTCTTAGGCATTTTTATATATACACTTAATTATTAAAAACAAAACAAGTTCAAATAATGAAAATACTTTATATTGCCTTAAAGACCCAAACCTTTCATATCTCATAATATGTCTTCATTGACCTAGTTCTCATTTCATTGAAACTCCACGTGTGTGGTTCAGTCACATCACAAGTCTCGGTTGCAGTACCTTTGATGCCATGAATGCGAATGAAATGGAAAATTGCACTCACAGGCATAGTTTGGAACAGGAGTGGGGACACTTCAGTGCTAGAGAGTTAAGTGGCATTTACTTTCACATATTTCTGTAAAGAGGAGAGTCTGTACTTGGTGTACCTGGCTGTATTAAATGCAGCAGTTCTGAGATGATGCTTTTATAAAAAGTACTGTTAGCTTTGAGAAACTTTTTATATACATTTACAGAATACTACAGACCAACCTGACCTTTATGGGCACTAATGAGTGCAATGGTTTTTAAAGTAAAATGAGACCAGAACCAATGTTATCACTTAAATTAATAAACATTTTCAATGTGTTAAAGTGTTTTACTTCAAAAAGGAAAATATATATATATATATTCCAAAAATACAGCAAGTCATAACATTTACTCCAACACTAAGCTTACATGATGTTAATTTGACAATTTTTTTTTTAATTTTTAGAGTCATATTTTAATTTGATCAGATAATTTTATCAAGATGTTCAGCTTTTCTTCATAGAAACTAGTGAAAGTTGTACCACATTATGCATAGTCACTATTTATTTTGTTTTAGATTATTGTGAATGTGTAGACTTATGTTCACCGCTTAGGGAACAATTATTTATAAATTATATTAATCCAGTATTGTTAGCTGCTATTAGCAAAACTGTTCCAAAACTTAATACTTGCAAAGATCTGTATCGCATTTACCACACTGAAGTGTTTTTAAAAGAATCACCCTCATTGTTGAAAGCAAACGTACTCCTAGGGTGCAGATATTAGTGTTCCAATAAGCATGTGATAATTTTAAGGTGGTGGTAGCGGGAAGATAATCTTGATTCCATTGGGAATCTTAGGTTTGCCTCAATTTATGGTTTTCATAAATTTAATGGAAAAAAGCTTTTCCTGGACTGCTCAAGTTTCTTTTTGGTAAACAGTATCTTTCTAAAAGAAAAAAAAAAAAAAAAAAAAAAAAAAAAAAAAGAAAAAAAAAAGCATGAAGGAAAAATTGAGGTATTTTACATTGCCTCAAATGACCAGCATTGTATTCATAAAATACTGTATATCTTGCAAAACTTTATTTAAACGGAACAGTTGAACTGTTCGTTTTTCAATCTGAAGTAAAATACTTTCAAGACCTTTTAGTTTGCCTGCTCATTTGTCTTGTACATTTCATCTCTGTATTTGACTCAAGTCTAATTCCTTTTTGAGTTTCAATACTTTTGTGAAGATTTTGTGAATATATGAAAAAAAAATAAATGTTTAATCTAACTATTGCAGTTTATCACCATTCTTGACACCCTGTCTTCCCCTTCAGAGCACTGTGGAAAGAGTTACTCGAGTAACATCAGGATCAGGGTCCTTCCCCAGCTGAGTCCTGAGCCCCTCTGCCTGGAGTTTGGAAGCTGATTTTGTTCAGGTGGCCCTGGTCTGCTGGTTTTCCTTTCAGGAAAGCTGGAGCAGAGACTGCAAGCCTGAGAATAAATGGAAGATAATACATGTGTAAAGATTTCTTAATGTATGACTTTTGTCTAATTTTCATCCTCAAATACTTCGGAAGCTTACGGAAGGATCCACTTTCCTTGTCTTCTGAAATTGGCTGTGGGGTGGTGTTGCAGCTGCCGGGCAGAAGCTGCTCAAAGCTGCCATGCTGAGGGGGTTGTGTAGAACTATTCAAGAGTTAATTGGATTTATTTGCAGCTAAAATCCATGTTCAACAGTTCCTGAAGCACAGCTGATGTTACTGAAGTGTGTTCTTGATGTCCTTCCCTGGGAGATGTGCACATACTGCAGGTTCTGGTAGTTTTCCTTCTGGTAGTCCACTGCACACATTGGAAATATAGAAACAATCTGAAATGTTTGTATATAGTCCTGTTTGGCATTAAATTGATTTGCTGAGACTCTTTTAATTGAAAAGAAAATTGATCAAATGGTGTTTATGGTTAAAAATGTATGTATTTTTCAATTGACGGTCTTCTCTTTGTGGCAGAAAAGAAGCTGAAATGTAAGAAATCTTCCTGTCTGTGAGGCATAACTTGATTTCTGATTTGTCAGAATTTACAGCTCTGGTTTTTAAATACTAAAACCAAACTTGTTTTCCTAGAACTAAATCTTTAGAAAATAATTGTAGTCCAGTGGCTGGTGACAATTTTCTTAATGTCCTTTCTTAATGGGCCTTTTCCATTTTATGTGTGGAGTCATCCTGAGTATATCCTAAATATAATGTAAGCAGCTGGTTAGAAAATAGTCCTATCTGGAAAATGTATTGTAAATAAATGCAGCCAGCCATTTGACATCTTGATGGATGCTAAAACTCATGATAGATCTTAAAACAGAATGTTTGACTCCAACTTTATTTTGTAAACAGTGAAAGCCATAGGAGGTAAAGTGTGCAATTACTCAAGAAGGGAGTATATTTACCTATTTATAGGTTGTAACAAAAAATAAATTAATTATTCCAGCTACTGTAAAAGGGCAAAAAGTGATAATTCTGCCGATTCCTAGACTTGATTCTTTTGCTTAACAGTGCAAAATAATATTCTAAGAATCAAGTTTAGTATGTCTTGAAACTGTTTGTCTTGAAACTGTAGATTTTGAGAGCTTTATATTCTACCTAATCTGTAGTGGTTTCAAAAGTTTTTCTTAAAAATGTTTTCTGGGTGCATGACCTAAATGTGTGTCTTGACTGTATTTCCACAAGCTATTTACTAGCAGTTCTGACAGATACATTACTCATTATTTCATCTACAGATTGAAAACAGGTTTGTTTTTCTTGTGGTGCTTAATTTCTTCATGGTTGGAGATTTTCCTGTGCCAAAGATCTCTTTGGCTCTTCCCTGTAGTAATTTGCTCTGAAGCCTCATGAGCTAGCCTTCAAAGTTGATTATTAGGATTTTTGAGGTGATCCCAGGGAAAGAAATATCCAACACCAAGAATCCTTTGCAAGTTGCTTAATGTCCTGAGTAACACAGGAGTTAAAATTGAATTGGCTTTATTGAGTCTTTACAAGACCAAAGTTTCTGTCAATTACCTGCTTGAAAAGAAAATAGAAAGGAAAGAGGCAGAAAGTGGCTGTTACTTGGGCATGGTAGTGCTAGATCAAATTAATGTGCATTTCAGATAAATAACTGATTTTAGATCAGTTATTTTTTAAAAGATTTTATTTTAATTCTTTGTGTATTTAGTGACTGGCCCACCATGATAATTTTATTAATCTGTGGACTCCAAAAGCTTGTAAGAGGGAAGTGGTGCCTTTGTTGGGCATCTTGGTCATGCTGTGCAGTGGACCTTTCTCTTGGCAATAGCCAGCTCAGAGGTGGCCTGTTCCATTTGCTCCTTCCTGTAGCAGTGCAGGATATGGATGAAACTGGGCTAGAAAAAGAATGTGAATTTTATTTTGCTGTAAGTTAATTGTTGAAAGCTGACGGGATCCTGAAAATCATTTAAGTACACCTGTAAGTAGGGGAAGATGAAAAATCTTGGGTGTCCTGTGCATAAAAGCCATTTGAGCAATGGCATCTTTCTGCTTCCAAGGTGCATGGAAGTGAGGTGCTGTGGGGTTCTGGTGGGTCCCTTTGCTTGGGCACTGCCCTGGGATACCAAATGACCTCAGCAGTGAATCTTGCAGGTGTCTCTGCTCTGTAGCAGGTCTAAATAGCTCTTGGCATTTGAAAATTGCTGCATTGAGTTTCCTAATCCTTTTTCAACTCTGAGCCCATCCTTTGTTTTTTGGTGCTAAATGTGCCATTTTTCAAATGCTGTCCAACAGGTTATAGGGAAGCACAAAGTGGATGCAGATCATTAGTGCTTTAAGAAGGGCATTTCCTAATGCTACAGCAGTTCTTTAAAGGAAAATAGACCAAAAACCCTTTGGTTGAGCAGGCTGAAGTAGGAATACGACCCCTTAGCCCTCACATATCCGTATTTGAAGCTAGTTTCCATGTAAATTATTTTGCAATCTAATGTTGGGATGTGAGGCTGATTTTTTTAGTGAATCTGTGTAATGAAGTCCTACTTTCCCACAGTGCAAAACTCTGCCAGAAAAAAAACACTTGACTGTGTGCAAGAGCTGGCTTGTAAAGAATGCATTTGTGTGGTGGTAGAGAAATCTGAGGAACCATGAGTGCAGATTTGGTGAGTGCTTTGCTTGTTTAAAATAAATAAAATGCTCTTGTGTGGGTATATGAAAAGACCTTTGCTGCTGTATGAAGCAATGTTTGACTCTTGAGCTTAAAGATCATTAAGCAATCGAATGCTTCTGAATAGCTGCTAGTGAAACTAATCTGCACTCTCTGCTGCATTTTCCCAGGTCTAAAGTTTGTTTGTTGTGCTAGATTTGGTGACAGCGAGATCTGAAAATAATCCTGGTTCAAATTGCTCATTTATGCTGCCTGGCAAAAATATCTGTTCTGAACTTAAAGCTACCATCTTAAAAAAAAAAAAAATCCCCAAACAAATACATCTTCCTGGTCTGTACGCAACATATTATTGCACCAGGAGTGTGAAGAAATATTTTTCTTTAAAAATAACATGATGTGGTTTAGGTGAAATGTGCATTAATGGTTGCTGTTTGCATTTCCCTCCTCCTGTGACATATTTCCAAACAGGACTGTTGTTCATTCTTAGAATAAATAGGAGACTGATTAAGGCTGGGTTGGGGTTTTGTCCCTCTTCACTAAAGTGGATCTTGACTCAAGCTGCTTTGTGGTTGCCTGGTAATCAGTAACTATGAAAAGACATTCTCAGAAAAATCTATGGCTAACCCAACAGCAGGTAGAAATCTTTTGTATTGTCTTCCTTCAATGCACGTTTGCTTTTCCTTTTCAAAATTTTTCATGGTGCATGGGAGGAATAACTTATAAAATAATGTATTATTTCTATAAGATTCTTTTCATCCCAAAGTGTCTTACTAACCCAGTGTTATGATATCAACTTTTATCCATCAATATAATGTCATAAAGCATGATTGCTGACAATTTCAAGTATGTCTGACCTGCAGTGTGTGCTACCTACTGAATTGCTTGTGTGCAGTGTTTAAGCTACCAACTCCAGCTACAAAAGGTAGTTTGAAGGCTCTGGCTTTATAAAGTTTTTTGAATGCAGGCAGTAACACCTTCAGGTAGTGGTAACTACCCACAGAATCCCACTAATCTAAGGGTAGAACTGAGAAAACTGAAATTTGTTGCAAAAACATATTGGGATGGTGTTTGTAGGGTGGACAGCCAAGGGGATAAGGGCAATGCTGGCTCCAAGGGAGAGGCTGCCCTGGCCTTTCCTGTTGTGCCCAGGGGCAGAGACCACACTGCCCTGCACCTGCCCTCCTGCACCAGGTGCTTTGTAACAAGCCTGCACTTCTGAGCTCTTCAGTCACACGATGGTCTGTCAGAAGCAGAACAAACTTCTTGGGGAGTGCAGGCAAATACAGTCTGTGGGAATCTGGAAGCTGAGGCATTAATGTGAAAAGGAATAAATCCAACCTTTGCAGTTACAGAGAGCACTGGTCTGGTAATTTTACCTGGCATAGACAGTCTGATTTTTCAAAAACAAACCAAAACAACACTGAAATCTTCAAATGCATTACTGCACTTTATTTCTATTCAATAAAGTTATATTTTATGTTACAATTTTAGAGGAGTATTTTGAAAGTAAAAGCTATAGAAAAGAATTATAACAAGTCATAAAATAATGCAGTTCTGTAATTTCTGTATTATATCATTATTTTGCTAATTATCCCACTTAGACATAAAAACCTGTCCACAAAAACCCCAGTAGTTGTGAACTATAATTACTGTTTGGACATTTGTGAAAGTCTAATGTTCTGGTGCTGCTTAGTGAGGGAAAACTATAATGGACAATTGTGATGAGCTGGTGAAACACTAAAGGGACATAAATTAGGACTGATGTTTATTTCTCAAATGTCATTATTGGAAATTGTTAGTTTTCATTTCTTCTTTAGTGTCTTCATCAGTGTCTCAGTTTTTACAGGCTTTTCCTACCGTGGTGCCTCATCTGGCCTGCACAGCACATCACAGCTGTCCTGTATCCCAAACTGGCTGCTGGCCTCGTGGAGATTAAATTTTATGAGCTGCGTGGATTCTTTTTAAAGAACAAAGAGAATCCATTTTGGATACAGTCCTGTTAGAAGCTAGCCAGGTTTTTTCCCAGTTCAGTAGTTCATTCACATTGAAAAAAATTTATTGTAATGCCAGTACAACCAACTGTCATGTGGACATTCTTAAGCACCAGACAATCCTTACCCCATGAAATTAATCGCTGCCCAGCTGATTTCAGTTAATAATGTGTTGTACTGAAAACAAATGTAGTGAAGATGCAGAATTAACAATTTTAATGTTACTATGTCAATAAATTCTAAGATTTTATTGCAAAGGAGAGAAACCTTTGCTGTTGGAAATTTGAGGTTACTTTTCTGCCTTACTCTAAGAATCACCACAGCCTGGTTTTGTTGAATTGAATGGGAGTTCTTCCACTGATATCACTGATAGCAAGCAGGACTCTGTGATTTCAGGATATTAAGAAAGTATTTTCCACTTTAGCCCCTCTCAGGTTTGGGGCAGTTATTATATTGGTTTGTTTGAAAATACCAACTACTTGGAGGAAAACACACTATGTTTCTTAGCATAGAGGAAAATTAAAGGGGGATATGTTTTTCTTTGTCTTCTCTCTTTTAAAATCCCCATTGTGATCAAAATAAACCAATCTTCAAGAAGTAAGCTACTTCTGAAAGGTCAATGAGATAATATGAAAGGCTACATCCTCAGGTAATAGAAATAAATTTTACTTCATAGGTTTCACTGTAATAGGGCTACATTGATTGAATCAGATGAAGTTTGTCCACACACTTTTAAAATTGATTTGTAACAGGAATGGGTGGGTTTGAGTTTGTTGGGTTGCTTTGGTTTTTTGGTTTTTTTGGTAAATCCATGTTTCCTAGTGGATTCTATAAGAACTTTGTGTTCTACAATTGTATTCCAATTTACGTAAGAGCATTTTCTCCTAATAATATGCATTGTCCATTTGTTTCTTACTGATTTTTCCAAAGTATTCTTCTTTTCTTTCCAGTATAGAAGTTATACTAATGCAGGTTACTAATGCAGAGATACTGAAAGTGCAAATTGAAAACAGTTAGCTAAATAGTTTTATCATTTACTGTGAACAGAAAACGATCTGTTCTTTTCTGTGTTCTTTCAATCAATAACATCTTCCATTTTGTGACAAGCTCCACCTGCAGTGTTAGGGCCCCTAATAGGGAAACTGCCTTCTTTTCATTTATTTTTCTTTCTTGTGTAACTTACCAATTAATAAAAAGAGTGACTCCTCAATAAAGGCCATCTAACAGTTTTCTAGGAAGCTACAGATTGGGTCCTCTGTTGTTGTTGAGAGTAATTAAATTTCTAGAAGAAAATGTTCCATTTTATTACAGTCAGCTTGAGTATACAGAAAGATGTAAAGCTCAGGCTGATCTGTAGCCCTCGGCTCAGTACAAATCACACCTGCAAGTCAGGTAAAAAGGTTAAAGAAATTAACCAGCCACATATTTTTCAAGGAATAATGCATTTTCTTGTTCTGGAGATAGAATCTTAAGCATGAACAGGAGAGGAGATGCAGGTGGTTTTTTGGTTGTTTGTCCAAGAATTCAAACAAAACTTCCTAGCCCAGGTTCTGGAGCTGCAAGTGCTGGGACTTGTATTCCTAAGTCCTTCAGTTCCTCTAGGAAACTCTGCATAGGCTCCTCAGTCACACGCTTTTTTGCACAATTGGTACCTTCCTTAATTAGCATTTCCCAGTGCTGTGAGCTTGAGCTAAACTGTTAGCTTGAGTCTTTCTCTCTTTGTTGTCCCACTAACTTTAATGAAGGCTGGAGTGCTAGAAAGCACGATCATCTTTCCAAGTCAGCCAAGAGTCTTTGACAACTTTAAAACAAATAATAGGAGAGCTGAATAGCTTTCATGTCCCCAGAGAGAAATGTATGACATCTATTGCTCTGCTTACAGAAAGCAGCAAATTATTCCCCAAAGTTTGGTCAATTAATCCAAAGGCCAAAAGTGCAAACCACATAACAGCAGTGAAACTCTGCCTTGTCTTTGGCCAGGCTGATGCAGTGAGATGTTCATGCATTTAGCAGCATAAACCCAAGAGTCCTCAGCTTGGATTCTAATATTGCCCTGAAAATAAGGGTGACAGCAATGTAGCAGCTCAAAACAGTGTCTTGCTACATCCTGCTTGAGCATGTCGTGTCTAGCAGGTTGGGATTGTACTATTATTAGATATCTTTACAGGAAATAGCAAATAATTTACTCAAGTTGTTTGTCTCATTCTCTAAATTGATCAGTGGCCAAAGAGAGTGGAGTGTGTGCGGATGCACACTGGTAAATAGATGCTAAATCTCATCCAAAACAAACTAACAAACAAACAATATTCTAATAAATACTTCCTACGGTAGAGTTCATTTAAAACATTTCATTTCTGTCTTTCTGAATCAGAATCATGAAACTAGTGATGAAAAGCAGAAATTATGGTTGTCTTGGTCACTGTTTCTGGGTATTTGAGGAACTACAAAAAGGCAGCATGGTAAAGCATGCTACCCTACCCATGCTGTCATGTTGCAGGACCTCAAAGGAGTATTTAAAAGGAGTGAATATATTAAAAGTCTACCTGCTAATTTTAGAAGTACAACTTCACCTATTGTGATACTTTATATAATGTCTACCCCACAAAAGAGTCTGCTCTCTATTAATTTTCAAATTTTTCCTAAAGGTTTAAAAGAATACTTTCTGAGGTTATAAATATATTTTGGATTTGCTTTTGTCACATATTTATTTGGTCAGCAACCACTTTAAGAGTCCTAACTGACTCATTTATGGGAACTACTGAAAATCTGAATGTTGAAACATTTTGCAAATAAAATTATTTAGAACCAAATAAATAATGAATGCACAAACTGAAGGCAGATTCAACCCACAGTGACTTACTAAGAAAAATGTAAACCCCTCAGATGAGAATTATACTTGAAGTTTACTATGTTTTTCTATCTCTGCTTCTTTTTAAAATAGTGATCTTTCTCTGTCTCATAATGATTCATGACCCTGGATATTGTAGCAACTTACATTGACGCACACATCTGAATTGTACAAAACAGGCTCCTGTGATGCTCTATAACTCACTTTGCAGCTACTTTTGTTTTAAACATCCTATCTGCAAATAACTTAAACAGGAAACTAAAAGTTTTGCTTTATTAGATTTTTATCAGCAAATATGTTGCATTTTAACAAAATCTCTAAAACTATTTATAATATTGTTATCCAGTTCAATCTTGAGAAAGATTAGATTTGTGTGTTTAATGCTCTGACTTCATCCACTCAATATGTACATATCATTGTAGAGCCGTTGGATATTTTTCTAAGCAAGAGCTTGAAAATAATAATGGTTGCTTGTTTGTGAAGAAAATTTTCACAGATGCAAATGCAACCCTAGGTATTGCTGTACTCAAATTTGGACATTTCAGAAGGACCTCCAATGAAGGGCTAAATATCCACAGTATCTGACATTGAACAGCTACCACATATACACAGGAAATGTATTTTGGATTAATTTACAAGGGCAAAAAGTTAAGGCACTAAAAGCACAGGCGGGCTGCTGTCACTCTGCTCACCCAGGACAGAGCCCTGTGCCTGGGTGGCGGTGTTAGCAGGCTCCCAGCAGTGCCAGCTGCTCTCCAGTAAGGGGTGGTAGCATCTGCTTGTGAGAGCCAGCCCTGGCTGCGCCTCGGCTGCCGGCACTCAGAAACCTCAGCAGCCCAAAAAGAACGGGGAAGTCTGTATGGAACACGTGCAGGAGGCAGTGAACTGGATATTAATTTCCATATATTGGGGTTTTTTTCCTTTTACATTTTTTTTTTTTCTGCTAAAAATATGTTACAGTAATTGCTGATAGTTTAAGAGTAATCTGCACAACAGTGTACATAAAGCACTTGGAATGCTTTGGAGCTGCTGCAGTTAAAAACCCCTACAACGTCAGTCGTGTTGAATCATGCAGGAATTTTAGATCTTACTCTGGGATAGCAAATACTTTTTGTGGGTATAAAGAAATGATGTTAAGCAATCTGTGTACTCGGAAGGTCCACAAAATTCTGATGAAGTGATAAATTGAGTCCATCTGTTCTGAAACTGCTCCATTTATGATCTCAGCAGAACAATGTATTTTCCATTTCCTGCAGTTTTAAAAATCTTTTATCTAATCCAACTTCCAGTGAAGACAATTCTTTTTAACAATAATTTTACTGGAAGATCCTTTCCCCTAAGAAATGGTCTGAACAGCCTGTGCACTCCTTCCATCTGAATGCTCCTCTAATTTCTGAGGGCTTTTGTACACCAGGTCCAAAACAGGAATGGGAAGACCAAGGTATGACTAGGTACTTTGCCCAAGACTGCACGTAGAAGCCTTGTAGGGCAGGGTTCAGAGGAGCAGAGTCCAACTCTCCTGCTGCTCAGTCCTGTGTCTCAGGTACGTAACCACTTCTCCAGCTGTACTCCTTATCTATTGTCTCGCATAGCTGAAACTGGATTTAAATTCCTTCCCAAAATTCAGCCTGAAATCATCTAATAGCTGGGCAGTCTCAGACAACATAGCCTTTCCCACTTTCCCAGCAATGTTGGAACAGGAACTCAGAGAGTCACAGAAAGCTGTCATGCTTGTGATGTGTGCCCTGAGCTGCTGCTCCCTCTGAGAGTCTCCTGCAGCACATCATTCGGGCCTACGGAGAGGGGAAAGCACCAGCTGGCTGGCAGGGCACAAATACAAACTGTATTTGGTTACTAAGGTATTGCTGCAGTCGTGGTACGTCCATGGATGACTAACACACGGCTGTAGCTGCAGGTAGCCAGGCACACACCTGCCTGCCATGGGCTGTGTGTGGTTGCCAGTGACTAACAGCTCACCAGATAAGCTTAATCCAAAAATCCATGGAAATCAGCATTTCTTTCTGCTGCTTCCAGTGAGCTTTGCATTGGACTTGAGGTGTGGTAGAGCCAGGCTCTGTCTGAATTAGTGGCCATATGTTTGAGGCTTGATGCTCTGGGGAACCACTGCCAGCCCAGTGAGAGTCCCAAGGAGCAGTCTGGGAGACCCAATGGAGTAAAGGGAGCCCGGTGCTGTGGGATGGCAATGTGGCAAGGCTAGGTGGGCACAGGGAGCCCAATGCTGTGGGATGGCAATGTGGCAAGGCCAGGTCCTGCTGTGGGGCACAGGGGCCCGGGGCTGTGGGGTGGCACGGCCAGGTCCCTCCGTGGGGCACAGGGGCCCTGGGGCTGTGGGGTGGCACGGCCAGGTCCCTCCGTGGGGCACAGGGAGCCCGGTGCTGTGGGGTGGCACGGCCAGGTCCCTCTGTGGGGCACAGGGGGCCCGGGGCTGTGGGGTGGCACAGCCAGGTCCTTCAGGGGGGCACAGGGGGCCCGGGGCTGTGGGGTGGCACCGCCAGGTCCCTCAGTGCAGCCCGGTCAGGTCCCTGTTTCCCGGGTGCTGCCTGCCTGTGACGAGGTGGGGATCCCTGCCACAACCACCACGGCAGTGGCCAGATGTTAAAAGTGACTGTAAACTTTTGTATTTTTCAGAGTCCCGGACAGAATTTTGTTTCCACCGCTGCACATCGTGAACGCTGATAGGGGGACACACACGGCCTCCCAGGCTGTGCGGGACAGAGCGGGGCAGCGCTGAGGGGGGAGCCCCTCACGATCGGAGGGGCCCATGACGATGGGGGAAGCCAGTGACGATCGGGGGAGCCCCTGACGATGGGGGAAGCCAGTGACAATCTGGGGGAGCCCCTCAGGATGTGGGGGAGCCCCTCGGGCCACCCCCCGGCGGTGCCGGCGGCGCTCCCGGAGCGGGAGGAGAGGCAGAGCAGGAGGGGCGATGCCGCCGCGGTCCCGCCCTCGCCTCGCCGGGGAGGCTCCGCGGGCCCCAGAGACACCTCGGGCGGCGGCAGGAGGAGGAGGAGGAGGAGGAGAGCAGAGCCCGGTCCAGCCCCAGCCCCGACACGCTGCCTGCTGCTCTTCGCCGGCCGCAGGTGAGAGCACCCCGGGAGTGAGGGCTCGGGGGTCGCGCTGCGCGGAGCGCGGCAGGAGGAGCCGAAGGCTCGATAGGTTTCCCCTGTAATGGTTATTTACTACCTCGTATGGCACCACTTGATACACTTGGGAAAGGCGAACAAATGTTGAGGCCCGTAAACCTTTTCTCCAAGTTTATTTCGCTCAGAAAAGGCGGATTTGGTAAAGCTGCGAGGCCTGAGTATTGGCACATGAATGGAGAAGTTGGGGGTGGTCTTTGGCGCTCGGAAGCCAAAAGCTAGCTTGGTTGTAGTAGAGGGTATTTCAGATCCTTTTTGGATTGCACTTTTTTAACACAATAGGGCTTTAAACTGCTGAAGGAGGTACTTAAATACCAGTGCGAACTTGAAATATCAGCAGTTTGGTTTGTGTCTTTTTGCAGAAGTTTGGTTTGTGTCCTGTTTTACTGCTGAATAGGTGAGTTATTTCTAATCTCCATGGGATGTGTTATGACATTTTTATAACAAATGTTAATAAAGGGATTAAAACACTTTAAAACATGTTGTACAGCGTTGGGTCGCTGTTGCTGGGATCTGATGTTTGCCAGTGGCAGGTGAAGGATATCTGGGACAGGGACATGTCATCACCAGCGACCCAGGACTATGTTAAGCCTGAGACTTCTGTCATAAGCAGTAAGGATGTGGTCAGCACAAGCGCTGAGAACTGGGCAGAGACACTTTGAAACCCTTTTTGGACACGCAAAGTAAATATGCAGTGTAATGTTTGAATTTGGTTCAGCACAGAAGTCTGTTTTTCTCCTGTCATATGTCTTATATTTTATTTATATTGAGAGCCTGACACACTTGGTTGTGGCCCAAGACCACACTGTGATAAATGCTGTGCAAATACAAGGTGGGGAAATCCACACAAATGTACCCAAAACCTTTGGATTTGATTCTGAAGTGGTTGAGATTTATTATAGGAAATAAAGCATCTAGGCACTACAATATGAAAATTTCTTCATAGTGGGAAATAGGCTGTAAATGTACCTTAGGGTGCATTAGGGACCTTACTGCTTTTGGTTGAAATTCATGGTGGAGAAGATCAAAGAGTGGTGATTTTTTTGTTTCTCTGGGGGGTGGGGGGTGTGTTGTTTTTTTTAATAGGAAAGAGTGACCTGGGAACTTCTAAAAGGATCTCATCTCAAGGGAAAAAATAAAAAAGAAGAAGAAAAAAAAAAAAAAAAAACAGGAGAACTTGTTTACTTGATGTCTTTATGTCTAAAAAGGAAAATTACCATAAAGAAATTCTGTAGCTATTATATATTTTGAAGACTAATGACAATACTTTCCAATACTATTTTAAAGCAGAATTCCAGGACAGCAAGAGAAAAACTCCAGGAGGGTTTAATGTTTGTGTCTAGGTCAAAAGTAAATAAATTTTTTGTTTGCTTGTTTTGGTGTCCTGATCTTTCAAAAGCTTAAGTCCTGATCTGGAAGGATTTTTATGATCTTCTGTAAGTGGAAAAAAAATGTGTTGAGGTGTATTTGCCAAAGTCACCACACCTGGACAGTTTCCCCTCTCCAGAAGTGTGGAACAGAAAGGAGGGGTGTGTGGAATACCTCTCCGAAAGCAGTAAGCCAGTACGGATTTCTGATGGCCATTATGGCATGTTAGTTCTGCTTCCAGAAGCCATTAGTAACAGCAATTAGGGTCATTGGGGGTTCTTGTAAAGCAGCCATTAAACTTCTTAAATTTTTCTTAATGAAGCTAATGTCAACGCCGTTAAGAGTAAACAAGGGAGAGACTTCATTCCCTAATGTATGTGGGTATTCCCTAATGTGTGTCGGTATTCGTGTCCTCATGGCTTGTGCTAAGTGACAGAGCAGGTGCTGGTGCACAGCTAATTAGTTTAAGGAGTAAGCCTAGGGATGATGATCACTGTTTCATGTCAAGGTGGGTGTTTGTGTAATTGCCAGTTGCTCTTAGATTAAAATAATAGAAAAAGACAGTATTACCCATGGAATTAAAATAAAATCTCTAAATTGAAATCTTAGATTTATTCATGTGTTCCACCTTCGACTTGGGTTTAACGTTGCAGAACTTATTAAAATTACTTGTTCTAACTTATTATGGAGTTTGTAAAATATAGGGTGAAATACTTCACCCAGTTATTGTTCCCTCAGTCTTAGAGTTTGTGCTGAAGCTACGTTTTATCTTTCTAAGGATAAAAAAGGAAAAAGGATCCAGACTACTTGGCTTTGTTCCAGATTAATACAATGCACTCAGCATCTGCAAAGCTTCTGTATTGCAAGTGTCGCTTGGGATTTTTCTGTGTAGAAATACCACTCTTTTTGTGTAAATCGAGGGGTGTTTTACCGTCCTGGGAGGTCAGGCTGGGAGCTGAGGTGTGCGGGGGCAGCAGAGGGGTGTGAGGTGGTGTTTGGGGGCTCTGGGGAGCCGCTGTCCCTCGCTGCCCTCCCCTGTTCTTCGCTCTCCGCCACCAACAGCTGAGCCCACGGGCAGCTCCGGACACCTGGGCACAACCACAGCCTTACAGACCTTCCTTAAACCAGCGAGGCTCTCCGGGTGAAAGCCGGGACCTGCCTGAGCCAAAGATCTCTCTCCTTCCCTAGTAAAACCCGGTCAATATTCAAATTGTGAAGGGCAGGGTCCAAAAGCCCATTTGAGGAGTTAACCGGTTCTTTCAAAGGCTGAATACCTTATATAAAGAGGGGGATAATCTGTTAAACTAGAATCTGCAAAGTTTCAAGATGATTGTTTGCTGAACTGACAGGATGTTACAGTGTGAAATAGTTTGTAAGCACTGTGCACAGATCATCTTGTATTAAAATAAGGAAGTGCAACTTCTTCCTCAGGCTGTTACAGCAGACTTCACCAAGAGTCTGTCTTGTGCTTGCAAAAAAAATTGAGTTTTCTATTTTGCATTTTGAGAATAGTAAAGATATAGATCTTGGATTTCCTCCTACTCTTACAAAAGCAGGACATTTTCATCCGGAAGAAAACACTGCCTTAAAAAATTAGGAGTTTTACAACACTCTTATCTCATAATAAAAATCATTATCATTGTTATCTGCAGAGACTCGGAAATCACTTTAAATAACTGTTGTTGTTTGTCTGTCACCTCTGACACCATCCTATTTTCCTGGGGCTCCTCAGATAGGATCCAGGTTCTGTCTCGTGGTGCTGAGCAGCAGGGTGCTCCATATATGCAGGCAGGGGGACAAGCCATACATTGGATTTTTTCTCTGGAAGTGTTTTTTTTTGCTTAATAATAACATATGATAGCATAAATGTGCTGTAATTATATGATATTTCCTGCACACCATGTGTCGGTTGCTACTGCTGAATGTTACCGCTTCAGTTACTAAAATGAGGATGTAAAAGGTGGAATTATTCTGTCTAGGTTACTCAAAGATAAACAGCAGAATTTAGTAGAACCTGTGGCTGCTGTTCCTTTTCCAGCCAAAGCATTGCTTTACCTCAGTACCTTGGAATTATGACATGTGTCAAAATGTGCCCTTCAAACAGCTTTGTTTAGTGTAGTCTCTTTTCAGTAGCACTTTTATAAAAAATAAACAAACCTTCTCCTCTGCAGCAGCCAAGCTGCTGGTTTGATTTCTCCAGCACAGGCCCTGCAGTTCAGAGGCTTCAAGTCTGTTGGTGCTTTAAAGAAGAAGCAAAGTCAAAGCTGGCTCTGCTGTGACAGCAGGGCTGTGTGCACAGCTTTTCCTAAGAGCTTCCTTCACAGCTAATGGCCAAAACGTTCCTCTCTTAGCAGCTGTTCTGTAATCCTCTTTTCAGCATTTAAAAGTGGCTTCTGGTCTGTAATTAGAGAGAAGGAACCAACAGGGTGTGTTTAGCTTCTGTCTGTGGGCACAAAACTAAAGTGAATAAGCAATGATTCTAGTTAAACACGAAGTAACAAAGATTACCAAGGCTGCACCTGGTGTAAGTCAGAGAAAGGGGACAAGTTTCTTCGAGCAGAGCTGGCAGTTTCTGGCAGCTTCTCCCCCAAGTGCTGCTGTGTGCTGCGCTCACGCCGTGTCTGGGTTTGTTTGCTCAGGTTGCTGCTGAGTTGCTTCACTGGCAAAGCGAAGGGAAGGGGGTGAATTTCAGGCTCGTTCTCCAGTGTCCTGCGTGGCTTAAGGGCAGTGGTAGGGCTTTGTCCCCCTCTCTGTTCTGTGGGATGCACAGACAAGTACTGTTTGTCATGCAAGTTGTCATTCAGCGCACAGCAAAAGGAATGTGTTTTTTTAGCTGTTCAGCAAGAATAGCATAAATTCCTTTTTTTTTTTTTAAATAATGCTGCCTTGTAAGTGGCTTGTTATAAAGCCACAAGCTTAGTCTCAGAATCAATACAAAAATGCTTTAAAGGGCTTTAATAAAGTTGTCAGGTCTTGAGACTGCATGGTTTATTTCAAGGAAAGAGACAACGTAGCAACTGTTTTATTGGTAGACAAATGTAGAAGTAGTTTGCCTGTGACTGTATCATTTTGGGTTTAGGTTGTTACTTTTCACTCCATGACTTTTTGTAATGACTAATAATGGTAAGTTAGCATGTCAATGAGTTGAATAACATATTGTAGTAAGATGCTTTTCATTTATAATATAGCCTGGGTTTCAATATTTACTTATTTACTTTATGTCCAGTCTGGGACATTTTCTGCTTTATTTATGTAAAAATATGAATTTATTCAGGGGGTTTTTGAAAGAACTAGTTGATGATCAAACCCTCTAGAAGTGACTAATTACTGGAATACTGTTTTCCATCCAAGTAACCAAAATGGTGAGGGAGCAAGCATTCCAGTAGGATGACAGAGCACATGGAAGGGCTGGGCAAGGAGTGCAGCTGAGAAGGATCTCACAAGGTGGATTGGGACAGACTAAGCTCACTGGGGTTTATTTAAACTCAGTTGAAATTAATGGAAATGGTGATAAAGCCCTGATCACTTAAATGGCAGATATTCTTAGCACCTGGCTTAGGTCAACCTGAGTCCATCTGCTGTGGTATTTCAGGCAGGGCCTGCTTGCTCAAACAAGCTCAGGCTTAGTCAGGCTGTGGGGAAAAGCCCAGACTGGGTCAAGTTGAGAGAGGATGAACTTTGTGCTGGAGCTTTTCTGTGTGTCTTTCTCTTTTTCCCTGTTATTGCTACTGAGCACATGGGGGAATAAATAAAAAAAACTAAATTGCAGTAGTAGAAGAGAATTTTGGTTTCAGTTTTCTCATTTGAAAGGAAGTTGGGGTGCTGCTAGCAGAATTTTCTCACTTCCTGACACTCTTTGCCTGACCCGCTGCTCCTCCTATTCACCTCCTTTGCTGGCAGTTCTAGCTGTGAAGATGACAGGTATGTCAATGCCAAGGAATCAAACATTTATCTATTTGTGAGAAATATGTTTGTTGCAATAAATTAAGATAACAGAAAATGTGTTAAATGAATTTCAGCATTACTAATACATTTTAATCAGGAACTGGGTTTTGAGGCTAAAATTTATCTTCCTCTAAATTTGACGTAACTACCAGTCACTTTGTAGTCTTGTGAGCAGATTGAGTTTTGGGGTTTTTGGGCCCAGTTTTGCTCTGTTATGAAATACCCACCTTTTTCACGATTTTTCTATTTTTTTCCAACAAGGTCTTTTGTATGTATAGGAGGGCACAGCCTCTTTTGGGAACCTCTTTTAAATCCCATTCTGGTCACTTTTTATGTAACAGTGACTAATGATTGGGTAAAAAAAGTGGTTTTTTTTCCTAGAAAGATATGATTTTGAATATGAACACAGAAGTAAGTGCACTGAAGGCTGTGATTTTTGGGGTGCAGCTAAGCTGGCTCAAGGAGCAGCTGTCACTAAAAGCCAGCAGCTCTGTTCACTTCCTGCCCCTGTGCTTCTACCCCACCCTGGAGTCAGCCCTGGTGCTCATCTGACCTGCTGCAGGGATGATTCATGAAGCCAAATGGACAAAACACAGGTTTTTTTCATAGGATAAGCATTTTTGAAGTATGATTTTTTTTCCTCTGTAGGAACAGAACACCCAGGCTAGAGGAAGTGGCCAGAACATATTGTTGAACTTCTAGAGTCAGACAGGGACAATTCCCTCCTTGTCAGTGGTGGCTGTGCTGTGTAATTGGGCTCCTGGTTATCCAAGTAGTAAGTTATACTTCTGAAACATGCTGGAAAAGTGACCTGGACTCTGTTTTGGTTGAAGGTATTGCCAGCTGAATTGTTATCCCAATTTCAGTATTTCTTAAGATTGAGCTCTGTTCCTCTGTTTTACTTGTACAGCAGGAAATGAACATAAAAATATTTCACTGTAGTACTTTTCAAAAATAATTTATTTTTTTGGTCAAGTTCCTGAGGAGTATCCTGTTTTGAATGTAGTAGTTCTTACTTTTTATTTTTAGATTGTTAATTGTAACAATTACAAGCCCCTCCTCTCTCGGGATGCTGCACTATTAAAATAAGGCAGAAGATGCTTTGCAGCGCTACAGCAACAGCTGAGCTGATGTATATTGTGGTTTGCTTGGGACTGTGCAGTGTTGTTGCACATTAGATAACACAAAATTCACATTGGAAGGTACTCAAAGCTAGGAGATGCTCTGAGAAAGTGAGAACTTGATTTGAAAACAGTACGATCACCATGATGATCTCTCAAAGAAATAGGAAACCCCAGAGTAGTGACTTGGTAAGAGCAGTTTGATGCAGTTTTTACAGTGCCACAAAAGGCAAAATTCCACACAGGCTGTTTTATTTTCCCCAGTGGGCTGATGTGTTGATTGCTTGTATGTTCAGAGCTCACTTGTGGAGTTGTAGAATAAGATTCAGTGACACAGGTTGTCAGTCTGAGAAGAGCTGAACGTGGGTGTTAATTGCTCCTGGTCAGATGCAGACCAATTATTTAATGATCTTTTTAGATAAAGGAGATTAAATTGCAATTAATAATATATTGGGAGTACAAAGGGGAGAGTTTTGCTTTTCAAAATTCTGGACAAATTTAAGCAAGAAATAAGAGTTGCTCTTTTCTTAGATTAATTCTGTATTCCATAATCATTTGTCAAGCATGTTTACACAGGGAATTTGGATGTAGTTGTAGCTAAACTGGTTTATCAGAGTAGCATGAAACACTTGTTTTACATGTTGAATTAATTTCTGTCCTGCTTTTGTGCAGGCAGCTGCACTTGGAAGTAGATTCTCCTCTACTTGTTTTGAACTGGATTGTTTGTGGTTAGGCTTTTCCTGGAGCTCTCTGCTGCCAATAAAAATGTATATATGTAAAGATACATAGACATCTATTGGTATAAATAAAGAAAACTAAAGCATCAGTTCTGAAGGCCACAGAATCCAAAATATTGTGCTTGTTTCTTTTTATCTTTCTGAATGGCAGCTCCATTGTATTGTGTATCAGTATCCCAGGCATCATTCTTTGGGCTTGTGCATTTACATACAGACAATTTTTTAAGAAGCAGTGGCCAAAAAAACCCCTGAACAACCAAACTTACTGCTTGCTGTTAAGTCTGAGGAGTGTTGGTTGTAGAAAGTATGGGAACTCTGGGAATTGAAAAGCCATTAATCAGTTGTTGCAGTTTTTACATGCTATAAAAATGCTCTCATTAAAAATAGAAGGATTTTCAAGAGGCGAAAAAAGTGATATTGGGGGGAGAAGGAAGGATTTAACTGTGCACTGCCCTCACAGAAATGGGATGGGTTTCAGGCAGAGGAGACCTAATTATATTGTATTATTATTGCATAATGATACTGGAGTGCACTTGGGAAGAGCTTTCCCTGATCCAGAGTCAGGCTTGGGTGAGTGCCCTTGATGGAAGGGGACTCTGGAGAGACCAGAAGGGAGAAGGCAATGAATGTCCTCTGAAACCTGGTTTATTTTAAAAGCACTTCTGAAGCAGCTGACTAACACATTGGAAATCAGGTTGTCCAGAAATACTTTTAAATTGCTGTAACCTGAACTGTGCTGTCAGAGCAGTGGCCTGGCAGTGGGCAGGGGAAGTGTGCCAGTTCTGAGTGGGGAGCTACTCCACCACTCTTTTCAGCCTCATGGTTGAATTTTAATAAGTTCTCTTTTTGTGTGCAGCTTAGTGATGCTATCACCCTGATTTGAGCCTTCTTTGCAAGGCACCAGCCAGCTGTGTTTGTGTCCACCCCATGTGCAATCCTTTAAGCACCTGAGGATTCTGGGTACTGCCTCTCTGCACCCATTTACTGACCCTGGACCTTGGGAACAAATGCCTTGGATATTAAAATCAGTTCTGACTCTGTCTTTTTGAAGTAAACAAACTTTTCTGGAGTCCCATGAGCTATAAATACTTAACTCTTGGAGGCATGAGATAGCTGAGAGTCATGAAGACATAGAGCTAGTAGCAGGGGGAATTTTTTAAGTTTCCCAGGTGATGCTGGTGATTGCCTGTCAGTGCAAAACAAACCATACAGCATGCTGTTTGCTGAATCTTCCCTCCTTTGAAGTATTTAGGATTTGGTCAATGCTTCCCAGGGTTCCCATACCCCTGTTCCTGTACTTGACACCCCCAGCACAGGCTTTTCTTTGCTCTGTGAGAAGGATCAAGGAGCCTTTGATTCCTGTTCCCAGTGCAGCTGTGTGACCCTCTGGCCACTCACAGACCCCCGGGTGGTCTGTTGCATGGTTACCATACAATTTGAGTTCAGACCTGAAAAACTGGTTTTTAAATGCACCAACCACCTGTTCAGCTAGGGAACAGCCAGGTGATTGTGGATGATCTTTGTTGGTGTCTTATTCCGCACAGGAGGCTGAGTGCTGCTCCTGCCTCAGTGCAGTGCCATAGCAGCCCTCCCTGTGTCCCCATGTCACATGAAGGACTGTGAGCCTAAAGAGCTTTAGTGATGTCTGGGCAAACTTCAGATATGTGTCAGCTCCTGTGACAGCCACGAGGAATTTGTGATTACAGAGCAGAGCTTCCTCACCTGCCCCAGCAGTGCACACAGGCTGCACAAATATCTTCTAACATAAATGTATGATCTTACACCAGGGGAGCAACATGGTAATTATGGCCACACTCATTTTTAGACAATAACCTGAGAGAGTGGCTGCACAAAATGTTGTCGGTGGTAAATTAAAATGCCCTAGTTATTACCTGTGTATACTGTTATCCAACATAAAGTAAATGTGGGACAAATTATTCTGCTTTTCTTTACAGGAGGCTGTGAGTTTGTATATTGGCAGTTACTATGGGAAATTTTATATGCTATTAATCCTCATGTTTTAATTGATCTGCTGATAATTTGTTTGTGTAACTAGGTAGGCAGTTTTCTTTGCCATGGTAGCCTTTAAAAAAGTCTTTGATAATTTGGACAGATCTTTTTTAGCGTGCAAAATGTATTGTGTGCCTTTTTATTGGAAGTAAAGCTTGAGTCAGAATGATCTCAAGATGTATTTTTCTCTAGTTCTAATCACCTGCTTGGGGTGATTGCTTGTATTCCTATAAGCTATTCATTAATTATTTTTTCCTTTCTATGTTGCTATATAGCTAACAGCATGGAACATAGTTTTTAATAACATGATGGTAACCTGAGAGGTCACTGCACCTTCTTTGCCAAACATGGCTTTTGGTTATGAATTGTTTACAAAAAGAAGAAAGGCTTTCAGAATTGTATGCTGATTTCTCACTTGTCTTATGAATTTTTACCACCTTTTGACCTAAGGCAAGTTCTCCTCTGCAGTTAAATGCTAAAAGCTTTGCTTAAAACACAGTTTTGTGATTTAGGGTTCACTAAAAAAGTCTGATAACATTAATATTCTGATAAAACACTAATGCTGTGTCAGTGGGCTTAAACATTCTTATAACTTCCTTCCTGTCTTAATGGAGAAGTCAGCAAACTTTTCAACACTTTGTTAGGACCTTGAGTTTTTTAGACATATTTCCCAATAATTTCAAGCATACTAGTTGATGAAATATATTATGAAGATTATATGCTCTGTTTCTGGACTGTGCCACAGGGTTTTTGTATTGATGCAGTTACCTTGGGTTTGTACTGTCCCTTGCTTGTGCAAGAGATTAATTTCAGGCCAGAACTAGACATACTGCCTGCTCAGAGTCAGAATACTGACACAAAAATCTGCCTTTATTGATGAACTTCCTGGCTGTTCTTTTGTTTGACTGCTGCCAGAATGAGAATCTGCCTTTTCTTCTTTGGGATTTCTTGACCCTCAGTCTGAGTTGGTTGCTGCGTCATTGACTGAATCATCCCCGTTCCTCAGACTGACCTCCTCCTGATCCTTTCTGCAGGGTCATAAAACCAGGGCAAACTGGGAGAATCACCCAAGGACTCAGAGGAGGAGCCCAGAGCTGCTCCCTGGCTGCAGGGGAGAGCCCCTCTGGTGTCTGGTCTGTCTTGGGAGGTCACTCATGCATGCCCTGTCAGCCTCCCCTGGGAACCACAGTTTGTGCTAACGTCCACATTTATCTCAGACAGAGGACGAAACATTAAAGGAAATTGTTAAATATTTAACACCACTAAGAAAAATTGATGTATTACTTACTATATTTGCTGCCATGAGTATCTGTTTTTACAAAATTTTAAGTTTTGTTTTTTGTGGCTGATTTGAGTCCTTGCTTTATGTTCACAGTACAGATTTGTTTCCAGCCATGATGTTGGTAAAGTGGACCTCTAGTATTCATAGTATGTGTGAAATATCTCTTATATGTAGTTTGTTTGATGTACAGCTTTGATTTTACTTTTACTTCTTTTGTTTGTCATCCTGTCTAGGAAATCGGGATTTGATTTCATAAGTCAGTGGTGTGGGTGGAGAGTTCAGTGAGTGTTGGTTTCCATGTTGAACATATTTAGACACTAGCTAGTGTCTAATTATAAAAACTTAATGCTTTCTGAATTTGTGCTTGACGTCTGCAACTGACAGTGTACAGTATGTTTCCTAATGGGACACTTTTTTCTTGTACCCCACTGGTTTTCTTTGAACGTCACTTGAACTTTTGCACATTTCTTGCAGATCTGCTGTCTTCCCCACACACGTTTTTTTGAACTCCACCTAAAGCTGGGAGCTTGTGTGAAAGACATAGAAAGCCTTTTTCTATGCTTGTCACTGAACGCTTTCAGTGTTTTGTTTCAAAAGACACTTTCAGTGTCTTTTTGTAAAAATGCTGTGGGGCAATTGGTGTTCCAAAACCTAAGTTTGACTGTTTGCTTATATCATTAATGTCAGCTTATTTTATCATCTGGAGTTTCTTTGTGCTTATATATACTTAGAGGGTATATTAAACAATTAGACAGTGATGAAATTATTGGTATAGTCCAATGTGTATGTGCCTGAATAGAGTAACTGCTAACAGTCACTTTAAGGAGTGGACTTAAAATGTAAAAATTCCTGGTAGACATTTTTGTTTATTCCTTCTCTTCCTAGTTTTAGGTCTGTATGCTTACCATGTTGATCAAGTAGTAGAAGTTTGGGTGTAAACCATTGTTTTATGATTTAAATGAATGTTACAGCATTTTTTGTCAGTGTGTAATACATAGAGTACCCAGAAATGTAGATTTGCCTGTTTCATGCACAGGTAAGGTCACTGAAGGGTTGGATGCACTTATGAATTCCCTTACCCTGAAACACTTGGATGTTAGTTCCTGGATGAAGTGGGTTGACTCAGTGATAAGTATGAATATGGGGTTTGTCATATTGTGCATTATATTGTATTTTAGTGGTTTTTGCTTCATTTGTTGAAATTAATTTATAACCAACAAAAATAAATGAAGTGTTAATGCGTGGGGTTTGGTTTGTAAATATTTGCAGATTGTGTTACATCAGAAACACTCTAAAAATGTAAATGTTTGGCTTTTTATTTCTCACTGGGAACTCATATGTCTTTTGAGTCTGGTAATCAAATGCAAAAAATACTTGGTTTGGAGATTAGCTTCTGGAAGGTGTGCAAGATAAAAAAAATATTAGAAGCTGAAAATTGGTCACAAATGATTGATATTTTTTCTGTTTGTGTGCTTAACTCGCTTCTGTCTAAAAGAGTGAGCTAAGCTTTTCCTTTTGGTGTATTTCTTGCCATAGAAAAATTGTAAGTTGGATGGGAAGAACATCTATTTTTTTCTCTGTGTGAAATGACTTGATTTTTAGGCAGCAGACTTGAAGTGTGTTTACTGATGGAAGCATAAACCTGGCAGTCCAAAGATGTGAGTGGTGCTTACAGGGTGATTCTAGCAAGTCTGATTTATTTCTGGCTCTTTCATTCTGTGAAATGTTGATAGAAATAAGAGTACATGAGGTCTTATTTACTCATCCTGGAAGCTCCCAGACAAAAGTGGAAAGTGTTCTGGACATTAACAGTAATTTGGCTGCTGGAAGTTGCCCAAAGTACTGGCAGTGTGTTCTTGCTCTTACTGAAAAATAAAGTAGCAGCTCTTCTTTCTCTCATAAGTGTATTTGTGTCTGGATCCTGCTCAGCAGCCTGTTGTGAAAGTCATCACTTCCAATAGCCCCGTGCCCCAGGGACCTCCACAGGGCATTGACGGGCTCTGACTGACTCAGAGCCCGAGCTGTTGACACTGCTCATCTAGAAAAATGATGCAATTACAGCTCTCCTCCCCACTCTGGGAAAGCATCTTGAATCTTCTCATTCAGTTTTCAGAGGTAGGGTGAGCCAATCTGACTGCAGTGAATCTTCCCTGCTTGCATATATTTATCTGTCCTTGTTTTTTACAGTCTTGAATATTTCCTGCAGGTCACAGACTGTGCATAACTGAACTGTTGATGGCTTTTGTCATGTGTTAAAATAGAGAATTTCAGACCACCCCGACTACTTGCTTGATGCAGAAGGCATCGAGAGGTCTGTTTTCTCCTGAGAAGCTGATCTCCTCTATTCCTGGCTCTTGCATCTCTCTGGGTTGTTCCTCATCTTGGGGCACATGTGGGAGCACCGTTCCTCCCTGTGACTTAGGTTAAGGAGCACATTCCTGCTGTCACCTTGTTGTTCTGCCTCTGCTCTGCAGCCAACTGCTCTCAGCTGTGCTGGCTGAGCTGCCCTCCAAGCTGCTGTGCACCATCACTGATCCTGTCTGCCTCTTGGGCAGAAAGGAACAAAACCTAGGAGAGAGAGAGGGTTATTTTTGTGTTTCTGTAGTCCTAGAAACAGTGACATGCACATACTGAAAGAATGGTGTGGCAACAAGATAGGAATAAGTGGCAGGGAGGAAGAGGGAAGAGGAGAAGAAACTTGTTGAGCAAATATTACTGCAGACACCCCAGTTGTGGAACCAGAGCCAGGACCTGTGGCTTTATTTCTTTAAAATGAACAGCAAAACTTCCTGTTTCTGTTCATTAAACTGACATAAACCCTGTGTGTAGGGAGGATGGTGATTTATGAATAGGTGTGAAGCTGTTTGCAGCTGAGCACATCCCAGACACCTCCCATTGCACACGTGTGGTGTCCCCAGGTGTGCTGCTCAGGCAGGTACCGAGCTGTACCTGGGCAATAAGGCAGTGTCAGCTGCAGCTGTACCTCAGAAACACTGCTGGTGTTTCAGCCACGTGAAAGGAGTGAAAGGAACCTCGTGATTCCATCCCCTCTTCTGTCACACCATTGCTCAGAGGGGCTGATTCCATTTGCTACTGAAAAGCTGGTGTTAAGGGATCTCCCTGAGTTTCTGTAAGTGAATTTACAGCTCTGGTTGCTGTGTTGTTTTTGTAACCACCATGTCTGACAGTGGGAGCTGAAGCATGGGCATTCTGCTATCCTTAACATTATGCATTCTTATCTAATTATATATTTATTTTTGAAAATATAATGCTATTACACAATAACTTAATTATTATTTTATGTGATATTTAAAGCGCAGCGTTGTGCTTCCTGCCACAGCTGAACAGACATTCTCCTCCAGGAATTATATGTTTCTGGAAGCATGAGAATAAAGTCCAGCAAATATTTAAGTGCCAGCAAAGCACTTAAATATGTTTTTTTGAATAAGTTGTTATAGTCCAAAATTATCTGCGTCTTATAAGCTTGGAACTATTCCTTGGAAATATCCTAAAATGTCTTGAGTATTCATTTATTTTGTTTGTGCCTTTTGTGGGTGGATATTGGTATTAGGTCAGTTCCTTTAGGAGAGAAGAAAGGGGATACCACACACTTGGAGTCTGTCAGCTGAAAATCCATAGGAGGGAGGAAAGAAATGAATTTGAATTCCTTCCTTTAAACAAATTAGTTGTCCTTCTCACACAGGGGCTAAGGGCTTTGGAAGGTTTTGAGAATTTTTATGTTCACAAGATGGAAATATGGGATTACAAGGAAGAAAAATAGCTCTGGAATTTACTGTGTTTTCACTACAGGATGTGGTTATTGAAATAATGCTCTTGTGCTTTTGGCAATAGTTGACTCTCAGGCCTGCTCTTAAATTTTGCTGAACAACTTCAGTGAGAGAAGTAATCAGAATTTTGAACAGCTGGCACTAATTAAATGGGTGATTTGTGCTTCTACAGGAACTCCTTGATCTACCAGGGAAGAATTGACCAGTGAACTCTCAACTTTGGCTGCTCTTCCCAGACCTGCTCCTGAGGTGTTTCATAGCATGGGTTTTGGTTGAGCACTTTCCTTGTGTGCAACTGCTGGCTTTCTCCTCGGGGCTCTGTGCAGAATGCAAGCTCTTTGAATCATGGTTTTCTTTAATAAGCTACCTGCAGGTTGGATCTTCAGGCTGCGGCCATTAGTCGTTTGTATTTTGTTGGGGCATTGTATTAATGAAATTTTGTATTTTCCTTCCTCAGCATCTGAAGATAAACTTGGGATGGATGAGCTGTGTAGTTCAATTACATTTTCATTGAAAGATATTACTTTCTCTAAGTTTTGAATGGTTACTTCCTAGATTGTAATTTCTCAATTGTTGGTACTTTAAAAAAAATCTCATTATGCCATCTGATCTGATGGTGAATAGTTGATGTTGCATAATTATTTTTGTACATTTTCTGTATTGTTTTGTTGATTTAAGTCTCCCTAAAATTAATCAAGGACTGTACTTGTTACATACACAACTGTTGTTGTACTTCTCTGTACTCTAATACTCCAAACTTCAAACAAAGGAAACATCTGGAAAGTAATAGGGATGTTACTTTGTAACTAAGTTACCTATTTTTAATACTCTAAGGTTTTGGGGTTTTTTCACTTTTGACCAGTTTTAGCTTGATAAAGTTCAGATAGTTAAAAAAAACCAAAAATCCCCAAACCACCAAAACACGGTAAAGCAAATCTGTGCTGCAGGTGCAGCATTGATCCAGCAGCTCAATGCCACACAAAGAACAATTTGGTAGGTGTGAAAAGCAACTGCTGCTGTAGCAGCAAGGTGCAGGGCTCATAATGTAACTGGTTAAATGTTCTTCAGTCAAAATGAAAGCGCCCCACAAGCTGTTGCTAGGGAAATAGGTGCCTGTGGTGAGTGTTGAATGCAGAGAGGCTTGTCTGTCTTGCAGATCAAAAATTGGCTCCAAGTACTTTGTGTATCACTTTACTGCCGGAAACTTGCTGCTTATCAGCAGACTGGTCTCTGTGCCTCTGAGGAACTTCAGTTACAAACACAGAGAGAGCCTTATTCTTTTTTAACTCTCTTCCCTTTACATTTTGATGTGAAGTATTTCTCCTGTGCATTATCTTTGTTTATAATGTCTGTGTAGGACAGGAATATCCCCAGGACCTGATCCTGAGGGCACTTCTAGAGAGCAGCACCTTCATCCCTCTGTAACTAAAAGGAATCTTGCATCTATATAACTGTTTATCAGGGGCTCTGGACAAAATAATGTTTTTAGGCATAGCTTTTAAAAATAAAAAAAAAAGTTAAAGTCAGCGAAACTTTGTCAGGTTGGTATAGTCGTTACATTAATTCTCCAAATCTCATTGTAAGTCTCTAAGGTGTGTTATAAGTATGAATTACAGCTAAGCACCTTAATAAATATGGGGTTTAAAACTGGAGTTTTTAAAACTGCCACAGTTTATTTTTCTAAAAGGCACTGTGATATTTCTGGGATGCTCTAACTATTCAGCATCCTCCCGATGTCCTGCTCTCCAGATCACACTGGTCCATTTCAAAGGAGCACACGGTATCTCTTGTGATTATCAGAGACTCCTCCTTAGTGCTGGATACGTGACACAGTGAAAGTAAAGCAGCAGCTTATTTAGGCATTCCAAATTGTACATGTAACAGGTTTAACAAAGTCTTATTTTTATCTGCTGTTACGCATGCACACACACAGCAGATTCATATCTGCCTTTTCAGATGAGTTCTCGGAGATCTTTTGTGGCTTTTCTTCTCATCTCTCTCCAAGGCTCCCAAAAGGCTTTGTCAGGGTTTTGACCTTTTACATAACAATCTTTTCCATCTTTCACCCAACTTTTATGAATGCTGATGCATGTAGGGCTTGGCTAGGTACAGCTAACTCCTGGCCAAAATCTAATGGAAATGGCCACAGCTGTCCCAGGACTTAGGTATGAGCTGGGCATTTAACCCACTGTGATAGGATGGAGTGCCTGTTTTGAGTAGTGGTTCAAGTAGTTGGTATATTTTAGCAAAAAATTAACAGAAAATGGCAGTAGATTTACTTCAATTCTTTTTGTGTAACAATACTTAGCATCCACTCTGATTTTGTGCCAGATTATTTGGCAGTTTCCTTTGCCTTCTCCTTTCCAGAGGGGGTCCCTGAGGACAGAGCTTTGGGGTGAGCAGTGAAGTTGATGCTGATACTGTCTCTTCCCAGCACAGCTATTTAACTTGAATCAGGCTCCTCAGTGCCATCTTAATTCTGATTTCCTGCTCTGGGCCTCTCTTTGGGTTGTTGTTTCAACATTTCTGTGTAACCATTTACTCCTCTTCTTGGTTCATGCCCCTGGTGAGTGTGCACTGGATTCCAACAAGGAACAGTGAGGACCCAGGGCTCCTGACAGAGCCTGGTACTGTGCTGGGGTGTTGAACTTTTTTGGCATCATCTCACATCTGAAGAGCTGTTCCCAGAATGTGTATGAAGAGGATAAAGCAGAAAGAGACTGAGACAAAGCCAGGAGCTGTTATGTGTGATATGAATTCCCCTACCAGATACTTGGTGCACTGGGTTCAAGGATGATACCTAACCATGTCTTGTCATCTGCCTAACTGGAGACACAATTTTCTGCTCACAGCATCCTAGGAATATGCACTTCTGCCCTTTGGTACTCCAAGACAAGCAAACTTAGTGTCAGAGTCTCTTCATTTCCACACTGGCACTAGACAAGTCTTCATCCAGAGTTACAAGGTCCAGGGAAGGAATGTTTTGTTGGTGTGCTTTTGGGGTTTTTTCCCAGCTGCTTTCCTGCCATATTGTCATATTCGCTGATCTGCAATATTTTAAATTGTTTTGAATTATATAGTTTTTAATTTAAGTTACCCTTCATGGAGTGTCTTTTTTTTTTTTTTTGCTGCTATTTGGTCTTATGTGTAACAAAACTTACTGGAAAAGTAGAACTTTCATTATCTATGATGCTGTGAAAGTTAGTAAAACATTCTTATCCTATTTTTAGCAGAGTTCCCTTTGCTGTCACGCAGGCCTTGCCTGAAAAACATTGGGATCAGTTAGCATAAAGACAATGCCTCTCATCACTCTTGAGTCTTCTTCTCAGACATTTCCAGCTGTGATTGTTTCAATCAGGTTATATTCATGTCACAATACAGTTAAATACTTTTTCTTCTACTGATTGTCTGAGTAAAGGTTCATAAAATGTATGATGGAGTAGAGTTTTCTTCCTTGAACTTTGAAGGGAAGAAATAAAACATTGTTAATGCCTACAGTGGTCCTTGGAGTAAAGATTCCCTGTCTTGTTGCAGGTTCCCACGTGTGGTACATCAAAAGATTTAGTGTCAAGGATTTAACCTGAGTGGGCTGCACTCACTCTCCTGTAGGAATTTCAAAATGATGGAACAGACCATGATGGAGTGGAGAAATATGGATTTTGCCAGTGAATCTTGTGGCCTGTAATGGTAAGCAAACAACAAGCATGTGTTTCTTATCAGTGGTCCCAGTAAATAAAAGCCTGGATAGTCTGTTGTGCACAGCTCAGCACTGCAGTGCAGGTGGAAATGCTTTCTCAGTGCTGCTAGGGTGGGTGAACACCTGGCCCTGGGGCTGGCTGGGCACTGAGCAGTGCAGCCTTCACTCCAGGCCTCAGTTTGGAAGGCTCTTCTGTAAACCTCCTGGAGCTGTGAGGCACCAGCTGCAGGCTGCTTTGGGAAGTGACTTTTGCCACATCCAGAAGATTTGCTGTGTTTGTGGTAATATTTCAAGTTTGGAATTAACTAGTTCTGCTTTAATACTCATTAACTGGCTTTAGTATCAGCAAATGCAAAGGACAAAGCTGCTTCAAGAGAATTTAATTTACAAGTGCCTGCTTTGTTTTAGCTGTGCCAGGTGAGATATCCGTGTTTCCCCTGGTGAGTCAGTGCTTTGCATGGTGCAAGTTTCCAGTGGCCTCTTGGCATTGGGGATGGTTTGGCAGGGCTGGCTGTCAAAGAAATCTTTGGAAATGGCAAGATGAAAGATAAGATGAAACAAGAAGAGTGATAGTGATTAGATCTGTGTTCAGACCTTTTAATATCTTAGTAGACAATCAAAACTCTTAGTGTGGAAATAAAATTCCATGAGGCATGTTGGTTGGCACTGGAAAGCTCTCACTGCTTCCCATGATTCCCTCTTTGTGATCCAAGGCACCTGACCAGGCCCTTGTGAATGTTTGGCTCCTGTGGCCCTTTGCCTGGATCAATGAAAAATATGTATGCAACTCCTAACAATTTTTTAGTGTGCTGCTATCAAGTGAGACTGAAAAGAGAAGATTTCTGAGGTTTTCAATCCTTTATTATTGTTTTATTTCAGAATGACTCCACAAAGGACCTTTCCAAAACCTGGTATTGCATTTTGGAAAACTTAAAAAAAAATTTTTTTTGGGTGTTTGACAGCTTTGTGTCCTGAGGTTGGGTATGATTCTGGAAACAATGCTTCCATCAGAAATATCTGTCTCTTTAGTGGTGTTTTTAGTATTTAACCTCCAAGGGAGGGAACTTCCTTATTGCAAGTGTTACTTTTAGTTTTTTGGCTGTGAAGTACAGATGTGGTGGTGTAACAAATGTTGCATGGTTAGTTTGGGGAATGTTAAAATTCCCCTGTAATGAATAGTATAGAGAAATAAGACTTTTAAAGCAGGTATTTGATAGGACTTAGTTTTGAAGCACTGATCATTAAATAAAGGGGGATTGGATTTAATCTGTCTCCTTACCTTTCCCCTTATATCCATTGATATCAATGCATTGTTTGAATTTCAGATGCCAGTTTGTATTTCTGTTCACTTCAGTGGGGTGGGAATATCGTAGGTAGGAGAGAGAGGAGCCGCCTTCTCTGTTTTACTGGTTTTAGATGGACATGACTGAAATGGGAAGTGATTTCTTATCTTACTCAGGGCAGGTGTTATCTTTTTCCTGCCTTCTCCCTCCCATATTGTGATTGCACCTGCTCTGTGCAAATACACTATTTACCCTAGACATGGGTAAATAGTATTGGGTTTCTGTATTGAACTGTACATTCCCCTCAAATAACTTAGTGGGACAGGAAAAAAATGAGAGCAACGTGTGATACCCATTGCACTCTTGTTTACA
This sequence comes from Emberiza elegans, assembly GCA_024865655.1. Taxonomy (NCBI): domain Eukaryota; kingdom Metazoa; phylum Chordata; class Aves; order Passeriformes; family Fringillidae; genus Emberiza; species Emberiza elegans. The sequence goes on from JALJVW010000129.1 coordinate 3,734,599, forward strand.
ATGATTTTTGAAAATATTTTGTAATTTTTTACTTTTTGCACATTTGTTGTATCTAGTGATAGAAGAGTCCAGTTACACCCTGGTAGTCTGACTCTGCCACGTCTCTGCTTCTTGACTGCTTTATTGAAATAGATTATCTGAGGCATATTCAAAATTTTGCCAAACAGGTGACAGAAAATTCCTCTAGTTGTAATTAATTATATTGAGCTTAGAAATCTTGTCAGCCTGAGCTTTTTGTTTGCTATTTGTTATAATTCTGTAAACTTAATGAGATCATGCCTGAAAAAGAAAAAAGACCGTTCAAGCACACTTTTCTTGAAATTTTGTTTTATTGCTCCTTTCAGTAAAGGCTCAGTATTACCTAGTGTGATGTTTTTGTTTTTTTTTTTCCTTAAAAAACAGATCCTCTGAAAATGTCAGGAGTTTTACATTCTGTGAAAATCAGGGATATTCTTGTGGAAATTATTGGGGCTTAGACACACAGAGACTCTGTCCCTGTTCCTGTCTTAGCTGAAAATATTTTTCTGCATGGTGTTGAAGTTTAATGGTCTGTGTTTCAGGGTTTTTTCTGCAGTTTATACAGCTCAATATTACAGGTTTTAGTACTTTCAGTAATGGCAAAAGCACACTGCTTTTGATATAACTAAACTGAAAGTACTCAGTGAAAAGCTATTCTGGCTTCTGAGGACACTGTGTTCAAAGACATGAATTTTAAATAGATATAAAAACTGAAAGTGTAAGGAGAATATTGACTTTTGCAGTGGTAAGTTCAATTTTAGATCAGCTAAAGTCAAAAAGTGTATCTGTAAGATGTGACAGGGGGTCGGGAAGTCAAGAAATAATCACACACCTTGGTTTTGAAAGATGCAAAGCACAGCTCAATTCCCTTCTGGTGTGATGTCTCTTTTTACACCCTGGAGTTTGCTGCTTATGAAAACCAGTAATATAAAAGGGCTGCTTCCTCCCCCACCCTGCTGAGCCAGACCCAGCACTTAATTATAAGGCTTAATAGATTTGTTGGTTGAACCATTATGTGTTTTCTCAATAAAAAGTTCCTTAGAACAGTAGTAAACTCTCCTGTGTAGTTCAGTTGCAGCAGTCTGGTTATATGGACTCTTCTTTCTTCTTTACTGACTTAGTTTAGTTTGTGAGCTTGTCTTAAATTACCAATAGGTTTTCTGAACCATATTCTGTAACAATTTTCTGTCCTACCTGGATCAGTAGCATGGAGATTTCTTTCTGTGACTTTCAAAGCACATCCTGTAATAACAGTAGTGCTTAAAAATGAGCAACAAGCACCCTCCCCCTGCCCCCAGCTTTAGCAGTGGTATTCCTCATGTTCTTTCCTTAGGCTGTGGACCTGTGAGAAGTGATGAGTCAGTTTAAAGAGCTCACTGCTGTGCTTGCTTTCCTCCTTGTGGTTTGCTTTTCCTTTCTAAACCCTGGGCCAGCTGTGGAGCTCATCTGTGCCTCTCCTACCTGCAGCACTCCCCCACCCCACAGGGAAGGGACCTGCCAAAACTGGCTCTCCGTGCTGTATTTGGTGAGTGGGCTCTGCCCAGCAGGGGCTTGGTGCAGGGCCTGGGACAGGATGGGGGCTCCAGCTGAGTGAGTCGTCCTCCTCCTCCTCCTCCTCCTCCTCCTCCTCCTCCTCTGTCTGGCCAGAGTTGGCTGGTGGTGCTTATGAAACCACAGCCTCTGTTATTTCACATCTTCCACTTGTACAAGAGACTGAAAAACTGTTTCCAAATTAAATAACTCATTACTTATTCCTACTTTAAATAGCACTGGAGAACAAACATTATGAGAAGAAGCAATCTACTGAAATAAAAATGTGAATTAAAAAGTTCAGTTTCCATGCTTTCTTTGCAGCTCATTTAGCACTATCATTGCTGTGGCTTTCAATGTTCAGGGGCAAACCCCAAGTGATGTAGTGTCACTGATTGCTCTGATATGTTATGGGGTACTTTTTTAAAATGACAGACTACTTTTTGTATAGATTTGGTGTTTTAATGTAAATATAGTTCTGAGTGCTGATGTGTTGAAATGGGCATGCTTGCTTTTTGTGAGAAAACAGAAGGTGAATGTAAGTAAAGGGGCTTTTTTTCTGCATTGCAGAAGAAGCCCTTTAACAATTAAATGTAACTAAGGAAGGTGAAATTTCACATGGAAAACTTCAAAATATGTACAAAAAAGGTTTGCCTTTGTAAAGAAACTCACTGCTAGCAGACAGATCATTAAAAGCACACGTGCTCTCCACTCAGTACTTTTGTATGGGTTGAAGAAGCTAAGGTGGCTACAGGCTAGTGTTTGACAGCAAAGTCTAAAAGGAAGAAGTGTTGTCTTTAACATGAATGGTATTTCCTGTGGTGCATGTTTGGATTGCTAAAGTTCATTTCCTAGACTGAACTAGTTATGGAATCCACTAGACTGGAGATTATTTTTGCTTGAGATTCATAATTCATCCACTAATCTCCTTCAATTATTCTATTGCATGTTTATAGATTCCTGATTCCCTTTTAGTATCTGCTAATGGGTAATTACAGTCAGCAATCATTCTTGTCATGGAAATTGCTAAAGTAATTTCAGAAACCCTGTTGTTATTTGTGTGAAACAAAAGATGGAAAGGAAATCAAAACTGTACTGTCTGTCTGGTTCTGTAGCAGTTAAAGAAAAAAAGTGGTTCCACTTGCTTTTATACAGACATTATTGAGAGGAATAAGGCAATTTATATAGATTCATTTGGTTCTTGCTATTAGGGTTTGTTTTAATATTTCAGACACTGCTTTTTGGTAACCAGGCAGCTCTGGGTGATCAAGTCCTGAGTCCTTGGCAAATGAACAACTAAGAGAAAAAATACTTTATAAATTATCCAGGTGGTTACTGTGGCTGTGTTTGCTTGTGAATATATCAGGAGCTTTGAAATGAAAACCAGAACTCCAGCATACTTGGGTTATGCTTGGAAGAGCTTTAACTTGGTCAAGAGCTGCTGTGAATAATTCTCCCAAGAGAGAGGGAATAGGATGGGATCCCTGGTTGTCTGTCCATCCTGGTGTGTGAGTGAGAGAGTGGGAGGAGGGCGCAGAGAGTGAAAGAAGCCATCCCAAGAGCTGTTCTGCTGTTATCAGTCTGACTTCTGTTGTTCTTTCTGTTGCTCCCCCGTGCAATGCTGAGGGGAGGCTGCTCTTAGTTCCAGAGCTCCAGAGAGCTCCCTGGGATGTGACTCTGGGCTCTGCTCTCTCCGTGTCTTGGGTGCTCTCCCCTTTTCCCCTCCCCATCTGCCCTCACACTACTCCATGCAGACAATTTCTGGGGAGGAAGGGGCTGAAATTACCCCATGCATCAATGCCCTTGGGCTGGTGTCTGTTTCTTTACAACACTTGGGCTCTACAGGCTCTGTAGAGGCCACAGCTATTCTGCAGCTGTTGAGCCTTCAGAAAAGGTGTGCGTCTTCAGCCAGGTCTTCAGAAAATGTGGTGGATTGACACAAACCTGGTGGACAGTTTTAACTAGCCTGGGAGAGCAAAAGAGCTTCAGTCAAAGCCTGGTAGGCTAATCAAATAATATTTGCTTTTGCATTTTTTGTGACAAAATTCTATTGATGCGTCAGTAGGAGACTGGAGAGTTTAGCAGTGCTTGAAAGTTCCCATCTAAGGGAAGGAAAGTGTAGGGCAGTACCTATATTTGTGGGAGATAGAAATGTTGTCTTTTTTGTGTGCAGGTGAAAGGTGGCTGTGCTTTTGTCAGGTCTTGCCCAGTACTTACTTAGAAGTGGTTCTGGTGCTGAGTCTGAGCACATCCTTGTTTCCACTGAAACACAGTAGATCTGGAAGGTAATGTGTGTTTTGGTTCATTTTCTGGAAGGTATTCTGTTGTCCATTTTTTTTTTTTTATACCTGTCATAAGTCCAGTGTCCTTACATATTCACTGGGCAAAAATTCTTCATGTGAGTTGGCTGGCAAATGAAGCTCACAAAGATGTGACTAAATCATGTCGGTGTGTTTGGTGGCTGCCCCATAGGCTCTCAGTGCAGTTTCTAACCCCCACTGCCAGGGTTGTTTCTTATAGATCCTGACCTGGGTGACAATTCCTTCTCTTTTTCATCCAAACACAATGAAGGCTTCTAAAGAAATGAGTTTTTTCTTGATAAGCTGCTGATCAGAGCTCTGTGGCTTTATGGCAACAGCCCAGATCCAGTCCCTATTTGGCTCAGTGTGTTTGCCACTGGTGCTTCTGAGAGTGTTCTTTGGTTTTTGTGGCCTATTGCTGTTTCAGGGTTACACCTCTCCTGGTGTGTCAAAACAGCAAATTTTCCAGGAACAATGACCAAAAGGAGTAAAAGTGATGCTGTGGTGCACAGTGCTCACATGATCCTTAAATGTATAAACAGAAGCATGTTGAGTTGATGTTTTTCCCAGTGTGTGATACCACCCCGATAGAATCTTTTTCTCTCTCAGATCTACCTTCTACAATTCCAGAAGGTTGTTGGAAAAAATTCAAAGGAGGAAAGCCACAAAAAGTGGGGACTTCTTTAAAAGGCAGGTGGTAGTGGCAGTAGAACATGGGATGCAAATTGAAACTAATTTGTATTGGAATTATTCACATCAAAGTAGCATTTATGTGGTGCATTATGGGTTCTTGGTAAATCAGTAAAGTACTGTTGGGGAGTTTCTTTGCCTGGTGGAGTTCTGAGAAGAAAATTGTATGACCCAGGGGTCATTCATAATTACTTGCAGTGCATATCTACAGAGATCAGCCAGGAAGAAACAAATCAATGAGATATCAATCTCTTTTTAATTAAAATGGGTTAGGCTATTGAAAAGACATGTCTCTTCAATCTGATGTCCTGTAAAACTCTTCAATAATAGTCAGAGAGAGTGCCAAGCTGACACTGCACCCATTTTTTGTTTTTTGAGTGTCAGATAACTGAACCACAGCCACACAGTATAATCCTGTAGAATAGATGTAGTTCTTGGTACTGTTTTTTCATTGACATAGTCAGGAGAAGTTACAGAAAGCACTCTGTGAAGTAATTTTTCCTGGATTTTAATATTAAGTAGCCCAAGACAGGATAATGTGTTCTACATAATTGTGAATGTATTGCTGCTTAGCAATTAATAGTTATTTTTGAAAATGTATTCTACTAATTGGAAAAATAAAGTTCCCTCTCAAAATACATCTTTTTCATAAAAATTACCATCAAAATAATATTTCTGCAAGTATATTAAAGAAGATCTTAATTGGTTTTGTTCTGAAATACACTTTTAGAAGGAACTAGGACAGCAAGCTTGTCATCTCTTTCATGCAGTTGTTCACATCAGGCAGAGTGAGTTCCTGCACCCCCAGCTCCTTGGTAAAGGAATTCCTCAGGATGTTTCATGAGTTGTCTGCCTCTCTGCTGCATCAGAGGCCAAACCTTCCCCCTGTCTGGAGTGTGTTGTTTTTGTTACTGAAAGACAAATTCAGATTGAAATACTTGCCCCTGTGCACACCTTCTGAGAGTTTCTTCTTAAGGAAGAAACTGGCTTAGGCCCAAGTGAAGTAATTGTGCAGTTACCTTTGACTTGGAAAATGCAGTAAAACATGTTTCAATTTCTTCTTCATCTCTCCTTTAAGTGTCGGTGGTTTCTGAGATTCACAGTTCTTTTCAAGAGCATTATTATGCACTTGCAAATGGTGTGAGTACCAAAATAATTTTTTAAAGTGAAAAATGGGAGGACTTTAATTATGATGATAAGTTCAGTAATAACCAGTACAGGTGAGACATTAGGTATACCATTAGCTATAAATGGGAAAAATTCAATTTTATTTGCTTATTATACATACATACATATTAATATGTTCATATACATGTCAGTTTATTCTGGGTATTACTGAATAAGATTGATGCAATATGGGGTTTTTTTTGTGATAAATCTGGAAAGAAGTTCTAGTTTCTTATTTTGCAAAAGTACACTTTTTTTGATCCAGTCTCACTGTTGATATATCTGGTTTTGCCTGCTTGATCATTAATAATTGGATAGGATGTTAGTGTTTGGCTCTATTTACCAGAGGCAGAATTGCTCACTATGGTTTCTGAAACTTTTTCCTGCTTTTAGTGTGAAAGCAGTCTGAATGTGTGTTTGAAGTTAAGCATTTCGTTTTTGAAAGTAACTGGCTGGGATCTAGCTTTTCTGAGGAAAAAAAAAAAGAAGTGGGGTTTAGTGGGTTCTTTCTCCCTGGAGCAATGGCCTTGGGTACCATGGTGACAGCAGTCAAGTGGCAAAGAAGCTGTGGTTCTGTTATCAAGTTTTAATAAGACTTACAAAATCCTGTTTTTCATGCTTCCCTCCATCACATCCCTGTGCTTCTTTTTGATTGCTCTTGGCATTGAATGAACTATATTAATGAACCTATTTGAAAAACACTGGTCATTAGAAATGAACAATACAGTTTATTCCTTAATATTCATTGTTAGCAGAACACATGTATTGCTTTGGAAACAGTATTACTTAAAGTGGAATGAAATGTACAGAACTAGGTGTTAAGTATCTTTAAAAAAAGTTTAATGGATTTTGGTTTGGACAGCTGTATTCTTTTCTCATTTTGCTATGCCTTAATTAAAGTGTGAAATTAATAAAAGAGGATTTCTTAATTTTTGAGATGCATGTTTTGAGAAAGAATACCAAGTGCATTGTGATTGAATATTATATACACACACAGAGATGAACACAACTTCCAAAGAGTTGTGAGCATTCAGTTCCACAACACACTCACAGAAGCTGTGTCGTTTGCTCAGAAGGAAAAACCCCCATGTAGCACACTTGTACTTTAAAATGTTTGAGCTGCCAGAGCAGGGTGAGCAGAGCAGCCCTTGGCGAGCGCTGCCCCCACACGAGGCTCCTGGGCTCCCACCCACCACAGCACGCAGCTCTTGCTCACTGGTCACAGCATGCAGGTGGAAAGTTCAAGGAAAGTTTAAGGAATAAACTCTTTTTATTCCCTCCCCCCTGGGGAACATTGTGTATGATTAACTATGAATTTACTAATCCTGTCTCTCTGCAGGGTTCATCCCAGGAAGTCAGATTCAAGCTTATGGAAAGGAGTTCGAGATTTGCAAAGTAATAATTAAAAAAGCCTCATGCCAAAAACACCTGTCTGCACCAATGCAAGTTGATCTGGAGCTTCATGCTTAGTGCTGATGATGAATTGCCTGTGGTTTTGGGGAGGCTAATTCTTGCCTTTGATTGCATTGGGAATCTGAAGTTGCTGCTCATGAGATGTAAAATCAGAGAATGTGGGTTACTCAGTGTGCCTGAAGATCACAGAGGCAGCAGCCAAACAACAAAACTTCTCTTTGAAGCAGTGGCTTCAGCTGTGTCATTGTGTGCGCTGGGAACTGAGAGAAATAGCAGAAGTAGCAGCCAGCCTGAGAGAAGATGCCAGCTAAAGGGAAATACTTCTTCAACGAGGGCAATGAGGGCAGGATATCAGACCCGCTCTACGAGAAGTACCGCTACACCAGCCAGCAGCATCCCCTGCTGCTGCTGCTGCTCTTCATTGCCATCCTCTTCTGGACTACTCTAATCATCATCTTCTTTGTTACTGCTGTGAGTAAACTTCTTTTGTGTGTGTTCTGTGTTTGCAGAGAGGATAAGGAGTCGTTCTGACAGCACACTGAACCTTTTTGGCTATATAATATTTTATGCCACATGGTGTCCAAGTTGCAGTGCTGAAAGATATCAACTAACTGTGCATGTATTACTGTGTATGATTTTGAAAGGATGGGAAATGAGGAGAGATTGTCTGGCTCCTGCACACTTACTATAAGGGCCGTTTTTCCTTTCTGTACATTAGGAACAAATCCTGATCTGTATTGAATGCTATCTATGATAGTAAGTACTAAAAGGGCCAAGGAAGGAACAGGAACAGAAGTTAAAATGTCCTGCATTTCTCATATTATGGTGACTTGTTGGGTTTTCATCAGGTTATTCCTGAGATTATTTTTTCTTAAAAGACTTACAGAGGTTAATTTCCTTTTTCTAAAATATTTTTCTTTCCTTTTCTTTTCTTTTATTTTTTTAATAAAAACACAACAGGAACTTCCCAGTACAATGGGTAATCAGTGGAATCAATATTTAGTTAGCAAAGAGTGGTGATCCTACAGGCATAGACAAGATGCAGCTTAAAGATTTTTTTTTGTTATGTAGTATAATTTGATTTTCGGTAAAGAAATTTGGTGTTGTACAAGCCCAGCTGTCAGCTGGTAAGAAGAGGACTTGATTTAAAGACAATGTTGTAAAAAGGTAATAAAGTAGCTGTTATAATCCTTTGTTGCCTTTTAACTCTGCTTTCCAAACCTGTGCTTTGTGATAAAGGGTCTTCAAGTCTCTCTTTAGCAGCAAATCAAGTCTTACCAATTGCACTTGTATCCCTTTTGCCTTTTATTTCTTAGGAAGGGAAGAAAAGTAGCAATGCTATTTTAAACAATTTATCTTCTGTGAAACTTAGAGCACTGTTACACTCCTCTTTAGCAAAGTTTGAACACTAAATCCATTTCTTTGGGCACATCTGCATTATAGACAGTGTAGTTAGAACTTAGTGGTTTGGGGTTTGCCTTTTAAGCTAGTTTGGAAAATAACAGCAGTGGAACTGGGGTAGTGTTGCAATAGGACATGAAATGAAGGACATGAACAAGCTGAAGTGTCCAAGGTAAAAAGAGGGCAGTTTATTTCCAAACTCCAATATTTATAGACTTTCAGAAGTGACCATGGATTGGAGGATGAAATCGCTACCTCTCTAGCTACACTGGTCAAACCAACAGTCCATCAATTTTCTCCTCCTCCAGAAAGGAATGCAAAACAATCATTATTTACATGAAAAATGCGTGAGAAACTCCATTACAAAAATGTAAACATCAGAAGGCTTAGAATAACAGGGTGACAGGGTAGAATGAATGTCTATAATTGGATTTATTACATTAGTTCTGTATGTGTGAATATCAGAAGATGTTCATGCTGCCACAGCTAGTCTACTTAAAAACCTGGGTTAATTTATTTCAAAGGTGTCCGAGCTCTTTTCAGGGCAGTATAGATGCATCTTTCATTGTTCTGAAGGGGGCATTTGTAGCAGATGAAACCTTTTGTTTTGCCTTTTCAGGAAGCTCATTCCCATCTTGCCTTCCTGACTGTCTATAATAGTATTATATTAGCTCTGTATATGTGAACATCAGAAAGTGTTCATGCTGGCACAGCTGGCCTACCTAGTCTACTTTAAAATGCAGGTTAACTTATTTCTAAGGTGTCCAAGCTCTTTCCAGGGCAGCAGAGATTTCCCTTTTTCTGAAGGGGACATTTGCAGCAGCTGTAACCCTTGCTTTGCCTTGCAGGAGGCTCGCTCCCACCTGCCGTTCCTGGTGGCGGTGTGCGCGGCCCTGGCGGTGTTTGCGCTCACCTACCTGCTGCTGTGCATGGAGTCCCTGCTCCGCCGCTGCCTGGCGCTCTTCGGCCTCGTGGCCTGGCTCTGCTTCCTCACCGTGGGATACGTTTCCCTCTTTGAAACAGGGAGTGATTATCAGCTGTGGGAGCAGGTGGGTATGCTGTGCTCATTCAGGTACTCACATTGGACTGGTGGTCAGTTGGGGATGTTTTTCTGTGCTTCAGTCCTTCAGGATGTTGTAACTGTGCAATAACTCTTCTGAGATTTAGGTTAACTTTTAAAAACTGGCTTCACTGATTTGTTGCAGTAAATTGTAGTTGGTATTCTGGATTATAGTGAAAATATATTTCAGTGAAAACAATGGATAGTTGCATAAGCCTATGTGGCAATTGCATCTTTAGTAATGAATTGGATTTTTTTATTTAGGATTTTTACTAAATCTTAATTACTATGAATTCATCTCTGATTTTTTTTTTTTTTAATAATACTTTGTTAATTTATTTGGGTCAGAGAAGTGTTCAAGAAATGTATAAAGGACTCCAGAGCTGGGTGTGCCCTAGGGAGCAGGTTTTTAAGTCAGCGAGAGAGGTGAAGTGAACAATAAGGATTAATGACACATCCTGGCATTGCTGGGTGTGGCTAAACTTCATTGCTTGCTATCTCTGATCAGAAGATGGGTGATTTCATGATGCCAAAAATATCATAATTTGTAGGAAACTCCTCCTAAGATCTCATAATGCAAGCAGAAGAGTTTTAATTAATTTTTATCTTGTTTTACGAACTCTGCCCCTTCCCTTCTTTATTTGAATAATGAAAGATATAAATTATCAGTTAAACAACCCAAATCTGATTTGTATTATGGCCTGCATCCAGCACTGTACGTTTAAAGTTGCTGTTCAGTATTTTTTAACTTAAGGAAGTGCTTATTACCTTAGGAACCACGCCCCCCGCCCCCAAATGTATTGATCCTAACTATAAATGCAAATATGTAACAAAGCATGATTTGGTTTTGCTGCTTTCAGTGCTGCAAGCCAGTGTGGTGCTGTCATGTGGTAATAATGCATTCATATTGATTTTAAGTCTAAAATATAAGGACGCCCTACTCTGAAAGTGAATAGATTTATTTCAGAATTTTGCATCAAGTTATGAATTTATCACTAATTAAAGCTACTGTTTAAATGGGACTTTTGCTTGTCCATCCTTTTCTTGTACTTCTAAAACTATCACACAGCGTTCAGAACATTGTGTGTTGGGGGTTGCAAATATGGCAGAAAAAAATGTTTTTACTCCAGTTAAAGTAGTAAGATAAAGAAAACCATTTTTGTTGAATGAAAACTTTTATTTGCCTGTTAGTTTGACTGGGACAGCAATGATCAGACAATCTGTTCTGGGAAAATATTTAAGGGCAGACTGGACCTTGAGACTTCCTCGAAGGAAGCTCTTGTCTGGAATGGCACAATTTAGCTGCTGTGATGAGATGGAGCTGAGCCAGGAATGCTGCCATGTATGCCTCTGGTCAGGGCTGTTAGTTTCCCTATGTATATAAGCTGACGGTTATAACAAATCTATAAAGTTGAATTTAAGTTTTACAAACCTTCCCACTGACCTGGAGCAGTTCAGTTGTGCATATTATAAAAGGTGTGCAGCTAAATGTGTGGTTAGTGGTAATAAAGGTTATTCTCTTGTGGGAGGACCAGGAAGTATTGGTTGGATTTTTGGTTTTTATCAAACGCGAAGCAAACATACACATGTGACTGGGTGATGTTAAAATTAGAAAAATATCTTCCAACAGGTAAGAAATCTGATTCAGTATTGCTAGCCTTGCAACACACTGTTCTTGATTTGTGAATACAAAGTGCATCTAAAGTGCATCTCCAGCTGTAAAGGATAAGTTCAGGATAAAGGGCAAGGACAAGTGAAAATATTATAGGTGATATGTCACATTAACCCATCTTGTCTATGAACCTATAGCTGTTAGTCCTTCAAAACTCCTAGAGCTACCACTGTCCTTATGGTTTTAACTGTCTTTTGAAACATCAATATCTAATTGTTCAGCCTTAAATTGAGTAAAAATCCCACTGCTTTGCTCCTGTTTCTGTAGTGATTTTTGGCATTTACCTAAAAACATGTATGTGTGATTCTTTCTTATTTTTTTCTTTTTCTTTCCAAAGGTGCCATTCTTTCTGTTCATAATCTTCACAGTTTATACCATGCTACCCTTTGGGATGAGAGGTGCTGTCATAATTAGTGTTGTTTCTGCTCTCTCCCATATTGTTGTTTTAACTGTGGTAAGTGTAACATCTGAAGGAAATAAGGAACGCATTCCATTTCAGGTAAGGAAATAACTTGGTTACATAATGAAATACTCTAGTCAAGCTACTCTTTGCTTTTGGCATAACTATTCTATTAAGAAAAGTTCCATTGGTGCTTCAAGTTCATGGATTTGGAGCTTGGGCCCAAAAACCCTTGGGCTTTTTGTAAAATTGCAAATTTTTAAATCTACAGCATAATTTTGTTTTTCTGACCTAAGTGGCAAAAGCAGGGCTGTTAAATTAATTTTTAAATGAAGCTGTTAAAAACATGCCTAGCTTAGTCACAGTCACTCTTCCCAACCTGTGCTCCTTCAGGTGGGTCTACCCACCTTCACCAGGCACTGCCCACAGGGTGGATCAAAAGGGCCACAGCTGCCCTGGGGTGTCAGAGGGGCTGGGAGCGCAGCCTGCTGCGTTCAGGGCTCCAGCACTCATTAACAGGGCGTGCTCATTAACAGGAGCACCCCAGCTCCTTCCATGCAGGCATGTGCCAGGCTCCACGCAGCATGCTGATGCAGGAGTTTGTGCACTGCTTTTCCAAAACCAAACACTGGTGCCTTCAAGTAAATGTTGAATGATAGCATAGCATTTTCTGTTCCATTGTTGTGACTGTGAAAGTCAGATTGCATCTGCCAGGTCCATCCTGGGTAATAGCAACAATGTTTTGTTATGGGATGGGGTAAGAGGAAATGAGACATGGTCTGGGATTTACTGTGTTTTATGGGGCTAATATGTGTGTTAGTGAAGTATCAATGACCGCCCTGCAGCAGGTAAATATTTTTCTTCTCGTGCAGCTTCTTGCCAATGCTGTAATTTTCCTTTGTGGCAACTTGATGGGTGCATTTCACAAACGCCAAATGCAGGTTGCTTCTTGGGATTTGTACAGATACACCTTAAAGTGCATCCAGGTCCGAATGAAACTGAAGATTGAAAAGAGGCAGCAAGTGAGTGAGCTAGTTCGTGTTATGAGTTGCTTGTTTTCATTTCCAAAGTCTGCATAAATTCATAAGGTTGGTGACTAATCCATGTTGAAAGGCTTGGTCCAATCTTTGAGATACCCACCTAGTGTCAAAAATAAAAGTTGTGCCATTTGTAACAAAAGAAGGAAGTTAAAGGGAGGAAGCTGTCATCTGGGGCTTGTCTACATGAAAATCACAGTAGTTGTAACAGGAATGTAATTGCCAGTCATTTTTAGTTCCTTTTTTCCTAGAATAAACTGTTCCGGGGACTGGCTAAGATAATTTAAGAGGACACATCCTTAATGCCCTGAAATTTATTGTAAGGTAATTTTAGCAGTTAGTTTTGTGGTTCCCTTGGTCACATTTTTTTTGCATTGAATTCTAAAGTATTATTTGTTCTTATATTTTATTGTCTCACAAACTGTTTTTCCTTTGCTAGAAGGAGAAAATTGAATGTGAAGGGAGAGAAAGAAATCATATAATAGATGAAAATATTTATTCCCATAAACTCCAGTGGTATTCAAATAAACAAGCATGAATTTCTTACTGAGGAAGGTTTGTAGAGAGATACCAAAGCTGAAACTGGAGCACCTTTCCTGGTATAAATAGAGTTAAGAAGTGCTCTACAAGGCTGATGTGTATCATGTTCTCTTCCCACCAGTTATTAGATAAAAAGAAGGGGCTGCAAAGTGACTGCCCTGATCAAACCGGGAAGAAGAAAATGCCACACTGCTAGTGCGGCCTGTTCTCTGATGCTAATCTTGTGAGATGAGATGACAAATCTGCATGAAGGCCCTGCCAGAATTTCCCCACGCAGCTGCTGGGGAAGCCTCTGATCACCTTACACAGGCAGTGTGCTCTCATTTCCTGGGCGATGTGCTCACTTCCATGGGTGTTCAGGATTTTGGTTTCGGGATTGTTTTTGGTTTTTTTAGTGGTTGGTTGTTTGAAGTGTAAATGTGCTTAAGTCTGTGGAGGGTTTTCTTTTCAACCATGTTGCAATTTGTCAGGCAATTCTGAGTATCCTTTCTGCCACCCACTTTTCTGTGAAAAAGATGTGAGAACTGCAGTTCAGGGTTCCTCACTGCTTCCTTGAACACTGTGTGATGTGTCAGCCTCCCAATGGCCCTGTTATATTCCCTGGGATTCGAGAGTCAGTTTAAGTTCTTTCCCAGGGCTGACTCTCCTAGTACCAAAACAGTAGGTGAGGGAAAGGAGGCGTTTCTAGTTCTGGGATCAGTCTCAAGCTAAACACTGCCTATACTTTGCCTAGACGAGTACTTAATGCTCAAGGACCGTCTCTTCCCTCTGTGATCCCAGGGTATTTCTTCTTGGGGGCAGGCACTGGTTAAACAACCCTGGCGGCTTACTGCTGCCTGAGCAGGGCTGCAAAAATTAGCCATGTAATTGAGTTGGGTAGCCAGGGAAAGCGGACAAGGACTTGTCCTAGGGGACAGCATTTAGCATTTTTCTTGGCTGCATAATGTGTTAATCTTGCTGTTGATGTTGTCTGAAAAAGTTCCTGCTTGTAGCTGCTCCACACAGCATTTCCTCTTCCATCTCTGTGGTGGGAGAGCCCTTCCTCACTCAAAGTATTCTTTTTGTCATCCTCTTCTGCCCAGCAACTTACCAGGGTCTTTGAAGAATGAACTTTTGAGTGAAAGCCAGTTTAAAAGGGTGCCCTGAATAGACAAACAATGGAAGTGGGTTTGGAGGAGTCTGTTTGTTTCTCTCAGTTCAAAAGGCTTCATTTCAGTGGCATTGCTTCAGGTTAGCTACAGCAGCATGCAGCTGACACTTTTGTATCTGTTGCTGCTTTTCCAGCATTTGAGAATTTACAGATATTTAATACTGAATAGATTGCTAGGTACAAAACATGAGCTTTTTCAGAACCTTTATCAGAGAATGCCAATAACAATAACACTGACATCAGGGGACAAAATAAAATGTAATTTATCCAGAAAATGCAGTACTGAATACTGACATTTTTTGTGTGTGTGTGTTTCACAGTTACAATGGGATGACACACCTAGGTCACAAGGAACAAAAGAAAAACATATGCAATATAAATGTGAAATCAATAACTTGGAGAACAGCAATGTAAAAAGGTCTTCTGGAAAACCTGACATGCATTACTCAAAAACTATTTGAATAAAGGCATTTTTGGGGGTTTTTTATGCCTTCTTGCAGTCAGTAGATTTCTGCAGTTTCAGACTTACTGTGTTAATAATTTTGCACAATTATTTCTCCCCCTACTTTTTAGGAAAATTTGCTTTTATCCATCCTGCCTGCTCATATCTCTATGGAAATGAAGCTGGCAATCATTGAGCGACTGAAGGAAACTAATGATAACCGGCACATGCATGACAACAACTTCCACAGCCTATATGTAAAAAGGCACCAAAATGTTAGGTAAGTGGAAGCCCCAGAAATAATTGTATTGATATAAACTTCTGATTCTTATCAGTACATATGGTCCAATGAAATTAAAATTTGAAGGCAGACTTTGAGGCCGAAGTGAGCTTCTTCCCTGCTGTGGGAAGATAATGTGTGTTGAACTGGTGTGCTGTCTTTTAAATCAGGGGAGATACTTAAACCCTTATTGCTGGACCTGTTTGCCAAAGAGGAGGGAGGTGTTTTCTGTTAAATGCATTTCAATAGTTTTGCTGACTGCGGAATTGATGTATCTTCATATTTCACTTTCCCTGCTTTTTCCTTTTGCACTTCTCTAGCATTCTTTATGCAGACATCGTAGGATTCACTCGCCTTGCCAGTGACTGCTCTCCTAAGGAACTCGTAGTGATGCTGAATGAACTCTTTGGCAAGTTTGATCAGATTGCAAAGGTAGGTTTACAGTTTGTGCTGTAGGATAAAAGCCTTTGGAAAAAGAAGTCTTTTTTGCACAACAGGAGGCAGCTGGGTGTTAGTCCTCAAGTCAGGAAGGCAGGACTGTTTTTGCTTTAAAGCTAACTGGCAAAATCACATTAAAACAAAATGTAAATCAAAAAAGGGAAATGTAGCAAGTTGCTACTGTAATTCCAGTTCTTGGGTGTGAGGTTTATCTGTATCATTTAGGAAATTGTATGATGGTGGTAAGTGATTGCAGCAGGGCTGTAGGAGGTTCTGTGTACAAACTCTACTGAGCAGCAGCTTTGCTGTGTTCAGCTCCAAGGTTTGTTTGACTCCACAAGTGGAGAACTCTCAGACACACGCTTAAATTCATAAATTCAGAGGCATCAGGCAAAGAGTTCTTTAGCTCAGGAGTGAACTAAAGAAAGCTTCCTGTTACTAATGGTTACTGACAAAAAAGTGTAAGGCTGGGGAGTAGTTTAAAATGGTCCCTGTTAAGACATACCCTCAATACTGACCCTTCAGCCTGGCAGGAATTGTTACCACTTCCAGGTGCTGCTTGAGGTTAATTTTTTGCAGCAGTAATCACAAACACAGGTTTTTATTTCTCACATGTATCACCTACATGTTTGTGTGCTGTTTGTGAAATCCTAAAAATTCAGAAAAAATTGGAAAACTCTAAAATTATTAATGTAGCAGAGGAGTGAAATTGATGTAATTAAACCCTTGTGGATATAATTGAATAAATTCTTAAATATACCACTGATTAAAACCTAAGATGCTAATAATATTTTTTGATAAATTACGTGGATAATTTTTGCATTTATCTGAATTCAGTTGCTGTTAAGTTTTTAAGTACTGAGAAATAAAAGTTATGGTATATCTATTGCAATTGTATTGTTGTGAAGCACCTATAAAGACAGAGTAAGTTATGTCATCTTGTTACCAAATGGCAAAATTTCTTTTAATGTTGAAGTACAAGTGGAGGTGAAACACATTTGGTAAGGTTTTGTAACTGTTTTGTTTATGGAAAAGTAGAAAAAAAATCTAGATTTGGAGTGATGAGTTTTAATTTCTCACTGCTGTATGCAAATTGCACTGAAATGTCTGGATTTAGTGAGTCAAGGTCTTTTGCAACTCTGTGGTTGAGCTGTGAGAAAAGGTTCCTGCTTTTTGTGCTATTTTTGTTCTGCCAGGGAGTATTCTGTCATCTTTTCCATAATGTACAAATCTTACAAGCTCCAATTTACCTAATAAAAATTGATGGCTAAGCTGGACACTGAGCTGGATTTTGAAGTGCAGCAGCTCTAATCCAGGGCTGGTTTTCCCTGCTGATCCCTCTGAGCTTGTCACTTGTGGCACTGCTGAGAACCCACCAGCGTGGATTAAGATGTGGAGAATCATGGATGTTCCCTAAAGGCTTTAACTGATGAGGGAGAACAGCTCACTTTGGGAAATTGCCACATGCTTGGGCTGATTTTGGAGTTGATTTAGGAACTGTGTTCCCATAGCAGGTAGTGTTGAACAGCTGGAGCTATTGGCTGGCCCAAATTGAGGCATCTCTGCTCATCAGTCAAACATTACACAGCCTTGCAGAATTAGCCCTGGCTTGCTTGCAACCTTTGTAGTTAAAATTCTTCAGTAAAGTATTCACAAAAGACAGTATCAGAAACTTTTTGCTCTCTCCTTGCAGCCATTGGCAGCAGTATCCTCTGTTGCACAGCTAGGAAAAATATTTTTTGCTACCATTTAGTATTGTGGGTTTTTTGTTAGCAATAGCAAAAAATAGTGTGTGCCAGCTTCCTCTTCAGTCATGTTTGAAATAACAAAAAAACCCCATTTTGCATCTGCACAACTACCAGGTTGGGCATCTGAATTTCCAAGTTTTCCCTCAGTGCTGGGAGGTTTTATGACACCTCATACTGTTACTTAGAAGGCTGCCATGTAAAAATAGAGGGAAAACTGTCCATGATTCAGATGAAGATTAAAAGATAGATGGATAGATGAATAGATTTCATCTTTTAGATGGTAAATTCTGTGAGGGTTTTATTTTATTTATGATCTTTTCAATTTCACACAGTTCCAAGAAGAAGGCAAGAAGCTAGCAAGATGGTTTTATTTCAGAAATGCTTAAGGTGCTCATTTTTGTTCTCTCCAGTGGGCAATGTTCAGGCATTCAGACATGGGGCAGAAGAAGTAAGCTTTGTTTCAACAAGGATTGAACAAGGACTGACTTTCTCAAACCAGAACCTTTGGAGCTGTTAGCCTACTTGCACTTATTTTTTTTCCTGTTAAAAATGTTTGGTGTAATTTTGCAGGAGAATGAATGCATGAGAATAAAAATCCTGGGAGACTGTTACTACTGTGTGTCAGGCCTGCCTGTGTCCTTACCAGTTCATGCCAGGAACTGTGTTAAAATGGGGCTCGACATGTGTGAAGCAATAAAGTAAGTGTTACACAGAAGGCTGATTAAAATATAGATACTGTACAGATATTGAGATTTGAGATATTGAATTAAGTACTTTGTTTTCTTGTCAACATTCAAAGTGTATTTATTAGCTGTAGTTGCCTAGTTCTGATCATAAGTTTTGCATCAAGTCTATGATGAGACAGGAGGAGATGAAATGTCAAGTCTGCTCTAACCCTCGATGCCTCCCCAGGCAGGTGAGAGAAGCCACGGGCGTGGACATCAACATGAGGGTCGGGATCCACTCTGGGAACGTGCTGTGCGGGGTCATCGGCCTCAGGAAGTGGCAGTACGACGTGTGGTCACACGATGTGTCCCTGGCCAACCGCATGGAGTCCGCCGGAGTGCCGGGGTGAGCGAGAGCCCCGTGCGGGGCTGGGCTCCTTCTGTGCTGGGGGTCCCCTCCGTGCGGGGCCGGAGTTGGGTGTCCCCTCCGTGCTGGGTGTCATGCTGCGTGTCCCCTCCGTGCTGGGTGTCATGCTGCGTGTCCCCTCCGTGCTGGGTGTCATGCTGCGTGTCCCCTCTGTGCTGGGTGCCCTCTGAGCCCTGGGTCTGCCACTTCCTCACCTGGGGTGGTGGAAATCGGACAGATGTGTACTTAACAGAGCTGTAAAATGTTCGTATTTTCTGATTGCATTTTCAGCGAGCTATAAAATTCTATTCTTAGGCAAGAGGCTGCTTCTTGACCTTCCCTTCACGGGAGAAACATGTGCACTATGTTGACTTAGTTAATCCATGCTGTACACAGGGGTAATTCTACGTTTGTGAGTTTAGTTAAATAACAGTTGTGCTCCTTAGGTCAACAAGGCCAAGCTGTCTTTGCCCAGTGTTTCTGCTAATGCATCGATCAGCTCCACTTGATTTATGTCAGCTCTATATTCACCACTCAAACCTCATAACCACTCAGAAATTAAAATGCACCCTGATGGGGAGTATCCCATCAAGGAGAATGTGGAGCTGTTTTTTGTTGTGCATTTGCCATGGGCAGAAGGAAGGAAGGGAGTGGTGCTGAATGGGGGGATTGAGGCTGAGCAGGGATATAACTTGCCATGTGCTGCTGTTCAGTGGTACAAGGATTAGGGCTGAGGTTGGTCTCGTAGCCTTTTTAAGACACTAATTGAACAGAACAAATATAAATGTTTTTCAAAACCGCCAACATTTGCATTTTCTTTGCTTAGGAAAGTATACTATTTTCCTGCTTTCTAAGTAAAATTTAAGAATTAGAAATAACCTAAGAAACCCTCTTTTTTATCTTTCTTATTTTGGTGGTTTACACTAACAAAGGCCATTACAGGACTTTTTCGTTTTTCATTCCCAGCTCAGAGCATGATTTTTTTGTGTCCTGGTAGTCTGTGCCAATTGGTTTCTTTTAGTAAGTGTTTCTAACCAGTGACATTATAGCTTTCCTTACCTCAGACAGCTTTTAGGTACATGCTTGTAACTTAAAAATTAAAGTGGTTTATTAAGTTATAAGAGGTTATGAATATCAAAATACTTTGTTGCATTGGTGACTGAAACAAAAAGAAAACTACTTGGAGCTTGATTAACAGTTACACCACCAGCCAGGCTGAAACGTTTAGTGTGTTGATTCAGCGTGATTAAACAAGAATACAGAGTTGTAAAGTTTCTTTTGTTGGTAAAACAAACAGCATGACTCTGAATATGGCACAAACCCACACTTTGTTAGTCACGTTTAGGACCTCTGCCTAATCTTGAAAACTCTGATTATTCCTGTATGATTATTCCTGTAAGCTGGTAAGGAATTAAGCTGGTTTAGTTTGTCATGCTGATCCGGAAACATTTTCCCTATTACTTCCTCTAGCTGAGTAGTACTCACTCATCTTGTGTTTCAAAACTGGCCAGAGGAAACATCTTCCACTTGTGGAAGATTGAGCCTGACAGGGTGGAAGGGGTATTATTCACTGGCCAAGTGTTATGTTGTATTTTTTTCCTGCTCTGCAAGGAATTATTTTTTGGGGATTCCTCATTCCAATGTTAGCTAGTCCTACTCCTTTGGAAGCAGTTTTGCCATTAGGAGCCAGCCAGAGATTTTGTTTAAAATAGGAAGCATATCTATTTTGAGTTTCTGTAAATGAAAGAATTCTGTAAATGAAAGACTTTTGAAGGGATGCAGGAAAGCTTCTAGCTTTCAAAGTATTTTCTGTCCAGTATCAGAGTAACCTTGTTGATCTTTCTTGTGATTTTAAAAATGACTTACATTCATAACAGTGTAATGCACTACTAAAGCAGAAAGGAGTAGCATAAAACCAAAACTAGAAATGCATTTATGACCAATTGTCTCTGATGTGTAAATGCCTGGAAGCTCAGCATGCGCTATTCTGCTGTCAGCATAGGAAGCTGGGCACGGTGTGCTGGGTGTTCTGTCCTGGCACAGCAAGGGCAGTGGTGCATGCTCCAGCCTGCCTGCGAGAGCAGCTCTTGGTGATGTGCTTATCCTGGAACCCAGGGAGCAATTAGTAACTGCTGAGAGATCACTGGCACCTAATGGAAGAGACGTTTGCAGTAAGATCAGAAATGTCCTACGCAGTGTGTGGTTTGAGGGAGAGGAAGCTTGATAAAATGCAAAATGATGGGTACTGAGCAAATGTACTGCTTTTTGGAGGAAAGGGAAAAGCACAGGAAACTTGCTGCAGCACATGGCTGTGTTTTAAGGTTCAGGGCGTAGACATCACCCAGAATGCCCCAGTCTCTGTGGAAGAAAGTTATGCTTTAGAGCAATCTTTAAAATTTCAGATTTGAAGGTTCACTTAATTGCAAAAGTCTGTAGTCAAGGTAACAATTAGACTTTTTTTGAGGAAAATTACTAGTAAACAGATAAAAGCAGGCACCCTCTGCAATTCAGCTCTTACTTTTGGCTTGAAAAGTACTGAGGAAATTTTTATTCTTCCTCCTTAGAAGCTACAGCCAGTAGTTTTCAGGTCTTGGACACATTACCTTCGTGCAAGCCTTTGTCCAGCTTTAGGAAGGAGAGGTGGATGGAGGAGTGATTCCCTTGCTCTCTGTAGTTTGGCAGCAGTGCTGCACACTGCCAGTTTCCATTCTGGAATTGTGCTTTTCCCAGCCCTGAGCTAATGGGCTGTAGGACAGTGTCTCACCCCTCAGTGCCAAAGAAAAGTGAGAAAAGCATGGGCAGATGAACAATGAGAAAATAGAACTTAAGAAGTGCTATTTTATGAACTCCCTCCAGTCTCTTGTTGAGAAATTATATGGAAAGGTATTACTCATAGCTTATGTGGAAATACATGATTTGAGATACTGAATGAAATAACATTTAGGGGGAAGTGTGAATAGGTACAGAAAAATAGTGGCTGCTCTCCTCAGGAGTGCATTGCTGTTGTTGCTGTGTTGCCTTTTCCTCTGGTTGTTTCAGTCAGAAAAGGCACACTTTCAGAATTCTCCTCAGAGTTAACGAAAAAACCTTACCCAGTTTTCTTTTCCCAGACTCTGTGTCTCCCCCCACCCTCTTGCATTTCTAGCACAAAGCAGTCCTTGCTTGTGTTTTGTTCATGAGTTTTCCCTGCAGCTCTCACAACCTGCCTGTGAGCCTGCCTGTCTTGTGAGTCATCAGATCTCCTTTGATCACATTTCTTCTTATTTCATTTACTTCCCTGCTTATTCCAATTTAATTTTATACCAATACTATTTCATTATGGGAAGTGTTTTTTAGGACACTTGCTATGAATGATGTACTACAGTAAAAGATTGCAAATATAATTTTAAGTACTGGCAGGATTTTTCAGTTGGCTGCCAAAGCAGGGGATGTCTGAAAAGCAGAAATGTCAGCAGGGGCCATTGAAATGTAAATGAAATGCTTAATGTGACCTTTCTGTGAGTGTTTGGGTCTCTTGTTCTTTCTCCCGTTTTCAGCCGTGTGCACATCACTGAAGCAACATTAAATCACCTAGGCAAGGCTTATGAAGTAGAAGAAGGGAATGGACACCTGAGGGATCCTTACCTTGAATCCATGAATATCAAAACCTACTTAGTGGTTGATCCAAGGGTATGTATTTGTTATTAAACATATATATGTATTCAAGTGTATACACACACAAGTACATAGGTTTCTGTGGTGCATACAGCTTTTTCATTCAGGAACAGAGTTAGAGCATGGTGTGAGTCACTTGAGTAGCTTGGATTTGGGAGTTCAGATATGAAAGCACATCCTGCTTTTTTACGACATGCCTATTGCATTGAAGGTAATAGGTCTTATGCTGAAACCACTTATGTGACCCACTTAGAGTAAAAACACATATTTGACTATGTATTTTTATAAAGTGTCTCAAAAAGCCAGGTCAAAATATGAGGGTGAAGGAATGAAAGAATATCTGTACTATGTGGCCACTTCCAGCTATAATATGCCCTGTAAAATAGAATCAGATGTTTTCCTCACCATCTGAAAAGGAAGATTCACCTATTCAGGGTGTGAAGGTAGCAGCTGTGGGTTGCTCCCTTAGAGCTTGGCAACTACAAACACCTGGAGTATTGCTATTTTGAATTGGCTTGTGGTTGATGAGTAAAATGCTTCAAATGAAAAAAGAATGCAGATGAGAAACTTCTTTCCTTCCTGAACTCTACAGGAAGGAGCAGCATAGAGCCACTTTTAATTAGCAAGAACTCAATCTTGCCTTGGCTATATTTTTCAATACTGCAGTTCCCCTGCAGCTGCATACAACACATATTCTCAGAATGAGGACCTATGAATATTATAATGGTCTCTGCTCCCTTGAAGATACTTGTGAAATGTTAGAGAATTATCTGTCGTTGATGTCTTGGTTTATCCTGTTGTTCTGCAAGAGTATTGCTGTACACACTTTTTGTACTGCCTGACTCAACAGCTGTGACAGAGATATAATCTAATGTGGAGTCTGTAATTTGTGGGATCTTCTAACCACTGTTTTGATACACCCCAGCAGCTCAGGAGTTTGGCACCTTTTTTCCCTGCTGTAGTGCTGACTGCAAGAGAACTCTATCTGTTCCTAAGATCCTGTGGGCCCTTGCATCACTGTACATAAACCTGGAGTTTGTTGCAGTGTTGCAAGCCAAGTCTGGTGAAGGCAGCTGAGGCAATTCATTGTGTGTGCTGTGGTTTGCTTCAGCTCACCTTAATTAAACGAGATAAAGGAAATTGAGATTGGCTGACATGTTGCTGATGTGTTCAGAGCCCTACAAAACAGCGAGATTTGAGTCTTAAACTACTCAACGCGCAGAGCCTCAGTATCTGGTAATTTGCCTGAATTTCTGTTTTGTCCATGAGCGTGTTTTCTTTCTGTCAGTCCAAGCAATGCCTCTCAAACAGCCACGTCCCCAAAGCGCGGGTGAACGACGGGCTGAAGATGCGCGCCTCGGTGCGGATGACGCGGTACCTGGAGTCCTGGGGGGCGGCGCGGCCCTTCGCGCACCTGAGCCACCGCGAGAGCGTCAGCAGCGACTGCTCGGGCTCGCAGGGCCGCCGCAGGAAGGTCAGTGATCCTGGGTGATGGGCCCCCGCACCTCAAACTGCTCTGGTGCTACTCCACACCTGCCTTTGGTGGCTGTGTGTCTGCTCTGACCCTGGGTGTGCAGTGCATGCACCTGAGGGGTGTCTGTCCCTTGCTCTCTGGAGTTTGGCAGCAGTGCTGCACACTGCCAGTTTCCATTCTGCAATTGTGCTTTTCCCAGCCCTGAGCTAATGGGCTGTAGGACAGTGTCTCACCCCTCAGTGCTAAAGAAAAGTGAGAAAAGCATGGGCAGATGAACAATGAGAAAATAGAACTTAAGAAGTGCTATTTTATGAACTCCCTCCAATCTCTTGTTGAGAAATTATATGGAAAGGTATTACTCATAGCTTATGTGGAAATACATGATTTGAGATACTGAATGAAATAACATTTAGGGGGAAGTGTGAATAGGTACAGAAAAATAGTGGCTGCTCTCCTCAGGAGTGCATTGCTGTTGTTGCTGTGTTGCCTTTTCCTCTGGTTGTTTCAGTCAGAAAAGGCAGATTTTCTGACTTTCTCCTTCTGTCAGACCTTCACCATTCTCAGACTGCCAATCTCTCTAGCATACTATAATCATAGTATATCCTCAAAGCAAAATTATCTATTTTTCCTATTATTTTTTCCATCTTGAGGTCCTGCCTGGTGCATGTGGTTTTGTAAAAAAACCAGATAGATGCACTCAGTCCTTAATTGAAATGTATAGAAAATAAGTCTCTCCACATGCTCTCCCAGTAACTGGATTTCATCAGTAAAGGATTTTTAAGATCAAGAATTCTTAAGGTTTTTAAGATTTTAAAATATAAGAAAACTAATTTTTCCTTCCATCTCCTTTTTCTGAAAGCTGGAAGTAGGAGATATGCATGCTTTCAGGTGTTGTCCTGGAGCCACAGCTGCAGTAAATTTTAATTTAAGCATTCATCCATTCATTCAGATGTGTGGAAATGGTTTCCAGTCTGCTTGCCTCTGCTGCTGCCTGCTTAGTTATTTTGGTATGTAGAGAAAAATGAGAGGGAAGATCTAACAATCTTTTTTGTCAGAAAATACTCACTTCTCACTTGTTAAAGCAGAAAATGTTGCTGGAAAGGATTGGTTTTCAGAAATATATCTGTTTGAGAATAATTCTTGATTTCTGAATAAAAATGGTTTTGGCTGTTTCTTGATGTTTGTTTCCCATAGTTGTTTGCTATTCAAAGAGTGTGTAACTTATTCTGAATTCCTATTTTATTTAGGAAATACCTTTGTGTTCTACTGGGCGCCAGAGAACTTCTGATAGGTTTGTCAAGTACCTTCCTTTTATCTTTTTTGTGCTCCTGTGCTCCTCTTGCAGTTCAGTGTGCTGTAAGGATGTGATCATTTGGTTGATTAATCACTGTGTGTATGGTAGTCCTGCCTAGAAAGGTTAAGCTAAATTTTTGGCCTTTGGAAGATTTCTCAGCTCGTGTTTGTTATTGTTAGCAGATTCTAAAAGGAGCTTCTTGTCTTACTGTCCCACCCAGTCATTCAGATTCCATTTTGCTTGCTGGGCTGCAGCAGGGTGGGAGGGAATTGGGAATGGAGAGCCCTAAAGAGCAGTGGAAGGATTTGGGTTTGGTTGGTGTTATTAATGTTTGCCATTACAATGTGATAAGAATTGTCAATGGAAGCCATAGCACTGAGTTACATGAGGAGCTGATTTTCATTTGTGGAACATTCCCTCAGTTTGTCAAAACACTGTCTTGAAAAAATGAGTGATTTGGGTAACTAGAGAAATGCTTAGTGAAGTGCTCCTGGGTGTATTTTTTAATCAGTTTGGCCCATTCTGTTTTAACTTTTCCCTGGAGGCTTGCCCCACTGTGTGCTGAGAGTGTGCTCTGTACCCATTACTTCTTTCTGAGTAGCATTTGTGACACAGACTTCTTTTCATCCTCAGAAATTCATCTCAGAAGGGAAGGATAGAGGAAGATATTTATGATGAAATGATGTCAACCATTGAAGGCCTCAGTTCAACTACGTATGCAGTACTTTAATTTATTCTTCATCTTTTCTTTGAGGTTAACCAGTATTCTCAATTTAAGCCTAGATATAAAATATATGTATAAAGTTATCAGGATTTTTGTCTTGCCCTTTTTTTGTCTTTGTTTTTATTTAGTTTCTATTTTATTATTTAATTTAAATATGAGAGTGTTACTGCATTATTTAGCAAGAAGCCAGTGATCAGTCTTGCTGTTCAATGTTTTCTTTATTAGAACAAGAAGTGTCATGAGATGGGGTGCTGTCCTGAAAAAACAATTATGTATAAAGTCAAAACAGTTTTGGGGGTAATAAAGTTGCTTTAGTGTCTGGTCCACTGAAGGCAAATGGTCTGTCAGGGGCAGATAATTCCTTTGGCAGTGCATTTGCATTTAAAAGCAGACAAACACAGGCAGTGGTGGTGGTTTGTTGTTTTTTTTTTCTGGTTTTGTTTTAATTTAAAATACAATATTTACATTCCTAACAAATTTCTCAAACACTGAATTGAAGAAGAAAAACTCTTTCTTCCATCAAAATTCTAGGAAGGCTGTACATCAGGTATTCCTAATAGGAGTCTGATATTATTTAGGGGAAGTTTTTGGAGGCTGTGAGCCCTCTCTAACCCCTGCTGTTACAATTTCCTATTCTTTAACCTTCAGGAAGGTTTGGAGCTACATTTTCATGTAGCTGGCAGATGTTGCTGTCTGTGAGTGTTGTGGATCTGCCTGTCAGATGAGTAAAAATGTTATGTTTTTACTGCTTTGTTCTGCTATGAAACAAAGACCTTGCAGAAGCATCAGATGTGTGTTGGGAGTGGCTGTGGGTCTCAGGTGCAGGATGATTCTGTGTCCTGTCCTTGGCCCTGGTGCTCCTGGTGACCCCTGTCTCTCTCTGGCTGCAGTCCCTGGTGTGGCAGGTCAGATGACTTCTGTGGATTCTCGCTGATCTTTGCAGAACCTGGTCTTGAAAAAGAGGTTGGTAAGAGCAAAATAATCCTTTCTGGTCTTTGGTTTGCCCTTCAGAGCAGCATAAGAATATGTTTGAAATTTTTCATTCTGAAACTGGATTCTGGAGGTGACTGCACATCCTAAGAGGTTTCTGGAAAGCAGATTTCAGGCGTGTTTGAACTGGTCATTCTTCCTTGAGAATGAAAATTCTGAGCTTAAATAAGATTGTCTCTAACCTGTGGTCAAATTCTTGCCATAAGGGGGTTAGTGGGAGTTTGATAATTTTTTTATATAAATTACTTTCCTCAGAAGTAATGAGATTTAAAGAAGGAAAGAAAAAAAAAGATTTCTGTATCCATAAGGAAAACACTTTGTTTACTGTGGCTGTTTCATTGTCGATATAATGCTGAATATTTGTTAGGTGCAGTGTAGTTTTTCTGTTTGAGTAACTGCTGTTAAATTCACTGTGCTGTGGATGTTGTTGCTGGTGTTGTTACTTTAGGTTTACTTCTCTGTATGTCCTTTCCTGACAAGGATTTTGACCATGGGCATCTGTGGAGAACTGTTTTACATACTGCCTAGGTTGGAAATTTGGAAATTATCCTTTGGCCTGGGCTGTTTTCTTGAAAGATGTTCAAGTGATTGTGGGTTTTTTTTTGGTGATTGTCTTTTTTTGTTCTGTTTTAGTGTATTTTTAATAATACAGTATAAACTTGTATATATGTGTCATCACAAGAATGTAATAAAATTAAGGAAAAACACCCCTGAAAGGGCCCTGATGCTTTGTTCTCTTCTTGTTTCAGTACCGCACCATTCCTATTCTGAAACTCAAGAGTTACTTTGTGTGTGCCAGTTTTGTGTTCCTCTGTATATTTGTGATCCAGATGCTTATCATGCCAAAGTAAGTGCTGGTGTTTTAATTATTTATAATTCAAATTAACCAACAGCTAAAGTGAACCTCATGTGCGTGGAACTTTTTGGAGTTCCTGAGGGGTTAAATTTAAGAAACATACATTCGTTTACCCCATGATAAGGGATTGCATTCATGTTGTTGGCATAAGAGCCAAGATATTAGTATGAAAATAAAATAGAAATATTTCTTTAATATTTTGTTTGCTTAGTACACACAGGGAGGAGGTCAGTTAAGTAAGGAATATTATTTTATATGAACAGTTGGCTGTAAGGACATTGAGCAGTAGGAAAATGGGATTTAGCTGGTTGAACTGTGCTCAATGATCCTTTTCTGTAGAGCTACAAGGAGGCAGCTTTGAGCTGCTAGTCACAGCTCCAAGAAAGCGGAGGATGGATAATTCTGAAGTTTATGGCACCTTTGTTTTTCATGGCTGTTGCAGTTTCCATGTGGTTTATGCACAGGGCAGTGCCTCAGGCCATCAGGAGCAGAATCTCTTAAAGCAGAGATTGTGCAACAGAGCAACCATAACCTGTGTGATGTTACTGTTATTCAGTTCTGTTTGAAGAAAAAACATATGTCAACTTGGTTTTTTTAGTGCTTTCTTCTTCTGTTTAGAACTGCAGAACTGGGAATTTCCTTTGGAGTTGTTGCCATCATCATTGCACTTATTTTGTTTGTGTGCTTTGCTGAGAAATGTCTGGTAAGTTTACTTTAAAAAACACTTCCTGTTTTCAAAAGTGGATGGATATATTTCAGCAACTTGGTCTGTCTTTTAGTAATTTTAGTAATTTCAATTGGAGTTACAGGCGCCTTGAAACTCAGGTTACCAGAAGATTCCATTGCCTGAAACAGATTTTCACGTCTGAAAATTCTCACAGTAATTCAGAATTATTTGAGTGCAAGAATAGATGCGTAGGAGGGAGGACATGGGGTTGATTTTCTAAAACGTATTTTTATGTTTGTCATTAATAGTAATTTTGGTTGTAAATACTGTTAGTCTCTATTCTGGAAAAAATATTGAAATAAGTTGGAACAGAAGATCAGTTTTCATAATAATTTATGAAGTGTAATGAAAATTGCAAACATATGAATAATTTATTGGCAACAATTTCATGGCTGTTAGAATTCCAAATTCACCATTACATCAATTGGGACACTTTGCACTTGTAGTTCCTTTTTCTTTGCATTATTAAACACATGCAATTACTGGTTAAAAATATATAGTGACAGAGAGAGCCCATAGTGACAGAGAGTTCAATGATACAGAGTAAAAAAAAAAAAAAGTCCTTAGTTCAAGAACTGCCTGGGGACAATGTGGGGAGAGGAAAGGGATTTTAGAGAAGGGATTCTAGAATGTTCCTTGCACTCATCAGACCTGCACTGTGCCAGAGCAAGGACATGCAGCACCACTGCTCTGCAGCACCTGGTGAAGGGATGGAGCTCTCCAGGGAAAGAGAATCTCTTCAGAGCCATGGTTGAGCTGTGTAAAGGGGAAAGAAAAAAGTGAGGGAATTGCACTCAGGACATGGGATAAAGATTTATTACTTATTTAATTATATGGTTAGACAGATTTATGGATTTTATGTATGTATGGTATTTATATATGTAAAACCATGATTTTTTGCATGTATGTCTGGAGAACGAGAGAGAGAGGTGTGTTGTATATGCATTCACGTGTTTTTTCTACATGTGTAGAAACACATGGAGAAAACAGAAAATTCCAGGACTGCAGTTGCATGAGAATTGAGTTTTATGCTTGGGAGTGTCTTGGTGTAGCCAAATAATGGAATAATGCTTGCAGTCATTAAAATTATGTGCTTTACTGGATTTTTTGTCTATAGCAACAATTGGAGAACATAGGGATGGCAAGAATGGGGACTGTCCAGGGTTGATTTCAATTTACTAATCTGAACATGTAGTTCCAAATATTATAGCTCTATAATGAAAAAAAATTACCCACAAAATTTTTACTGCATTTTTATTAAATTTTCTCTAGAACTTTCCAACAGATCATAATTCTGTGTTTTTAAAGCATGAATTCAGAAAATTTTAGCACCCAACCCGTTTGAAGAAAGGAAGCATTGTCTCTATTTTCAGTTGGGGAAAGGTGTTAGACATTGACTCAGAATGAGGAGATTCTAAATTAGAATTCCAGTGAAGGCTCTTGACACTCTCCTGCAGAAAAAAGGTCAACTTTATATTTAGAAATATTTCTTCCCTGTATCAGTGTGTTATCTGTTACTGAAAGTAATTAATTGTGTTTACAGAAGCACTGCTCAGATCAGTGGCCTCCCCTGCGCCATCTCTGTGCTGTCTCAGAAAAGGTGGAAACAATGCCTTTGCTTAGGCTGCCTCTAGCAGTCATCACTATAGCTGCCTTGCTGATTATAGCCATTTTTAACTTGGTAAGTAATCACCTTAATTAATGAACATATTGTAAAATCCACAGTTTAAGTAACTTCCTGCTTTCTTTTCATCAAGTACCAGATTTTGCTGCTTTTTCTAATGCCTGCCTTACAACACGAGCTGATTTGCACAGGGATAGTGCATGATGTCAAGTAAAAGCATTAAAAATAAAAACTCCTAGTTTGTGGAACTGGAAGTACACTTGGTAGACTTCAGTTCTACAAACTTGTCTGGTTTTCAAGACAGCACTTATAACAGCCCTTGATTGTAACCCTCCTCACTAAGATGTTTTCCTGTTTTAATGTGGTTTGAAATGTTTGGCAGTGGCAGGCAGCACTTTAGGCAGTTCGCTGTGGTATTTGCACTCACTGGTAGTAATGTGGGTGAGGGAGGGAAGAATTTAGCTTGGCTCTCTTCTAAAATCAAAGGCATTGGGGATAGGTACTGCTGGAGTAAAGTGGAAATGGCATCTGTGTTTTAAATTTAGTTTGAATATTATATTGCACCTGGGGCAGGTGCATTTGAATAACTGTGCTGTTTTTTTTTTAAACAAGCTCTGTGTGTTAACAGCTCCACTGAACTGATAGTTAACTACCAAAACTGATGTCCTGATCCCATGTGTTCATTTGCCTTGCCATTCTTCTGATTCCATGGGGAGTTCCTTCTGAAAGCAATACTGCAGAAAATTCTTAATTTTCTTTCATAGGGTGTTTTTTTGCTGGCTTAGGTCCTTGAATTAACTCACAGTGGTGTCATGTGAACACCACCAGAGACAGACTGAAAGAAAACAGGAACAGCAGCTGTGAAACTGGGGAGTGAGACAAAACCACATGTTTGTTCCAGGTAGCTGCTAAATTAAGATAGCCATAATGTAAACCTTTAACCCCAATTAGAAAATAAGTAAATTTCAACCTTCTTGCAGCTTGTGTGTGCATATATGTTTAGTACAACTACATGGGATGCAATTGTATTTCAACATTTATTCAATAGCAGTGAAAAGACAACCAGATCAACAGTCTTTGCAAAATGCATAGGGAAAAAAAATCAGTGATTACCTGCTAATTAGTTTCTATGCTGGTTTTATTGATTTGTTTTGCTTTGTGTTTTTTTTCTTCCCCTCCAATAAATCAAGACTACTGAAAAGAACAAACCTGCCAACTTTACTGGACCAAATGACCTGAATGCTAGCACCTATGTGAGTAGAGTACCATCTTAATTTCTAGGATTGAAATGAAATGAGTCTTGGATGGTGGGTATAAAAGAACATTCTGAATTGGAAGGCACCCACAAGGATCAAAGTCCAACTCCTATCATGTAGGATGATGTCATGATGGATGGCAATATTTTTATATTTTTTCTTTTTATTTATAAAGATAGGGTTTTTGGGGTTTTTAAACTATTGAACATTAAGATTTGCTCATGGCACAAGGCAGTTTTAAGGGATATTTTATATTTTTATATATAGCTTTCTTGTGCATCCTTTGGGGATTTTAGAAGTCTGGAATATTCATGTATAAAACTGAAGTTCTGGTTTTTTTTTGGTCTCTCAGCATATTTGAAAGGTGTTCTCCAGCTATTCTGTAAGGGTGAATTCAGCACTTACTAGTGACACAAAAGTATTATTTCTGGGAATTCCACTTTTTATATCTTTAATGCCAAAGTAGTGTTCTATTTTGAGTTTATCCAAATGTTTGGGATGCTCCTTTGTCACCTGGCCACCCCTTTAGATGATGGACGTGGTTTTGAATTATGTGCAGCAAGGTGTGGGAGGAGCCTTTCATTCAGGTGCTTATGACAAATGATAAGTTACACAAATGAAATGTACATTGTGCTCACTTGGTGATTTTTTTGTTCTTGCATGTTTGTACATCAGGCTTTTGGAAACACAACTCATTCCTGCATAGAGGAAACTGTAAGTAGTGAATGCATCTTACTTAGGCCTGATCTTTGAATGTGGTGTACATTAGTGACAAATGGCAGGTCCTATTGCTGTATAAAAGGAACCTTTTTTAGATATCTGACAGCAGAAAAATTCTTCATGAAATCAAGATAATTCAGCTGCTGTTGTAGTGCTAAGTAAAGTATGGCTTTGCAGTTTTTAGAAATTTCAGACTGAGAAGTAGGTCTAAATCTTTAAGGAAAAAACAGCAGAACAGGATGATGATAATGTTTGAGTTTGAAAGATGAGAGCTGTACTTGCAAATGTCCCAGTGTTTACAGAGTGAAAGGGCTTGAGTGGCTGACAGACTTCTCTTGGCATTCTCTACATAGTGGTTCCTTTTTCAGAGGTTTGGCTTGAGGGAGAGTGTTCAATATCTTTTGGAGGTAGACTCAATGTCTTTAGGATGACAGAGTTGGTATAATGTGTGATATATGGGCTCTGATTAGGAGTTGCTTCATAAATTGTTCTGGTTTCATTCACTTCAATAGAAATGTTAATTATTTAGCCAAGAATCTCACAGTTCTGTGGTAGGCCTGTGCTATTACAGGTGGGAAAACTGTGCTTTGTGCATAAAGAGAAATGAATTCTTGAGGAGCAGAAGCTGAGGTAATTTTGGAGCTGAAGTATGCCAGCTGAGCACCTGACACCTGTGCCTGTGGCTGCAGGCAGCAGTTCTGTCTGCACCACACTCTTGGCACCATCTTTGGTGCTGCCCAGCTGCAGGCTGGCCTTGGACACCCTGCTGGAGCTGGGATTGCCCTGGCAAAGTGCTCAGCAATTACATAATGGGGACAGAGGCCATAGCTTGGTGATCCTTCCTAGCATCAATCACAGTTCTTCTGAGGAGCTCTGTCTTAGGCTGGATAACCAGTCACAATCTCCATGTGTTACTGGTGTGGGAGCTGGGAATGGGGCATCTGCTCTAGGTTACAATGGGAAAGTGCAGCTAGAACAGGATTAGAGCACTGCACTTGCTGGTTCTATGGACTGTGAACTTACTTTAGATTACTCTCAAACTTTAAATAAATAATTGTTTAAATTAATAAAATTTAGGAGATAAATTTTCAACACTTCAGTTTTTATGTGGCATTGCTTACTTGTGTTAATTTTTTAAAAAATATTTTTGTTTACCCATAACAAATTATAAAAGTAAACTAAAATCAGTATTAAGTTCATCCTTTTAGTGCCATTAAAAATAAAGCTTTAAGTGATTGCAGTTTCTTTGCTTTTAATTGCAGTGATCATGAACTCGGAGCATTTGCTGTGGTTTGAACATTTCTTAGACATAAGTTCTGAATAATGCAAAGGCTCTTTACCTTTACATTTCTCTTTTACAGTATTATGCCTATTGCTGTATATTGGGGTTCATTGCCTGCTCGGTATTTCTTCAAATGAGCTTCGAACTCAAAGTTCTCCTCCTGTCCGTTGCTGTGACTGTCTACCTCATCATTTTCAATACCCTTCAGCACAAAGACAACTATGGCAACAGTACCAGGTGCACTCTAAAGTTTCTCATCCTATTATGTTTCATTTCAGGAGGTGTTAGATTTTTATGCAGTTACATGATTTTGATATTTCAATATTCCAGTAAGCCAGACACTGCAAACCTTTCTGTAAAGTTAACAACATGGAAATCCTATTAGACCATGTCACCTTTTTTTTGCATATACTTTTTAAACAAAGTATATGTTCTCTGAAAAAATTCTGTCATGTGGCTTCTGAGATCCCTAGAAGCCTTGGATTACATAAAGGACTAGAGAGTAGAATATTAATGCCATAGTGAGGTTGATCTTGTTATGTTATGAAGAAAAGCCTTGCTGAAAGTCTGAGGCTCAAGCTTGGTAGTCAATAGGAAGGTGAACTCTTACTGCTACTTTGAAAAGTGACAGCAATTTACCTGATCTAATTGCAAAAACTGAAAATACTGAAGAGAAATCACATGCAAAGGCTTTACTGTTAGTTTTTAAGTCTTTCTCAGATTCCTCAGCATAGTCTCATAGTTGAAGATTAGAATAAATTTATTTTGCAGGGGCTGTAACCTGTCAGTACACCTTAAAAAAACTTGAGTGAACTTAATCATTCATATGATGAGAATTTAATTTGCATTTGTAAAAAGTAATAGATGTGGTAAGACTGATCTTACTATGAAATATGAGTGGTGATTCAGATATAGATATGATTTAACTGCTGTCTTTGTCTTAGGAATTCAAGTTTTTAATTTGTTATTGTCTTTCCTTCCACAAGTAAGAAAATTTGTTTTCCTGCCTGAAGGTTTTGTTGGCTGTGTTTGTGTAGGGTGGTGTGGGGTGGGAGCTGAAACTCAGTCTGCTGGAAATTAAGATGGCTCCATTAAGATAAAGCCCTGTTTTCTTGAGCATCTCACTACAACAGCTACTGAACAAGGTTTCAACACCCAGTGTGCTGTGATGTGCTTCATCATTCCATGTGTTGGACTGGCTGATAATCCTTTCTGGTTGTTGGGACAGGACCTGTCCCCAGCCAGCCAGTGGCACAAATGAACAGTGACCTTGTGGTGCAAGTCTGGACAGAAACCCTCTTCCCTCCCACCCCAACCCTCCAGTGTGCAGATTTTCTTAAAGCATACAGATAAATTTGTATTGCTTTCTTATTTTCAGGTTTTTCATCAAAGAGCCAAGGATAATGACTAATTTATATCTGGTTCTGTTTTACATAACCCTAGTTTTACTTGCAAAGCAGGTATGTATTTAAAATGCAATCCTGTAGTTCCTTTACTTGCAGCAAGTTGATTTAAATAAATGCAAAAGTGTTATTCCTTGAAATTGTGCTTTAGATTAGTATATATTTTTATATTTTTTTAATATTCTGGTCTTGTAGATAACACACATGTAATTAGGTTTTGGTAATGAAAGAATTTTTACTGTGAAAGGATGGGGACATTTTTCTAGTTTTCAACAGCGTTTGCATCACAGTTGTGAGAACTTCCTGGTTCTTCCAGTTTTGATCTATCTGTATTTATATACCAGTATTCATTCTAAATCAACATAGCAATTCAAGATAAAAATAATTATATTACTAAAGTGTCATTTTGGCAAATACACCTGATGGTATCAAATGACATTTGGTCTTAGTGGCTGCTTCATATTTTTCTGACCTTTGCTCTCAAAGCACATTTTTCATTAACTATATAGACTCAAAAGGCCTTGAATAAACTATTGCTACTGCACTTCTTGAGAAAATTGCCTAATATTTTTCCGTGAGTTATTTTATGGATTTAATTTATCATATTTGATCTCTTTGCAGATTGACTATTACTGTCGACTGGATTGTCTGTGGAAGAATAAGTTTAAAAAGGAACATGAACAATTTGAAACTATGGAGAATGTTAACAGGCTTTTGCTGGAAAATGTACTTCCAGCACATGTTGCTGCATATTTCATTGGAGAAAAACGAAATGAGGTGTGTTGAGCCTCTTCTGTGTGAAGGACAGCAAATTGGGTTTCTGTGACATATATTACACATGATGTGAAAAATAACAGACTGTAAACTTCTGCAATCTTTGCCTCTTGTTTGTCTTCTAAGACCTTTGTAAACCCAAGAACCTGTTAACCAGATGGCCTCACAAAAATGAAAACTTCTAGTGTCAGTCCCTGAAATCCATCCTCAGAATTAGTAGTTGAGCTTCAGGATACAGTTTTAAGTTTGGCAAATATTTAAATGAGATTTACTGCTTTCCAAAGACTGTATTTTACCAGAGAGGATAGGTCATCGTTTTTAGGGAAATGAGTTGAGGAGCAGATAGTATCTCCCAGAGAGAAATTCATTGATAATGATTTTTTTAAAAAGAAATCTCATTCTGCCAGCATGTCATCAGAGAGAACAATGCTGTGTCTCAGAAGAGTGACAATGTCCAAATAAATTAAAATATTTAAGGTATCTTTAAGAAATCTCAGTTTTTCCTTA
Source organism: Emberiza elegans (assembly GCA_024865655.1). Taxonomy (NCBI): domain Eukaryota; kingdom Metazoa; phylum Chordata; class Aves; order Passeriformes; family Fringillidae; genus Emberiza; species Emberiza elegans. The sequence goes on from JALJVW010000129.1 coordinate 3,770,241, forward strand.
GGCATATCCACTTTGTTAATGTTTCTGATAGAGTAAGAGATGTGGTTGACTTCATAGGAAAGCTGTAATTTGATTACTGGTTACAAACAGGTATCACGAGTGTGAGGACCTGTGGGGAAATGTGGCTGCTGACAATGTGTGGGTTTGTTGCTTTCTTTTAGGACTGGTACCATCAATCCTACGACTGTGTCTGTGTCATGTTTGCATCAGTACCAGATTTTAAGGTGTTTTACACTGAATGTGATGTCAATAAAGAAGGCTTGGAATGCTTGAGGCTGTTAAATGAAATCATTGCTGATTTTGATGAGGTAATTAAGCTTCTATCAAAAATGCACTGGATTATATATTTACTGCAAAATAAATGTTTCACTAGATCTGTGAACATTAGAGGGGAAGAAAACATTTTTATGCTGTACTAACATTCTGACTTCAACCTTTCAACCTTGAAAGATATTTTCCCATCTAGTTGGGATTTTCGAGTACATCATCTAATCCATTAGAAGTATGGTTTGAAAGTCCTGACTTTAAGGACTTTATTTCAGTACTTCAGTGCTTTAATTTCTCCTGTGAGTGGGTAGAACAAAACTGTGAAACTAATCCTCAGTATTTTATCTAGTCTTCATGTGAGTGATAGTATTGCTAGAGATGTTCAATGCTTATGGTAGACAATATAAGATTTCTGGTTAAATACTACACTGAAATATGGTATTAAAGTCTCAAGTTTTTGTTTTCTTTCCATTCAAACAGCTCTTGTTAAAACCTAAATTTAGTGGTGTTGAAAAAATAAAAACAATTGGAAGCACTTACATGGCAGCAGCTGGTCTCAGTGTTACACCAGGCCAAGAGAACAACCAGGTATGTTGGATGTGAATCTGCCTTCAGTATTCTGTGGGTGCATAGGTGTGTTCAAAGTAACAAAATGTAACATGATATGAAAAAGTAAATAATGAACAGCAACTTCCTGAAATGTGGAAAAAGATGACAAAATTGTATTGTCTCCTGCTGAATTCACTATTTATTTCCTAGTTCCATTTTATTTCTGAATGAAGGTATTCAGTCTTTAATCCCAACATACCTTTTACATCCTTCATCTTTGATTCCAGTAGTTTTAACATTCCTAGATGCTTAACAGAGGGACTCTAATACTAGGGGAGTCAAAGAATGGGAGCCAAAGAAAAGGCCATTTCAGAACTGGGCAATAGGCTTTTTGTGATACCTGAAAACTGGCGCAGAAAGAGAATCCTCAAGTGCCACATTAGGTCTGTTACCCAGAAGAATTAACATCAATTTCTCTGGCTCGTTTTCAGTATAGCAGGTTTGTGTATGACATTAAGATGCATATAATAATATACCCAAAATATGTAAAATTTAAGGTGAAACCCTAAAGGACAGGCAGTATTTGTTATAAAATTTAATCAAATCATGCTTGTTGCCTCATAGACATCCCAGCTGTATTTAATGGAGTTTTGAAATTCTGCAGTTCTGCTTTGACAAGGATGAGTGGTCTCATCCTTATAAACACTCCAGTCACTTCTAGTACTGTTTTGGAGTAGCAACCTGACACAGCCTTTTGTGTTGTAATTTGGTGATTAATCTGTGTTATGATTTGCACAGGATAGGGAAAGGCAGCACGCTCACATTGGGATTATGGTGGAGTATGGGATTGCCCTGATGAGCAAACTGGATGGCATCAACCGACATTCCTTCAACAACTTCCGCCTGCGTGTTGGTGAGTTCTGTCTGTGGGGAGTGTGAACGCCACAGCTCAGACAAGGGAGAAGTGGCAGGATGAGGTAGGTCCAAGTGCTGAATAGCCAAAGGCAATATTGTCTGATCAGCTGTTCAGACAGGCCAAGCTCCTCCACAGACTGGCTTTTTCTCTCACTGGAGGGAGCAGCAGGAAGAGTGCAGCTGGATGACTTTGGAGGAAATGAAAGATACAGATGAAGAGTGAAGTACCCTGTTAGTGACTGTTGACTAAAGACAATATTGTCATTACAATGCTCATTTCTGTATATTAAAAGTAGAAGAGAAAGAATTTTGCTTTGTGCCCTAGACTTCCTATTTTGCAATGAGTGAGTCACTTCACATCTCCTGAGTCCTCAGTGTGAATACTTATAGAACAGCACTAATACTGAGTGCTGGAAAGGTGTGGCAGAGTTAAGCTTTGGGATGTTTTTTTCCCCTGAAGCTACAGCTAACACAATCACTTCCCTTTCTACCTCAGTAGTGACACCTGCTTGTGTTTCTGCAGGGATCAATCATGGCCCTGTGATTGCTGGTGTGATTGGTGCCCGGAAGCCTCAGTATGACATTTGGGGCAACACTGTCAATGTTGCCAGCCGAATGGAGAGCACAGGGGAGCTTGGCAAGATCCAGGTAAAACCATGAGCCTTGCCATGTCCAAGGCATTATTTCTAATTGGTTGTGGAATTTTGCTTTAATGTGAATAATCAGAGGAATTTCACAAGTGTTTCTAATTCTTTTCACACAAAGGTCACTGAAGAAACAAGCAAAATACTACAGGAGCTGGGGTACTCATGTGAATGTAGAGGACTCATTAATGTCAAAGGCAAGGGAGAACTGAGGACTTACTTTGTTTGCACTGAGACAGCCAAATTCCAAGGCATGGGACTGAACTGAGGCTACAATGAAGTTAATCAAAATAGACTTAGATCTGCCTCCCTTCTGTGAAGACGTAGAATTTCCCTCCTTATGTGAAGGACTTTATTCTAAAAACATGTATATACTGTTCCTGTCTCTTCTACATCTCAAGATGAGAGAATTTTTTTTTAATAAAGAAGAATTCTGAGAAGTTCCTAGAAGATACACAACCATCAGTCTGAAAAAGACTACTTTTTCCTGAAGTAAATTGAGGATTTATCTGGAATTGCCATAAGGCATTTTCAGTAACTTGCTTTCCTTACCTGCACTGGGAGTCTTAACAACTCCAGTGACAACCTGTGTGGATGCACTGTAGAACTGATTCCCATGTTAAAACATTCCATTGCCTGCTTGGCACACAGCTGCTTCCAGTATTGTGTCTGTCCTGACGTGTGTGCTGATACTGAGGGCACTGCTATCCTGCTTTTAATGCTGAACACGCTGCACAGCACAAGACAGCTGAGTAATGGGAAGAGGAATGCAAGGAAACTCAAGTGTGTCACATGACAACTGTGCTGAGCTTTTGGGAAAAAACCTGAATTGCACAGTATGGTGTCACTTCACCACCCTGCCTCCTCCACAGCAGTACCTTGTGTTCTGCAGGTGTTTTCATGACCAAAAGCTGATCAGAAATAACTTTAATCTAGTTCAGCGTGTTTACATTATATTACATGTTCTCCTTGGTATTTCTCTGTAATTAGTGTCTGTATGTGCATTTTGTTCTGTCATGGTAAATCTTAAATTTTTTACTTTAAATTTAAATAAATACAAGTGATGGTGAGGAGCACAGGGATCAGGCTCTGACAGCAGCTGGTGGTGCTGATACCAGCAGGAATTCTGATTCTGTGCTGTGTTCCTGAGGGCACTTAAGGAAGAAAAAAAAAATCTGTTCTGAATTGCTGGGAAGCTGAAGAACAGAATTACTAAACTAGTATTAGAAACAATAGCAGATACTGTATAAACAGAACTGTGTCTGTGATGGGGTTTGGTTTTTTTTTGCTGTTCTTATTTCTATGATTTGACTAGCCACTGGCTGGTTACTATGCCTTTCAAAGGCAGTGCAGTTTTTTTCATAAACTGGTTTTGAAGGTTACAAAAAGATGGATGCAAAAAATGTGTTCATCATGAAATGTTTCAGCAGAGCCCCAGAACTGGAAGTGTGAGTAGAGCATTCATAAGATCATTGTGGACATGGTGTAAATTAGTTTAGTCTGTAAGGTTTTTAAGCTGTTAGTGTCCTTTGCTAATTTCTACATTGTCATTTTTTACCTACTGCAACCTCCTCATCTGTTTGCTGTTGGTGATGACAGTAGTTTGTAAGGCTGACATCTTGTGCCCAGTTATGTCTGTTACTGAGGATGGGTTCCCCCTTTCCCCATACACCAGGTTAGGGCTGGCCAGCACAGTGATTGGTGAGTACAGCCTTACTCCTCTACGAACAGCACCTCCTAATGCTTCTGGGTTTAGCACCAACCCATCCTGGACAAGTGTATAGGCAGTCCTGTGCTTCACTGCTGCTTTCTAATTACTGTGCAATTTCTTTAGAAGAGGAAGTGACTATATTTCAAGACAGGAACAAACCTAAACATTGTCCAACTGTGGATTAAAAATTGTACTTGTAGTCTGTCAATTTTGTAGATTAAATCTATGTGTGTAGTAGGTCTCCAATAGAAAACAGCATGTAAGAAAACCTGAATTTGAGGGTGTAAGTTCAGGCATGGGCTCTGCTGAAGAAGGAAGTGACATACTCACTGTTGTGTTAGTGCAAGTCAGTGTTGTAGCTGAATAAACCTTCAAACAGCTTTTACTGCTCTTGTATGTTGTGTGTTTGTAGTTACAGGTGCTCAGCAAGCATTTCTTTAGAGATATTTATTGTTTTACAGGACCATGCATGTGTCAAAGGCTCCTTTCAGCAGTCTTTGATGTCATGTTAGGTAAAGTGACCATGTGTCTCATGGATCTATTTTGAAAAGTGCATTATGCCTATAAATAGAGCTGGCTCTGAAGTGCTCCTGTTCACAGACCTAGTAGACTGTAGATGTAAGTTTTCTATGAAAGAACATTTACTGTCTGTAACAGCATTTTGAAATGCTTTTGTTTACATGATGTTGCCTGTAAGGCTGGTAACTTATTTGGGTGTAACTTCAACTCGACCTCATTTGCAGAAGTGGCAGGAAGAGCTGCAGCTTCCAAAGGGGAAGGAGTTGGGTTTGGTTGCAGGTTTAAAAAGAGTGTTCACTTGGTGTGCTGTGCACAGCCTTCTTGGGGAAGTTAGAAACTGTGTAATGAAAACGAGGATGACTAATTTCTCACCAGAATTGGAACTGTATAACATGAGAGCTATATTCAACCATAGAAAAAGTTCAACTTAACAAGCAACTGTATTGAAATAATCGCTTTCAGCAGTCCTTCTGAGATTGAACTGTGAAACTTAACATTGAAGAAACAATCTTAGAGGAAAAATCTTCCTTGCAGCATTATTTTTTTTCCTTAAGTGGAAAAAATGGCACTGTATCTAATTTGAAGAGCTAATAACATCTGGAACTAGGAATCTGGTTTAAAGAACAAACTTTTGTTTTTACTATGAAATAAAAAGCTTATTGAAACATGTCTGGTTTTGCAATTATTTTGATGGAGATACACATGAAAAGGAGGTATGTTTTTTATAGTGCTGCAGACTTAATGGAACTGTTTTTACTCATAAACTAAACTCAGTATTTATCTTTTTAAAAAATGTTGCAAGTAGAAAATGCTTAGAGTGACATCCATGTGTTAACAACTGATGAGAAATACTTCTGTCACTGGCAGCCACCTCCTGCACCATCTAAAATGTGAGTGATGGGCAATGAGATACTATGGAAGGAGCCAGTAAGGACACATTTGCCCTGAATCTTGTCTTTTCCTTAGCACAAAAATGATTTATATGGTAATAGAAGAATTCATTCCCTGGGGTAATAATTCACCTGCTATTACCTAGAACTGAAAAAACTCCAGTGGTGAATATTAAGTCTTCTGGGACAATTGAAACTACTGAAGAAAAACCCAGGCTGACAGTTTAAAATTTTGCAATGTATTTTAGATTTGTTTTTAAAATTTCACAATTACTTTCTGCAGCATTTTCAGAGAGGAAGGAAGGGAGGAAGGAAGCAAGGATGATGTTGGCCAGAAGTCTGAGGGGAAAGGGTGGAATTCACAATGCTGTTTGGCCACTGCACACATCAGCAATGGCTGTAACCCTACAGCTCATTCCTCTTGACTCCAGGGTTATACTGGAATCAGGGATTAAAAAAGGCAACTTTTAAAAAAAATTAAGGATGTCTATGGTAGAAGCCATGTGCAGCACTGTGTGATGGTGTGAGAGCAAATGGAGAGCACAGGGACAGCCTACCTGGGCGTGCCAGTGGCTGCATCTGTACCCAGGCAATGCTGGAGCTCTCTGTGCCTGAGCGCTGTGCTGCTGGTCTGCACCTTTGGTGAACAGGCAACAGTCCCTTAACGTGAGAAGGCTTTCTGATAAACAGGCCCAAAATCATTATCCAGGCATAATACTCAGAACTGTCAGCCTGAGTGTCTCAGAGATTGCTGTACCACATCCATGGGTACTTGTACTTGCTGACAGTGTTAATCTCACTTCTGGTCATGGGTCTGAGCTTGCCCTCCAGTTTAGGATACTGTAAGTACACAGCAAGGTTTCTCTAAGAGGAGATTAATCCACATTCAAAGTATCAGAAAGCTGAGCTTTTGTTAATTCATCACACTGCATCAGTTTTGTATAAAAAGTTTATTTCTTTTCCTCATGTCCATGAGAGTTGCACAGTAATTTTAAAAAGGGGGAGTTGCAGACACTAATGATGTTTGCACTAACCAGACTCAGAGACAAGTCTATACATTGCTTCTAGAAACTTTTGGTTGAGTCCCTGCACCATACATAGGCACATTGTCATTATGCTTTGACCTTTCCAGACACTTGGTAATTTAGGAAAACTTAAATGCAGCAGAGGAGCTTAAAAATATTAGAGAATGCAAAAAGAATAATTTAGTGCATTTACATAGCAGAAGTAACTAATACAAACCCTTCAAAAGCCATCAGCTCCAAAATTTAATAAACAAAAGTAGTTTAACACACAATAAACACACATGGTGAATGCACCTGAAGGACGTTTACCTGGTTCTTAAACAGAATCAAACAAACAACTGTCAAGCTGAACAGAATCTTCAGCTTGTAACCACACCACACTCGTTTTCAGGAACAGTGATGGTCTTTTTAGGCTCCTCAAAGTCTGAAAGTTTACAACAGATAGCAGGTCACTGAGCACAGAATGCTCAAGTGAAGGCATGCATATACAGCAGAGCATCCTGAGTTTCATTTGGTTCTGTTACAAAGCCTCTGTGTAATGTTACGGAAAAGAAAAGGCTCAATAATTTTGAAATTGAAATTTCTTGGGGCAGTTTCCTTAAAAATGAGTTCCTGAATTAATCCTGCTCTTTCAGTTAAAATGTTATTTAATGAAAACTTTCATAAACCACAGATTAAGTAAATTTGTTGTGTGAATAATGTTTAGTGAGAGGAAATTCTTCCTGCCCTGTCCTAACTCTGGGTGCTCTTTTGCTGTGCATGTTATAAATGGGGGAGGAGAGGGTCTGGCACTGAGACTCCACTGACCAGACTCCCTAATCCAGCAAAAACAGCCACTACTTTTGGCTGGATGGGGTGAGCTGAACTCACACTGTCAGGTTCCAAAGCATGACAGCTGGCCAAACTAAGCAAAAGGAGTGCACAGCCAAAAGCCTGGAGAAGAAGGAATCACGATGTTCTCATTTTAGCAAGTGAGGAATTTTAACTCCTCTCTTGCAACCTCACGCAAAATGGAAAAACTAAAATTAAATGAATTACTGAGATTTAAAATCTGGCAGTGCTGTAGGATGGATTGTGAAGTAACCATGTAGCTGAACCAAAGTTCCATACACACAAAAGATTCAATTTGGACTGAGACCAAAGGCAGCAACTTTCCATTTGAAACAGAATTTAAAAAGAAGAACTGAAAATTGGAACCACACTTCTGCAAAGTTTTACCATAAGCCAGTCTAAGGATTTGCAGATGTGGTTTTGCTCCAGCTGAACAGATGCTATGAGATGTTTCCATATACTCACCCTCTGTCAAATCTACCCAGCTGTCTTCTGTCTCAGGCAGAGGGACCGAGATTCCCATTGCTTTCCGGATTCCGTAGGTACTGACAATGTCACCTGGAGTCACTTGCTGGGCAAGTTCCTTCAGGTTATTGGTTACTCTCTCCGCTGGAAAGATAAGAGGATGTTTTTATATGCTATATATAGACACCAAATTGCTGAATCACCCTGCAACAATTCAATTATTTAGTACAAAGGCAACTATGTTAAATAGTATTTCTAGACCAGAAGAGCTGTGCTGTGCTGTGTGCAGCCATGCAAGGCATCCTGGGAACCAAGAGACAAAGTGAGAAGAACAGGAGGAATGAAACAGCTGCTGCCCAAGGCTTGCTGCCATCAGGAAACAGCAGAAAATAAAGAGTAACTTAATGAAACCTGGGCCACACATGCAGCAGCTGGGAGAGGGCTGGTGGCACCCACACAGCACTGGTGTTAGTAATAGCTGGAATTTGGGATCCAGCACAAAGCTTTGGCTATAAAGAGAGACTGTTCTTGTTGGTACAAATGTGGTTTTCCCTCAAGAAGGAAGCCGTAAGTAGTGAAACATAAAAAAAGATAGTATTTGATCTGGTTTAGACTTGGTCATATTTCTTAAATAATGGGGAATTTATCTAATTACATCAACGTGGTCTAGTTTAGACCATGAATAGTCTTGCACAAGTCAGTTTTATTTGCCAAACAGGCACTCAGCACACAGTCCTATCTCAGAGGGCTGCCATTAACAAAAGCTGTATAGCTGATCTGTGAGACAAGCAGACTCAAACTAAAGAATGTATGACTGGTGTTAATTAGTGTAACTCAACAGACTGATAACCAGATCCATCCTGGACCAAAGCTGGCTTTGCAATAGGAACTTGGTAATACTTAAGCAGACCTGTTCAAAGACACTGCAAAACTCACGCAGTTATTGGTACTTGGCTATTGTCTGCCCCATGGTGTACAGAAGTTTTAATCAGTTCTAGGGACATTTAGGAATAAAGAGGAAATACTTGTAATTACTGTTCAAGATTTTCATCTGGTTTTACATCCAAAGAAGTTTAAGTTAATCCTCTAGGCCTAACAGAGCACATAATCTACATTACAGCCCTTGAGATACTTTTTTCTTGGAGTTGGTATCAGTTGGGACTTCATCAATTCTGCAAGAATGATCAGAAAAAGTGTATTTACCCAAGTGCATTTCTCTGTATGATGGACCCAGAAGACAAATCATATTAGGGGGTGGTTTTGTGCTCAGTCGTTCATTTTGAGCATCCTGGAGTTCTCTGAGCAGCTTTGTTGTTTCATCAAGTTTCCTCTGGAAGATTTCAGCCTCTGTTTAAAGAGAAAAAGAAAATCCCGACTAGTAAAATCTAAGTAAAGTCTATTAACTTACTTTATGATACAAAATATTGTAAGGGACTGAGAAACTAAAGGAGTTACAGACATATCAGAACTTTGACTACCAGGAAGACTCACCTTCAGAATCAAACTCTTCAATAGGCATGCCAAAGTTTGTAACTGCTTTTAGAGCTGTAAGTCTGTCGCTATTAGCAGCGTCCAACCTGGCAGCAATATCAATTTCCATAATCTGAAAGAAAAACCCCAGCAAGTAATAATTTAGATAGTACTTAGCTCAGCCTTGAAACAACAAAATTGTCTGGGGAAGATCAGAACACAAAGGTAAAATTAGCCTGCTCTGCAAAAGTAAGTGAAGATACAGAGGGAAAGCTGAAAAGACACCCTGTATAACTTACTGTTCTACAGTTATTGTTTACTCATTCTTGTTCATATGCAAATAGAAAACAGCATCTGCCAAAACCACTGGGGATATGCACAAATGATGTGGTAACTTAAGACCTGCATCCCAATTAAAAAACAGTTTAAGAATTCCTTCAGCTCACCTACAGGAGATTTTATCAAAGATCTGGTTGCAGATGAAGAGGTGCTTCAGGAGAGCACCCCTGGCCCTAGAACTGCTTTCTCTAACTGAGCAAAGTTTGGGTGGAATGACTGGAGATCTATAATGTATTGCCTACAAGGGGCACAAAGTGAGAACCTCAAAGACTGCTACCTATCATGTGGCATCTTACACTACAAATTCATGTTAAACAAAATCAGATTAAGATAGAAACAAAGCTATAGCTCCAAACAACCACAAACAAAAGTACATTAAGTATTTAATTCCAGCTCTCTTAAAATATAGTTAAGACTTAATGTTTTGGAGAACCTTACTCTCCTCATGCCTACAAAGGGACACACCATTTTCACAAGATTTACAGCTTGTCAAAGCCTCAGTGTTGTTGTACAGCCCTGACAGTTTTAGGCCATTTTATAACTGTGAGCTTGGACAGGTTGGTTGGAGAAGTTAATTAATAAAGAAAAACTTTACCTTTACATCTTTCATTGCATCACTTCTTTCCTGTGGGCCTTCAGCTTCCTCACATGGCTGAATAAAGAAAGGATTTTTAAAGAAGGTGTTAAAATTACCCGTTTAAATTCAAAGTAAAATCTTTCAAAATGCCATATTTTAGGTAAGTATGCAATGTCTAATGTGCTTTCACTGTAAAGCAAGTTATGATGCAGTTATTTTTTAGGGTCTTTCTTGGGGTACTAATGTTTACTGAAATACATTTTTTCAGCTCAGGTTTTATTTCTCTTTGCAAAGTTCAGAGTGATGTCACATCAGAGACTATTTACTAGGGTGCAGGAAGAAGAGGAAGGGTGGTTATTAGAGGCTGAAATGTTTTCTGTTTCTGCATGCAATTGTATTTCTCTTAATACTGCCAAGAGTAAGAGGCCAGAGCCTGGCAGTCAGTGCCGCCACTGGGCACAAGAAAGGAGCTGAACGTGTAATGCTAAGGAAAGGTGTGAGCTGAGGCAAAAAGGTCCATGAACTTTTTCTAGCATTAACTTAGGTAATATTTGACCTATTCAGGCTACAATCTGTTTATTTCAATAAACAGGTGGCGTTGATTTGAAACTCAAACCAAGACTTTTAGTTAACAGGAACTGCTCTGAGGAGATTCTCAAATAATTTTTGGATTGTCAATTAAGTTAAGGTTATCAAATGAACACCTTTGATCCCATTTATGTTTAGCATGGACATGACTGGAACTTCCTAAGAACCTGAAGCCACTGTTCAGTATTTTTACATAGCACATGCTTGAGTTTAAAAGCATGGTAAAAGTAAAGGGAAAAACTACATATTAATTCACCTGAACTAAAGAGTGGCAGCTAGGAATGTGATAAAATTTTCATGGGAAAAAAAGCCTGTCAATGATCACCTTATTTTTAAACAACTGCTTATTGGTCTTGAGACAAGAGTTAGTGATAATGGGAATGGGATAATGGACAAAGATTCTCTAGTTGAGCAAAGTTTGGGTGGAATGATTTCAGATCTATAATGTATTACCTATAAGGGGCACAAAGTGACAACTTCTCAAAGACTGCTACATATCATGTGGCATCTTACACTCACAATACAAATTCATGTTAAATGAAACCAGATTAAGACAGAAACAAAGCTTCTATTTCTGTGTACAATATATGAATATTCACTAATTCATAATACAGTAATTCCTTTCCAGAAAATCCTGCCACTGGAGGCAAAGACCAGTCTTTACTTTCCAATTCTATCAGTTAAAGGGCAGCCCATTGATAGGATCAGCATCATCTTTCTCTTGCTTTAGAGCTTGTGTGCTAAAACCAAAGACCAGATAGTACACAAATCCACTCTTACCACTTCTAGTTCTCTGAGAGCTCTAGAATGTCCTCCTTTAGTTAGAACATCCAGCAAACTATCAGCCATTAAGAGAGGATAATCCTGGGATTTCATAAAAAAATCTTGAATACTGAAAGAATAAAGATAGTTAAGGTAACTACTTTCATATCAAACATTTAATGTAAAAATGTTATGTAAGGCCAAACCAATATGTACAGCACAGAAAACACAAAAAGTAGCACAGAATTTGATCAAAATGGATTGCTTCAGTTTAATCATGCCTGCCTTCTGTAGCTGAGGAATCCATTCTGAATGGGACACTGGAAAACTTGGAAAAGTGCAGTGTCTCAGGCAGCTGCATCAACTGAAAAGCAAACTTGCACAGGCCCTGCACGTTTACACTGTACTAAAGTATTCCTCCCTTTCATAAAATTTATACCACTGTGCCTGCTCTTTGTGAAATTCTCACAAAACAAAGGGACTTCAAAATTTTTACAATCAAAAATAAGAAACCAATAGAATTATTTTTACAAAGCTGCATCTCATTCATGGCAGTAATTAATGTGAAAAACCCCACCAGTTTATTCCAACATTTGTACAACTTAATATTCTTCTGGCTCTGAACATGAGTCCTTCAGCTATAAATACATCTAAGTTTAGACAGTGTACTCCTAGGAATCAGCAGCATCAAAATTCTTCCATCTTGGCTAATTTTCCTTTAGAGGCAGGTTCTTCTACTGAAGAGTTTGTTTGGAACACAAACAAACCCCTGTGAGCTCTAAGACAGCAGGGCCATCACTCCACAGCAAAGCCAGCCCATCCCACACAACTGCCTCTGTTCATGGGAGCTGTACTGTGCACCCTGCTTGCTGATTACCTGGAAGATCCTTGGTTAGAGTCTTCCCCATATGTTGAGTAGATTAGGTCAGAATCTTCTTTGCTTATGTTGGCAAACGTTGAATCATATGTTGGTGCATAGGAACTGAAGGGTCCATAATTCAAGTATGTCACTAATGAATAACAATAATATTAATTATTACCCTGCTTTGTATGCTTCAGATAAAAAAGAGAAGGATTGTAAAACAATCCTCAAGAAAAAATTTTGAAGGAATGTATTTCTTAAGGTAAAAACATGACTTCACAGAACACCATCTGCTCACAAGGTAACAATTTTTACTAAGATCTAAATCAAATGCATATGTATTTGCAAATATGTCATTAACACCACTGTGTGCCTTAGCATAACATGAAGAGTCTGATGCTGGAAAAAGGTTCTCAGGCTCACCCCAGCTCTTTTAAAGCCACCAAAGACCTTTTCCCACCAGGTTGTTTCTATTCTCGATGTGGATAAAAAGTAAATCTCTTGCCCCTTTTGTATGTGTAACTTAAGCCAGACTCTGTGATGAACTGTTTAATTGTCCAATGGATACAAAGAATCACAGAATTGTTTGGGTTGGGAAGGTCCTTAAAGATCATCTAGTTCCAACCCCTCTGCCATGGGCAAGGACATCTAATAATGTAATCTTTATCTTTAGAAATCCTTAGTTCCAAATTTATGTGCTAGTAACAAGATCAATACATTTTGTTTATGTAAGAAGAAAGATTTGTATTTAAAAAAATAAATAAATCAGCACTTACCTGGAGTAACCTTGTTTCTTTTATCTTCTTTGAACCCCTGTAAGGTATTAACTCCTGACTGAAGCCTTCCTGCTGTCATTCCCAGCTTTACAGGGCAGTAACCTGGCTCTGCAATAGGGCATACCAAAATACAGAAACAGAGAAGCCATACAAAGATGACCAAACTCATTTAATATGCACAGATAAGAACTCAAAATAAACAGGACATGGCTCTCAAAGTGTGCTTTCCTATCCAAATGCTTCAGGCTAATGATCTGGGACCCAGACGGTTCCCAATTATAAAACATCTGTGATCTTCTGGGTCAGCAGACACTGCACTCTGTACATGGACCAGAAATAAGAGAATCCCAAGAAATTCTCCAGCAGCAAAAGTGTTCTTTTGCAGCTTCCACAAACAGCTGACACAAATCAGAGAAGCAACAGCACCGAGGGCATCCACCAGCTGCTCCTAACAACCATCTATGTGATCCCTCAGCTGCAGCTTTTCCAATCCAGATCTTTATCAGGCTGGAAAGAGGCATTCAGTTCTTGGCCAGGATTTGCTCATCTGCCCTGCAAAGATGCCAGGTACGTGGAAGTCACTTGTTACCTGAACCATGCCAACTTACCTCCTGCAGCGAGGTCAACGGGATTAAGAAGGCCCAGAGTTGTTGTACCATCTGGTTTTCTTCTTTCAAATTCACACTGAAATAAGATTAGACTATTTTAATTTACATAGTACTTGAAATTCATGGTCCTTAAACTAATGAAAGCATTTAATGAAACTGTCCTATCTGCAGAAATAAGAAAGGAAATCAGTCACTCAAAATTGAGTGCTACTGTAAATTTTTACTTTCACTAGATAATTTTATTACTGGTATAGGAACAAAGAATTAAGATATTATGATAAATATTAATGTTTCTGCAGAGGCCAAGTGACAAAAAATGTAGAAAATGAAACAGGCACAGTATTACCAATCTGAGTTTCTTCTCTTGTAATATTAATAACCTTTGATCAGGTATGTGTCTGTTTCAAAATGATGAGATTTTTTGCAAGTCAGATTTATTTTCTTGAGCTTTCTACTATTTGTCCTTTTCTATTATTTTATTGAAAATTTCAGCTCAACTTGTTCTGCTGCTGAAATTCAGCATGCATTCAAATAGCCCATTTTTTTTAACCTTATGTTGTTACATAGATGATCAATGGTGTAAAATGGTGTAAAGCTGCAGTAAAAGCAGATTTCAGAAAAGAGGTTTCAACTGGTATAAGAGGTCAAAGAAAAGTGATTTATGGAAAAGGAGCTCCCAAATCCCCCAGTGCTTACCTGGCTGTTTGCAAGGCGCCTGGTTAACTTCCCTCCTGACTCCTTCACAATCCGATCAATCTGCTCTTGTTCCCTTTCCAAGCTATTGCTCCGTAATTTGTCTTCAAGCAGATCCTTATCCTTCCTGTGAATGTACCCACACAGCTTAGGGACTAGCTGGACACCAACTGGCTAAATAACACAGCAGGATACTGGGACAATAGTTTTAGCCAACTCTGTACCTGTTTTTGTAGACAAAACAACTAACAACAAAAAAGAGTGCTATTGAATGTGACTGTATTTAATACAGCTGGGGAAGGCATGTGACAAAGGTTTACAGCAGTAAACCTTTACAGTTAATAACTGTATATATAAACTGTAAAGGTTGCAGTTATATACTGTAATACTCTTAATTTAGTATTAATTTAAAATACTCTTAATTTTTGTATTCAGCATTTATTTACCTAAATAGCTACCATCGTCATATCTGGTATTTCTAGATATAATCGCTATTTCAGAAAGTACACTTTCTGTAGCTAGGCAGCTCCATGTTTCAAATACAACTACTATGCAAACAAACAGAAAGTAATCAAAACTGGCTATGTAGCTTTTTGTACCAAAATGTTTAAAAGCACGTTTGCAAGATTTCTCCAAAAGTACACAGTCTGTCCATGAAACAGACATTAAACCAGAAAACTAGTTGAAGGAATGGAGTTGATGAACATACATGGTTATCTACACTCAAAAATGATTGTATCATAAATGATTCTAAACTTATTTGGTTTTAGTAGATGAGGATGCTATATCTAAGTGTTGATCCCTTGAGATGAAAATGTCTAAGCAGTACCAGAGAGAAACCCACATTCACTGGACCCTAAGTCATCTTGTTTCTGTAGCATTTAAAAGGTGTATCCTACAATGACTCAGATAATACTTCACTTTTTGTGCTCTTTGCTGGGTGTTTTGAATGCTTTGGTGTCACCATCCATAGGTTCTCCTCTGTCTTTCCCAGGACGATTTTCCTCTTCCCCAGTTTGCTGCAGTTCTGTCTTGTCCTTCTGCTTCCTTGTCTTCTGCAGGTCAGCCATGAATTCTATACTTTGTTTCAGGCTCTGAATTCTCTCCTGAATAACATCAAAATCCATTTATTTGCTGCTTCAATTAATCTTTTTCTAACCTATCCATAGAGACTCATTTTATCTGAGTTCTTTCTTTCTTACACTAGCAAAGATAAACAGAATCTAGAAGGTGAAATACTAAATGCAAGTATTTCTAAAATGACTGATCTGGCAGCATTACTAAAATAATGCACTATTTATATTCCAATATACAAGCATTTGACAAATACCAAGCAAGGTTTTATTAATTTTCAAGAGATCCCTGTAAAAGGGATAAACAGGGATCAAAAAAGAAGCAGTATACTTTTTAATATTTCGTTTGGTGTTTTTTGTTACCTGGCTAAGTATCTTCATCCCTGAGTGCAGCAGTTTTTTTGCAGCTTTGTAGTAAATGGTGTCTGGTTTGTTGTAAATCATTGCATTATTACACATCAGTTTGAAGTTATCCTGTTCAAACATGAATAATTTTGGAATGAAAGTTAATTTTACAATGTACTATACTGATATTATTGTTGCAAATGGGGTGTCTTGAGCTTTAGGGAAAAAAGCTTAGACGAATACTTTTAATTAATGAATTTAAGAAATCTATTAAAATGTAAACAGGGATAAGTACGTAACTTTATTTTAAGACTTGAATCTATCACCCCAAAAAAACATCCTTAAAGTATTCTAAAGTATTCAGTACTGTCTGTAGTTTTTAAAGTTTTAAGGAAGCCCTCTTAACTACAATTACTCATCTCCTGGCCACTCAGCAGTCATTAAAACAAAGTGCAGCAACATAACAAAGAAAAGCTGCAGTGCAAGGTTAAATTATTACAAAGACTGTCCCAAAGTTTTAGTTACAATGAAGAAACATACGCTTGTTTGAAACTCAAGTGAGCTAGTAATTGCATTCCTATGCTCACTGCAGCCTCTGCAGGTGAATATGTTTTATCACATTCTCATAATTTACAACGTTAAAATTAAAAGCTAACCAGAATCAGCTGTTACAACAGGGAATGCTCTTCTTAAGTACTGGAGATCTAAAGAAGAATGTGCAAGAAAATAAAACCAATGCTATTAACTAACATCTGCCTAATTGATAATTACACACAATCTAGCCCAGTAAAGAACTAGAGTATTTCTGATGAAGAAAACAAAACAAAACTAGGCCCCAAATCTTTTAGAAGTTAAGGAGGTTTTCAAACCAGGCCCTTGAATCCATTAGGCACACTACAGCACCAGCACAAGTGGCTGCTGTCAACAGGACCAAGCTCACAGTGCCTTCACTCATTGATCTGACCACACTGGCCTGGAAAAGTAATAGATCTAAAACAAGAGGCTGAAGGACAAACGGACAGATTCCATGCAATCCTGCACAAAACCTGAAACCATCTGCATCTTTTTGAGATGGACATTTATAAACCAGAAGTGTTTTCTCTTTTACAGTCAGAACTTTCTTGCTCACAAAAATTCAAGAAGAAACATCCCTTGAGGCAGAAGTACTTGATTCATTCTGGCATCTTTCTATTCCTATAAAATACTAGCCTTCAAGTCAATTGAGCATAATACACCTCTGTAGTCAAAACAAAATTCAAAACATTACCTTTAATTCTTCTATGGACTGGTACCCATTGTTCTTGATCTTTTCTTTCATGGTACTAAAATCCATTGGGTTTTTAATGATCATGGAATAGCCAGGGGCAATAAAGTCAGTCACAGGAAATGAAAAGAAAGAACTTGGATCCTTTCTGTTAAGAAATGAAAGATGTTTTTTTATGTTTCAACTTATAACAAAGAACTGAGTCTGGAATTAAATAAAAAGGAAATAACTAAGCTGAAAAGAAATCAGAACTATAAAGAGAGAAATAGCTTGTGCCAGCATAATCTTTCCCTTTCAAGGTTGAAAAGATCTCACATGCAGACCCATATACCAAAAAAGTACTACAAATATATTTTAGAAGTTCATTCTATATTTTGATAACTATCTGTTACCCAGAAGATGAAAAACAACAATTTTTTTAAAGGTTTTACATTTTAACAATGGTGTTTTATACCATATTAGAAATAAATAAAAAATAAAAGAAATATACAGAATATAAGTAAATTCTTGTCATTCATCACTTAGACAATTATCAGAAGGGAAGAGACAGGGTTCAAAATCAAAAGTGCTGCTTTTTGTATGCACAGAAAGGGAGCCAAAACTAACACAGGCATCTTTTCATAGTTTAAGGTTCTTGAAACTGACACCACACCTAGGTCTTGAAAATTTACAGATAAGAGAAAACTTGCAAACATTTCAAGCTCAGTCTGGTGAGACAGCTAAAGGGAAAAATCTCTCAACCACTGTTGCACAAGATGCAGATACTCTTAAAGTCAAGAAATATTATCTTAAATAGGAGACTACTTGAAATAACTGCAGACTTGATTGTTTTAACCAAAAGACATGTGGTTAGTAAAACAATAAGAGAACATGGTTGCAGTTTTCAAGTGCATACTTCCTTTTCATAGTAAATAATGCTAAAATAGAAGAACTAGAGGTAAAAGAAACCTTGGCAAGTTAATTATAATCTCTTGTGCCTTCCTTTCAAAAGGTTCCTCTAAAAAAAGAATCATATTATTGGAAAACTTTTCTGGTTTTGAAAACTTTTAAAAACTACTATGAACTTGAAACTGGAGGCGTTCACAAGAAGCCTAAGCTGAAGAGAAGTTCTAAGCACACTTTTCTAAACTAGCACTTAAATTCCTAAAATAGCCCTCTTAGCAATATATTTACCAATATCTTCACTCAGCTTTGTGTGTCCCCCTTCCCTTACTGGGTATTATTTTCCCTTCACAGCTCTGCACGCCTGTAGCACAGACATTACCTCTGCAGCTGTCTCATGAGTTGATTCAGAGCTTCCTGAAGTGGTGTCTGCTCCACCTCTAGACCAAAAACAAGGGGGGGGAGAAAAACAGTGTGAGGCAGAACTGACTGCACTTCCAAGATATCAGTAATCAACCAAACTGATGCACCTTGAGAATTCAGAATAAAGAAAAGAATACCACAGCAAACCCCACAATACCTACAGAGGATCTACTTTTCTCATTGCCCTTAGTTGACATTCTGCTCCCTCTGACAGAAGTACCAAAGGAAGTGTACAGAAACCTAATTCCAAACTTTGGTACGACATCAAGAAAAACACTGAGATGGCACAAAATGCCAAGTCACCTACTACAGAAACAAAGAACAATAAAACATGAGCCAATTACAGACAAACATGAATTAGCAAAAGAAATTTCTTTTTTCCCCTTACCCTCCTGCTTGGATAAAGTGCTGGTCAGTGGTTTCTCTGGTGACAATTCCATTCTGATGGGCGTCTGACATTTCAGTTCCTGTTCTCCCTCACTGTCTCCATGGTCTCGATCTCGTTTCTTTTTATCCTCCTGGAAAGATTGTTATGGAAATGTAAGAGCACCTGCAAACCCTGCATTATTAATGTACATAATGCTCTCTAGATTTTTCAAAACAAGTTCACAAAGTTTAAAAGATAAGAATAGTTTGTAAGTGCTTAAGAATTCTGTATTCTTTATGTACTGTCTCCATCTGCTGGACACTGAAATAATTGAGCCATACAATGCAATGTATCACTGGATTTGTTTTTTAGAAAATGTGACAGCTATCTGGTGTGTAACGTTTAAAAATGAGACAGGAA
This sequence comes from Emberiza elegans, assembly GCA_024865655.1. Taxonomy (NCBI): domain Eukaryota; kingdom Metazoa; phylum Chordata; class Aves; order Passeriformes; family Fringillidae; genus Emberiza; species Emberiza elegans. The sequence goes on from JALJVW010000129.1 coordinate 3,789,506, forward strand.
CACCTCACACACCGAGGCTGAATGTATTCCAATTTAAGGGTACAAGTTACAGTCATATCTGCCGACTTTTTGCTGTGAAACCTAGAGAAAGTCAAAACATTTTTTTTTCTAAAATGCAGTAGCATGAACACATACCTTAACTTTTCTCCTCCTTTTCTCCTTTTCTTCACCAGGAACTTGTTTTTCTCCTTTCTTTCTCTTTTTCCTTTTCCTGTCCTTGTGTTTTTCATGTTCAGATTTGTCTTCGTAGAGGCTAGAATCAAGTCCTGCATTTCCAGTGGACAGCTCAGCAACTTCATTTCCTCCAACTTTCAGCACCAGCTTCAGTGGCTTTTCTACGTATTCTTAAACCAGCAGAGAAACAGGCTGTGTGAGTATCAGATAAAACACACTCCCGTCCTCAATAACCCCGCGATCGCTCCTCTTCCTCACCGCACTATTTCCTCATTTCCAGTCCCCGCAGCCGCTTCTCCCCCGCGCAGAGCCGAGCCCGCCGCCCATCTCCCGTCCCCGGGCCCGCGGGCGGAGGGAGGACCCCGCTCCCCGCAGCCTCAGCCCGGCGCGCCCGAACAGCCCCGGCGCTGGGCCTGGCGGGGCGGGGCGGGCGCCGCTGGGGGCTCCGGGGCCCGCGTCCGCTTCGGGCCGCGCTGCCCGGCGGTCCCCGCCCGCCCACTCCCGGAGGGACCCACCCTCGTAGGGATGTTTGTCCGACTTGTGCTTCTTGTGCTTCTTCCCCATGGCCCCGGCCCGGCCCGCCCGGGAGAGGCCGCGCTGTTGAGGCGGAGCCCGGCCCGGCCCGGCCCGCGCGGCCCGCAGCGGGCGGTGGCGGCCGCAGCGCCCCCTGGCGCGCTGGAGGTCTGGAGCAGGCGCAGCCGTGGGCGGGTGAGCGGCGGCGGGATCGGGATCCGCCATCCCCGAGCCGCGATCGCCCCGCGCTTGTACAGGGCGAGCTCGGGCATTTCCCCTTGTGAGCAGCCCCCTCCGCTCCCCGGGCAGCGTCACCTCTCCAGAACCCTCACGGCATCCTACCGGATCGGAGAATGCTCAAGGCTGGAAGAGACCTTTAAAATCACCAAGTCCCGCTGTCAAGCCAGCACTACCCCTAAAGCACATCACCCTGAGCCAGATGCACGCACCTCTAAAACACTCTAGGGATAGTGACTCCACCACCTCCCTGGGCAGCCTCTTCCAAGGCCAGATTACCGAATAGTGATTTTTTTCCCCTAATATCTAGTCTGATCTCGCCTGTCCTGCGCCTGTCCGCAGCCTCCTGCGCCCTCTCCCCTCACGCTCCTCGCTGCTCCCCCGGCGGAGCCCCTTGCTCCCGGCCTGAGGCGCGCCGTGCCCGCGTCCCTGCCCCTCTGATCCCACCCTTGGGAACCCGGGCCAGTGCAGCGCTTCAGAGACTTGGGCAGGATTCACGGAGTCACAGAATCACTGAGGCTGGAAGGGACCCCTGCGGCCACCCAGTCACTCCTGTGACCGGTCACCACCGTGCCAACCACACCCTGGCACTGAGGGCCACGTCCGGTCTGTCCTGAACACCTCCATGGACGGTGACTCCACCGCCCGAGTACTCAGCTGAGTCCTGCTTGTTGGCAGAACCCGTTGCCACAGAATGTCCCCTGCCATGACTGTGTGTGCCAGGGGCCGAAGGTGACAGCAGCGGGAGGGGTGCTGCGGCAGTCTGTCCTTCTGACGGCAGAGTTTACTCTGCACCCGGCTGGGTGCCCAGGGGCCTGTGAGGTTTGCCGGCTTCTCAGCTGCGATGTGGCCACGACCTGGCTGCTGCTGCTGGGCACCACTGACCCTCAGCCCGGGACAAAGGCTTGCTGCTCCTGGAGCTTGAGAACCTGTGCCTCAATTTGTACCAGTGAGAAGAGCAGAGGATGTATCCACCCGAGAAAGGGTTGGCAGAGGTGTGTCGAGCCTGTAGCCATCCAAGGGACAGGTCTCTCCTGTGCCCTGGCAAACAGCAGCGATGGCTGGGCCTGTCCTGCACAGGCTGGGACAGGCTCTGCCTTGCTGAGTGCCTAAACCTGCTCACTCGTTTTGAAACCTAATACTTTACAATCAGGTTAAAACTCTAAGGAAAGTATGTATATTGTCCATTACAGGTCAAAAATAAGAAATTCTGATCTCCTAGAGATGCTGGAAGTTGCCCATTTGCCTTGCATGGGGATGCTTCCAAAACAAACAACTGTTTTTCAAAATTAACTGCAATGCTAATAGTATAGTCTTTCAAAGTTAATAGTGTATTTGTTGCTATTGCTTAAGCTGCAGTCATTTCTGTTTCAACAGCACTGTGTAAGTATTGTTTTCTGCCAAGACCTCTTCAGTAGTGCATCTTGAAATTTCACTTCTCTGAAGTTTGGAGTGCAAAAATAAACTCTTTCTATTTCAAAAGAGAAGCTTTGATTTTTTCCCACACAATAGTCCTGTAAGTATCCCTCAAGTTTCTTGAATCATAAGTGATGTTTTATAGCCAAAAAGAAAAAAACAAAGGTTGTTAATTAGAAATTTATGATATGTATGGCTGTACAACGATACGAGGTTTATTTTGAGAGGTTGTGAAGATCGAGAAAATCTCTTGTCTGCTGTCCATTCAGTCACTGGGAGTGTAATCAGATGTGACAGCTTTGTTTTGCATTTTGCTGGTTACATTACTGTAATTTGGTATCCTACTCAGAGAATTGTGTGGGTGGTGATCTGGAATAAACCACAGCTTTCCTGCTTGATCTTACTCCAGTAGTTTGAAATTCAGTTATAATGGACACAGTTGTTTTTCTAATTCACATCTGGATCCTTTAAAACTCTTATTGCATATGCAGTGAATGTTCTTAAGCATACTTTAGTGAGAGGTAGAGGGCTTTTGCCTGGGATATGGCCACATGTAGAAAATACAAGACTAGTAAATATTTAAAGGACATGTTTTATAGAATGAAAAAATGTTGCTATATCCTCTGTTCCCACAAGAAGATTGGCAGAGTTTCTGAGGTTTTTTCATATGGTAAGATCATTTGTTCAATTGTTATTCTGAAATTTCCTGACTAATCTTCTCTTGAATTTAATAAAATCTCAGGGCATTACAAGTGAGTAATGTGACACCTGGCCAATACTGAGAGCTGCTAGGTGTGTCTTTCAACACCATCCTCTGGGTCAGAGAAGGATATTTCTGAACAGTTAGTTCTCACACACACCTGGAATACACACTGGCTTTGCCACCCTTGTCTCTAGCTGTGCTTTCCCATGAGGAGTTCAGTATTTCTTCCTGTTCCAAACCCCTCCTACCCTAGCTGGGCATAGTGTCTGAAACACCATTTGTAAGCTTATGAAGAGTTATCACTGTTTCATAATAGAAAGGTGAGGTCTCATTCTTGGTTGAATGTGCAGAATTAATAATTTCAACTCATTGCATATTTTCTGAGGGTCATATTCTTAATCTGTGTCAAGTTTCTAAAGCACAGATTTTAACCTAAGAGTGAGAGACAATAATGTGTGTTGTTATCACTGTAAGCCACTAACAGAGAAAATGTTCAAAAATAGATAATTGACTCATGAATAGTTTGGGTTGGAAAGGACCTGAAAGACCCCCTAGTTCCAACCCCCCTGCCATGGACAGGGACACTTTTCAGTAGACCAGGCTACCCAGAGCTCCATCCAGCCTAGTCTTCAACACTTCCAAGATGTCCAAGTGTTTGCACATATACATTTTCCATCTTGTATACAACTTTTATTGAGACCTGTGGAAAGCATAAGATCATATTAGTGTATATAATTTAGCTAGATATCAAATACCATAATTATTTAAATTGGTAATGTGGATTTTTTTTTGTTTGTTTTGGTCTCTGCTTCAGGAAGAAGAGGTAGATCCTGGTAATAGCAGAAAGGTGCAGAGGCTGCAGCAAGGCACAGGAGGAGAGTGTGCCAAAGTCCTTGGAAGCAGGTTTCTGTGGATGCACAAGCACATGGAAACCTGAGATGCTAAAGTCACTGGGAGGTTTTCATAAGTGAGTTTGGTTTGTAGTCTGTGACACATGGAAACATTGGAATAAAGTTTTTGTGACAGACATTCATTTTAAACCAATATATTACCCCAACACACCTTTCTAAAAATACCTGAACACATGTGGCTGAAGTAAAGAATGCAGTCAATATTTTATTGATGAGTTATTAATATGCCTTTTGAATAAGTTACTCATTAGCTGAAAATGTGATCAATATAAATATTTGCTTGATTCTGTGAGTATTAAAGGGACATTGTCATTTTCCATGTCCTGATAAAATCCACTGTGACAGATGGAATTTTTTCCCTTAATTTGAATAGACAGTCTCATCATTATGATGCATTTGCTCTTTTTTCAGTTTAGCCCTGAAGTCTCTAATTCATTTACTCATGAAAATAGGCAATTATCTGTTTCTACCCCAAGATCCTTATGACTGTAATAAACTTTATAATAAGGTTGTAATTCAGTCAGAGGGATGATTATCTTATTGTCCATAAAGCACTCACATGGATCATGCTCTAAGATCTCTGTGTGTATATTTGTACAAATCTGTGTTTTGTAAATATCTTTCCTGTGACCTTGCCCAAGTCCCACTGGCACCTCTTTTAATAACTTTCTTTTGAAGTGGTTTTGTGCACCTGAAGAAATACCTTGTTGCACACCTCTGAATTAAAATAACAAAATTTTTGCTAGACATGCATGAAATTGCATGAAATTTAAACATTTATGACCTTGGTTCTTGGCTGCTATTGCTGCACAGGTAGGGAAAATTAAACAGGATTCAGCTGGTTCCTCATGAGAGAGGATTGATGGACAAATGGGATTTATCCATCATCCCTGCTTTTCCCTAGTCAACTGGAGGATATGGAGCAAAAGAAAGGAGAAACCTGAATACCAAGCAAGGTGGAACTGAAGCCTGTCTTTGCAATTGCAGTAGGTAATTTCCTTGGGGAGGAGAGATGTTACTGGCAGAGGCCAGTAGATTATATGTATGTATATATATATATAGTATATATACGTATATATTTTATAAATATATGTATGTATATATTTTTTGTCAAAATATGGAATGGATGTCCAGATAAAACCCCACCATCTGGTAGCAGCATAGGGCTGGGCATTGGAATTGAGGATGAAAAGATTGAACTCTAGGTTGAACTGATAGGTCCTTTGAGATGTAACCAAATTATATTTACTCATCATTCTAAGCCTGATGCCATTGCCCTCACTCATGTGTGCAGTCCTGCTTGTTTCAAATACATACAAGATTTGTTTGTTCAGTCAAGATATTGAAAGCCAGTTCTGAACTTCCTTGATTCACATACTTGGCCGGACTTTAGTTAAAGTCCTAAAACATTTGTTTTCCCTATGTATTTTAATTGTTTTTGTCATGTTTTAAATTGAATAAAATATCTGAAAATGCCTGTGCTCATAGCAGGCACATCACAGTGCTCCATTAGATATATGTATTACCCAAATAATGTGGAGACAAACCTTTTCCTAATAAGTTTTAAGTAAGAGGAAAAATCATGATGAAATTTGTGCTTGTATTAAATTTGCACTTATAAGCTCTAATAGGAGAAAGTTTAAAACAAGTGTCTAGCTGAATGTCTTAGATGATACTCCAGTTATTTTTTTTTTTTGTTAAGGTAGCAATTCATCTTCTTAAATTAAATTTTGTTTTGTGTAGTGGTGTCTCTAGAGGAAACACATTGAACAAAAAATAAGAGCATTATGCCACTTGGTGGTGTAATATGCAAAGGAAAAGCAACTTGTGTTCAAGAGAAGGAAATTTACATAAAAGACAATTTTTGTTTGCTTATTATCTGATTAAGCACAGTACAAGACATTACATGAATGGTTACTTTTTAAAGACCTTTAATTTCATGCAAGTAGTCAAGCAGATTTTGAAGGATAAATTCTCATTTTAGCTCAGCTCTTTCTGAAGGTGTTTCCATTCAAGCTATTACTGGTCTGTTAGTTGGTTCAGAAATCCTGATACAGTTCTCTGTGGGAAATGTATAATTTAAAAATGGAGAGGGCCACATGGGATCTGCAGTGTCCCCCACTGTGTAACAGCTTTGGTTTTCATCTGCTGGAGTCTGGTGTCCTTCACTCGCGTTGCCAACAGGTGCAGCAGCTTCTCCCCAGGTGTTTGTATTTTGTGCACTGACTGAGGAGCTGGGAGGAGGCACTGCAGTGCTTTGGGGGTGGCTGGAGCTGCACAGGCTGTGACCAGAATGAGGGAATGGCCACCAAGAGCCCTGTGCACATGCAGGTGAAACACATGGACACTTCTGCAGGGAGCCCCAAAGGGGGGTGACGTGTGCCAGGGCATGTTGGTGGGGACCAATTGTATTTCTCCATGGAACAAGAAGAATTAAAGGTCCAGCCTTCTGTCACCTTTAGTTTAAACTTCTTTAAGGAAGGTGTTTGGGTTCAGCAGGGTGTGCTGAACAGTGTGTGCAGAGACTAAATTTTATATTGCATGCACTGGTGTTCATGTGAAGGGAGAAAAATGAAGTTAAAAGAATCAGTAGGATGCCACTCTGCAAATTCTAGCAGAAGTAAACAGTTTCTGTGCTAAATAGGGTCCACTAAGGAATGTCAATGTTAGTCAAACTATTGTTCTGAAGCAGTAATCAGAATTTTCTGTTTTGAGGGAAATAGAAAATGAGGGAAAAAGGAAGAAGTTTCCATCCCTGTTTGACAGAAACATCAAACAAACAGTTAAGTTTTATTTTCAGATTGAGGAAGGAAAAAATAAAGTTCTTTTGACTGGTATTTGGCTTGAGTTTGGTTTGGCTTTTTAGTCTACAAGCTGGAAAAAAAATTGAGAACAACTTCATCTTGGGCTGAATAAACTGAAGATTTGATGCACTTTTCTCCTTGATGACTGTACCATGTTTAGGTACTAATAGAAGTAGCAGTAGTAGTTTAGTAGTAGTATTTGCTCATGCTAAGAACCAGCAACCAGCAGAGTCCCAGCAGGTACCAATGTACCTGGGACCTTGTCCTAGGTTTTGCTACATTTCCCTGGCAATCCAGAATGTGTGATAGAAGTGAGACCTCCACATGTTATCTGTAAGGAGGGGCTGACTCTTTAAATTGGTGCAGGCTGTACTCTGGTGCTTCAGAAGACAGACAACACCAGTGATGGTTATCTGCTGCTTATAATGCTTGTTCTTTAGGATAATGACATCCTGGATCACATTCTCCTGGAATACCTTCTGCACTCCACAAAGTTTTGCATAAATTAGAGCTGGAATATTTTTAACTTTCCCACCACAAGCCAGGTGGCAGATAATTGATCTTCTTATGTTACACATAGTGCCTCCTGAAACTTCCCAGTGGTACTGACACCCAAAGATGTAGCATGGATGGAACTTACAATTTGTAACATGCTTCTATAGCTCCTGTGATATTGCTCTGCAATTTTGTTCTCTGAGTGAAAGCTTGCAGGAGAGCAGCATAAAAAGAATGTACTGTAAGGTCACTTGACCCTTTAGATTACTGATTGTATGTAACCAAAAGAATATTATTTCAATATGCAGATGTTTAGGACCTGATGCAAACCAAACATCTCTTAGAAATTATGAAGAATTTTTGGTTTAAGCTTCTGCTTTTTTTTTTTCCCTCTAAACGCATGTGGCAGAATACAGTCTTTAGATTGGCTGAGGTCAGAAAATGACAGGTGCAGAGAATATGAAATCAAATGAAAACTGTGAGAGATTTGTCTGGCTGGGTTGATTTACTAAAATTTTGAAGCAATTTTAGTTCTTTCAAAGTCTGTGTGAATAACTAGCCTGATGTCGAATGAGAGGGGAGGTGGATGCAGCCTGTGAGGAGGAACATGGCTCTGCTGAGGCCTAATTATGTTTCTGTTTATTATACTGCACTTCTATTGAGAGGGTTTGCTGAAAAAGGTATGAAATTACAATGAAATGACAGCTATATGATAATTTTTTTCACCTTTAAAGAAAAAACCCTAATTTGCTTAAGGGAGATGGGGAAGGAGTTTAAGGGTTTAAGCATAGAACTGTTCAGATGGAGTCTGTTTGGTTAGACCAAAATTCCTTATGTCATTGCTCATTAATGTTGTTGTAGCAAGTGTTTATGCATGAGTGTCTGAGAAGAACTGGGTGTGATCAATTCAAAATGGCCTTGTCAGACTGCATGAAGTATTCTCTCTGAGATATATATGGAAATGCATGTTTTATAATTTATTCTGACAGAGTATTCACGTTGCTGCTTTAAGTATTTCTCCAGATCTTTTCACAGTAGATGATCAATTAGTGCTTTACTTGTTCTTTCTATTAATTTAAAACATGGAAATGACAATATGGCCACTTCTTGTAGGACTTTTGTGTATGCTGTGAAATGAAATCAATCAGGTCAGTGATCTGTCTGGTTCTGTCACCAACAGGTTCTTAGAGAGCTGCCTCTGGTTTGCAGTGCCTTCCTTCTCCCCACTCTGGTAGAAGGTCAGCTGAGCCACAGCCCTCTGGGGGCCCCAGGGCAAGAATCAGAATCTGATCCTGGAACTGGAATGGACTTTTCATGTAGGTTTTTCTAAACTCTTCTTTCCCTTCTGTGGTCATTTTGTCTCCAAAGGAGACTACAAATTCTAAAAATTACTTAGCATTTTATGAAAGTTTACATGGAGTTGCATTAGGCACTTTAAATGTGTGGTGGCATAGTATGGATGTTACAGTCCAATATTGGGCATTTATTTCTTGAAGAACTTTGTCTTGCAAGCTGAGAATGAAATGATCCATTGGTGTCTGAAATTTTTAGCACATGTTTTGTTTTTCACCATATCTCAGGTGGTTCCATGGGCTGACTGGACAAGAGGGTGTTTTCACATTTAGCAGGGTTTTATGCTTTTGTCCATTTCATTCACATCTTTGTTTTTCTATACAGGAAAGCCTGAATTTCAGTCATAGTTACCCTCATGCCAAATTTTCTTGGAAAACCAAACTGATTTTGTTTATCCTTAAAGTAAAGTAGTCTGGTGTTTTTATCCTAAAACCAATGTATTTTCAGTCATATAACTTCTTGCCTTCAGAGCTTTTTTTTTCTTTATTTTTTAAAGGAGCAATTCTTCATCCTTGTTGATACAGGCTATAAGGTGAAAGTGTGTGTTCCAGAGAGTAAATTCACAGCAAATGGAAGTATGCAACTTGTTTTAAGGTAATGTGGTTATTCTAGTGGATAAAGTCAAACTTGTTACATTTTGAATGCTTTGTGTATCTATCTTTTTTTTTTTCTTTTAAACATTGTCTACATTGACACATCTGAACAGCAGAGGTATTGCTAAATGTGGTTTCTGATCCCAAGCTACTCCTAAATACTGTTGTTCATAGGAAGCAGTTCAGGAAGAAGTGCTACCATTATCTTAGATGGCACTTTCAGAATCCTTGCTGGACCCCCAATATTGCTGTATTTTGGATAATCTCTAATGGGAAAATGTTTTTCTGCTTCTTGTAGAACCTGTTTCTCATGTTGCAAGTGGATGGTAGGTAAAAAGGGCAATACAACTTCAGAAAAATAATATAATATTTTTTGCTTAATTGGAGGCATAAATATAAGAATCAGTTATTCAACTGAAACCTTATATTTATTGTTACCTACCAGAATTTGTACACTTCACATACACTGAGTTCCACTGGAGATGAAGTGATAATTTCTGGCTGTAAATTGTAAATTGCTTTGCTATAAAAGGTACTGCATAAATGTAAATCATTACCTTATTAAATGCAAGTCTAGCATAGCATGGTTTTCAAATTACTAATGAGTATTTCTTTGCGAGTCTGATCTCTTTTTAAAGATAAAATAGCACTAGGTTTATTTAATTATCCTAAAATGTTCTTATCTAGCACATTGTAATAGTTATTTTTATAACTATAAACAAACATTTTTGAGAAGAATTGCAGGATGAAATAAGATAAAGTTTACAGTATTTTTCTTAATCTTAATCTTTTGATTGCTGGTCAGGTTGCTTTTTTTAAAAAATTCAAATCAATATTTTATGATAAGATTTACTGGAACACTTTTTTTTTTTTTTGCTTGTTGTTTTTAACAAAATACTGAAGTCAAAATGTCATAGAATCTATTCTGGATATGCAAAATGATTAAAGATGTTAACATCAAAACCACTCTGAATGATTGTTTGGGGATATTTAACTGAAGTACTGATGAATACCATTAAACATATCTCTCTATAATTTGTATTACTTCATTTCCTTCCCCCCATTTATATGTTCGGCTTTCACTAGATTGAAGGGAGAAAAGTTAACAAGACTGTAATTTAAATTAGAGTTTTCACCAGTAGGTTGCAAGATCACTAAATTCTTATCAGTCTAATTGTGGTTTTTAGAAAGTGCTAGGATCTCGCTTCTACCTGACTCAATTTACCACTCATTTGAGCAACCATGAGAAGACAAACAGATGTTTACATAGCAATGACTGAAACTTGACGGGTAATAGGCTTAAAATTACCTTGTTTCACAGACTTTATTCGAGGAAGAAATGGATGTAAATAACAGGGTTTTAAGAAAACATTGCTTAGGAAGAAGGCCATAGCTGATCATGTCTTGGTAGGTGGAGCAAATGGGGACAAAACTCACAGATAATTGGAAAATTCGGAGTTCTATTAACAGTTGTGAGAAAACCATTGAGAGAAGCTTGATGAGGAAAGATATGTCAAAATAGAAAAAAAAAATCCATAAGGCTTCAACTGTGATGCAAGAGGTTCCCAAAACATGTAGAAGCTAATTTTTGTTGGACACTGAACTTGTAGCAGGTCCAGCATGGTTTCATTTTGTGCTGAACTACATTTTGTTCATAATATGTACATACATATTTTTAAGAACACTGGATGATGTATATAAAAGATGAGAGTTTTATGCATGTGCATTTTAGCAAGTCTAATTTCACTCTCAGAGCATGTTCACATCAGGTAAACACTGTCATTCTGTGTTTTGATTTGATTCATTATAATTCTGACATAATTTGTGATGTAAAACATGGGAAGGGAATAATTCTGGTACAGCAGTATGTAATATGGTGAAAACTAGAACATTGTCCTGAGGTCTATTGCTAAGCCAACCTCATGGCCAAGAAGGAACAAAAACCAGAAGCTTTGTGATTGATGTGAGTACACATAGATGAGACAATGAAGAGTGTCATCTGTGAACACTATGTGAAGGGATATTAAATATCAATAGTGATCTGTACCAAAGTGGTGTTTTGGTCCTGTATTGGTGCATCTAACAGAGCAACAGTGGAGAGAGAAATGATGTGGACACTATTAACTCACAGTCTCTGCAGAACTTTTTCTTGGTCTGTGTTGCAGTCATGTATTTGGTTTGCTCTATTACCACAGCAGCAGTAGGAGCCACTCTACCTAAGATTTACAAAAGTTTCTGTTTTAATGCCTTTCTACCAATCCTCTGGTGGTAAACTACAAGCTGCCATGGTGCCTTGGGAATAAATAGTGAAAGAGCACAGACAAAAATAGTCATAGTTAATTTAGAAACTCTACTCCCAGCTCTTTAAGAGTCAGGGTTCAGAATTCAAATGCAGAATTGTACATGCAATGTTGGCTGTGATATTTGCTTTTACATTGCTGGGGTAGTAGGAGAAAGGAGTATGTGCAATTTTGTTGTGCAATTTTTGAAATTTCTTGCATGAAATTCTTAATGGTTTTAACATACTAGAATATTTAATGGTATTTTCTACATATGGCTTAGCTATTTTAATTTTTATTTTGATATACTGTACAATAAAGATGAAGTTAGTATATGCAGTAGTCCATTAAGTCCATTAAGGTGCTCTATATTCAATCAGCTTTGCCAAGGAGTGGTGGAATGAGGAGTTAGTGTCAGAGCTTTGGCAGGAAGGCCCACTATGGACAGGAAGCCAGGGTAGGGTAGAACATCTCCAATTTTACAGGTGCCTTGTCTTAGGCACACAGTGTATGTTGGGGCTGCAGGTCTGTTGAGAAAAAACAATCAAAGGAGAGGTAGAGTCTGACCTCAAATCTCACCTATACCTTTAGTTACACTGATTTTTTTCCCTCCTCTGATCTCACAAACTCTTTATTTTAAAACAAGTATTACACCATGTTGCCTCTTCATTATTTTTGTTTTCTTTCATCTCTTGCTGAGTGTATTAATTTATTTTAGATTGTTGCTCGGTACATGATCTTGAAAGACATATAACACTAAATATAAACAAAAAGTAACAGCCTGTTCTGTGAAATGATAATATCTGCTAAAAACTGAAGGATGTGAAGTAGAACAGCTTTATTCTACTTGATTTGAAATTATTTTCTGCTTTTACTACAGCTTCCCATGTAGGCAAATACAGAAATAAACAAAAAAACTGCTGGGTAGATAAATCACCATTTCTTGGTTTATCCTGTTCTTTGGATATATAAACTTTATGAAAGGCTCTGGTCTTTAAAACTAACATGCAGATGTTCTACAGCTGCTTGTTGATGCCTGACTCAACAATGCCTGAACACCTTTTTACCCGCCTAGAGGTGTCATGGTGTATTTAACTGAAGTGATTAAAATAATCCTTATTTTGTGAAAAAACTGTAACTCATAAAGTGAATCTGAGCATTTATTAAGGATGAAGAAACCATGAAGTAAACAGCTTTCTCAAAAGGAAGACAACATTTATTTACCTTAGGCTCTCTTGGTCCTGTCAATATCACTGTATTAAAGCGCTTCACAAAAGTCCAGCACTTCTGTAGCACAATGATGTATCAAATAGTCTCCCCAGGCTATTGCAGACTGTCAGAACTTTATCATTCTATCAAGGATGCTTATTTATACAATTCACAAAATGATTTAATAAACTAGAGTAGTTGTTTTTGTAGAGTAAATTTGGAATTGAAATCCAGATGACTCTTCCACTATTTTCACCTGGTTTACAGAGGTGAATAATTGCCTTGAATATGCTTCAAGTACATTTCATTTTTTAGTAAAAAAAGTTTTATGGGCTGTTCTTAAATATTGATAACATTTTTTTCTTAAGTTCTTTGGCAGCTATTCACTGACAGAGTTCTGCCTCTCTTGCTGTATAGGCCACTAGATACCTGCAGGTACCCAGTTTGTGGTGATTGGGAGTGGGGCTGGGCCTGCCTCATCCCCAATGGGCTCCAGCTGTGAGCAGCAGGTGAGCAGCACTGACAGAATGAGCCATGGAGTGCCCAGGGGCACTGAGCAACCACCAAAGGGAGCAGAGGGCACACAGGGGCAGGGCATGAACAGGAGGGGATAAAAGGTTGGGCTAAAGAACAAGAAGGTGTCCAGGTTTAGGGCAAATTTGGGAGAGAATCCTCCAAAGGAGCTCCGATAGTAAAGCAGATCCAACCAGTCCCTCCCCCCAACTGATCCAGGAGAAAATATCTCCTTGGAGAAAGGTGGAAAAAAACTGTTTATTAAACAGTAAAACCTACACAATATCAAGCAATAAAATCCCTTGCCACTCCAAAAGAGATGACAAACTGAGAAAGTCCCTTCCCTGGGCTGCAGTTCAGCTCACTCAGTCTCTGATCAGTCCCTCCGATGCTGGGAATGTCACAGGCCAGGCCTGGCACGGTGGGCCACAGGTGCAGTTGCCGGTGCTCTGCTGGGTGTTCAGTCCAGAGCACGTTTCAAGAGGTCCAAAGAAAAGGGAAAAAAACCGAAAAGTCCAGGGAACTTCTTTGCCTCAGCCAGCTAACACTGCCTAAAAGCAAAAAAGAGCTCTGTCCAGTTGTCCAGCTGCAGACAACACAGCCAGGAGCAGGAATGTGTAGGAGGGAGTACAGTTCTGAAAAAAAAACCTGCCACTTCTTCTCTCCCCCCTTCTCTCTCCGGAACACTCTTAAAGGTGCAAAACTTCTTATTCAGCATGAACAGAACAAGATGACTGGGGATAAAAGCATCCTATAGTCAACCCAGGACAGAAGGGCAGATGCTTGCAGCCTTCTGAAGTGACTTGGTGTTACTCTGGGTAAGCAAACACCCAAATCCTTCTGATGAGGTAAGATGTTTCTCTGTTTGGGGGAATGCTTAAAGCCTTCTGGAATTGTATGGTGATGCTCTGTGCATTGTGTTCCTCTCAACTGTGTTATGTGCTGTGACAGATACCCACTATTTTTACAATTATAACCAAAGAAAAAAAGGACCTGGCTTGATTTGGCTAAATTAGGGAGCAAGGGTGTAAATGTGATGACTTCATTTAGCCAACAGACAGCTGATTAAACCTATTGAGTTAGAGTCAGAAAGACTCTGCTAATAGGTTATAAAACCCTTTGTTTTAGAAACAGCATTGACCATAGGCTTTCTGTTATTTTCCTTATACCAAGAAAGTTTATTCTGTGAATATGAGATTTCAGGCACTTTGCAGCCAGGATGACCTTCTGTTTTTGTTATGCTGCCATCTTGGCTACCACATAAGAGAACTGAGATCATGTTTTACAAAGGGTAAAAATACTTGAATCCTTGTCGGTCTTGGTGGTTGGGGATTTCCTAGCCCACACCAACATGTTCTAGAGATCACGAGTTGATAGAAGTGCTTACTGATCAGCAAGTTTGAAGAGCAAAAAAAGCTAGATTGTTTCTCCTCAGGAATGCTGTAGTTCATAAATGGTTAAGTGCTTCCTCCTTGGAAGAGGATAGCTTGGCCCACAAGTGGAAAAAAGACTATTTCACTCTTTTACAGTTAATTGTTAACATAACTCCTGGAGTATTTTAGACAAAATTTAATCAAAACTCAATTTTGTTTTAGAAATCAAGTTGCTTTAGGATTACTTCAGTGCAAACAACAGAAGAATTTGAGCTCTCTGTTGGCTTTCATTATAAATAATTCTGAGTTCTGTGCTGTAGCCTTCATTTGCCAATGAGTGATACAGAGCTTCAGCTACTGAAAGTTCACAAGAAATAAGATGTGTTTTGTATCAGCTGTGAGAATATGCTGTTAGAGTGGCACCTGTGCAATCACTAAGTTAACAGCAGAATCAAGCTTATTGTTTGTGTCCCAAGGAAGGCCAAACCTGAGGCACTGCAGCCACACTTCTGAATGATTTGTACTGCTCACATCCATATCCATTAGCGTAAATATGCTCCCTTGCAGAATTTAGATGAATAGAAATGCCTCCTCTTTGGCTTTATTAATGTCATCTATTTTTAATAGAGGGGAAAATTGAAATAAGTTCTTTATGTGAAGTCTGTTGAGGAAAGGAATCTGGGGAAAAAACTTAAAAGTTAATTTTTTTTAATCTTGAAATCTTGTGCTTAGTAAGTGTTTAAAAATTTCTGGCAGTCCTGTTAGTAAAAATAATTATTCACAGCCTTCTGGGTGTTGTGGATCTTTTCATTTTATATGTTCAAAAGAAAGGGGGATTCTTCCAAATCCTCAAATGTACAAAAGTACATTAATTTCATTTTCATCACATTTCTTCATTGCATTAGATTTGCATGGATTTTTAACCCAGAGATTTAGCAGTAGTGTGGGAAGACAAGTTCCTCTCCCAACCTTTTTTTTTTTTTCTTTCCAGGAGGGCATTTTGGGTCATTTTAGATGAAAGAAACCTCAGTTCATGCTATTATGTTGGTTTCCTGGTTCAGTTATGGGTCATTCTCTTGAGGATGCACAAAAGAGAAAAATGTTGGCAACTATATTGGAATTCTGGGTTGCTGTGTTCCTTTTCATTTTAGCACAGATTCTAGTTAATACTTTAGAATAACATGAGCTTTCCTTCTCAGGTTAGTCCTGCTAACTGATTATCCTTTTGAGTGGAAGGATATTTATTAGTGAGCCCTGGTTATGTAGAACTCTTCTGGTCAATGCAACTGGAAGTGATGGATCTTCCTTGTTTGACCAGGGGAATGCTGTTTTCCAAGAAGACAAAAGACTCACACAATTTATCTAAATGCAAGATAACATTGCAATTTAGAAGAACAGTTCCAGGGGTTCCAAACAACTCCAGGTGCTTTCATGATGCAGAGGCTGTGAGGATGTCCACCTAACAAGGGTTTGTTTCATGAGGCCTTTGCTTCAGAGCTCAGTGTAATGTGAAGGCACAGGAGGGAGGATTGGGAAGTGTTTGCAGGAAAGGGAAGTTCTGGTAAATTCCACTGCTAGTGAGTAGTACCTAAAATACCTTACTTATTAGAATGAACGATTTATATCTTTTGGATAAAAGAATTTTCCTGAAGGAAAAGGCTAAAGTGATCTCTCAGTGTGAATTCTGTGTTATATCTACTGCAGGTGCTATGGCAAATGACATTACTCTTTTAAAATAAATTATCTGAGTTAATTAGAACATGTAGATGTTGTTGTCAGTTTACATGGGTTCTTAGGAAGAACATATTCTAAAACAGAAGTGTAGAATTTCATATGTCCATAACAAATTTGGTCATATTCCTTCTTCCCTATTTATTTTTAGCCAAATGTTTATGTTTCACTGCCCTTTACTATTCACACAACCACTTGCTAGATATTTAATGATGAGTCTGTGACTCTGGGAGTGACTGGCACACTGAGTATTCTCAATGACAACTGGTACTTCATAAATGTAGGCTATTAATAGCCAAAGGGCTTTATTACTTGCTCAGAGTTTTACAGACTGATTCTGCTTAGACAAGAAATTTTGATACGGTAAGACATAAAAAAGCAGTTCCTTATTCACAGAAAATACCTGTAGTACTGCTTATCTAAACATGGCTGGGATCAAACTACAGCAAATAATTTCTTGGCTTGTGGTTCCTAGCCCTTTGTTTCAGGGAGTGCACTTGCTCTCACACTTTCTTGCAGGGATGTATTACCATGCCTTTCTTCCTGTGCCCTTGACTTTCCAGCCGCCTACTATTTTTTTTGTCTTTGGCTGCTTCAAGTTGCCTTTATATAGTTGGATGTGACTGCCAAAAATCTTCAGGCTGATTTTAGCATTGAAACATGAAGGAAAACTTCAGCCCACCTGGCCCAACTCCTAGAACTTTAGGGCTGCTGGGAATGGGGTCTGCCTTTCTTGGCTGTTACCATAAAAAAAGGCTATTGAGCTGCTCTCATGGTGTCACATACCTCTGGTACCTGCCAGCCTGCAGACAGTTTAGGAGACCACCACTAAGTCAATTCCCCCCTCCTAGAGAGCTGCCTGATCTTCAGTATAGCAAGAGTTTATCCATGAGGCCATTGAAGAGCTCAAATGCCTGCTCATGCACCTGAGGACCTTGGGAAGGTGACTGGGAGGCTTTTGTGTACAGGGAATGTCAGGATTGTGCTATCCCCTTTTAAACTAATTTTGTTTTAGAATAATATGCAGCATTTAGGTCAGCATGGGTTCTCCAGAACTGCTGAGATTTGGATATAAATGCAAGGATAGCAGACATTATTTCAAATTTGATAATGTAGCAACTATTGCATTAAGTGGAACTGAAGTTCCATAATTCATTGTGGTAGTTCACAGTCAGATGCACATTTTCTTAGTAGTTGGGAGAATATAATTTGTGGATCTACATTCACACACTATCATCTAGAATTTACAATTTCTTATTCTTTGTGATTATTGGACCAAATTAGCAGCATGTTGGACCTCATCTTCATGTGACAACTCTCAGATATTTTTTATGGCTTCTGATATCCCTAGTTCTATTGTTTTGCTTCAGCCAACATTAGAATGTAACAACTAAAAGGTTGTCTGTCTGATGTGTGCTCTGGTAGCTGCTTTGTAACTACATAAGTCAAGGACTCAGTGTGCTAGGTGTTATAATTACCCACAGAAAGGTGGTCCTTATCCAAAATATCCTGCCATCTAAAGCAAATAATAGTGGAGCTACAACTTTTTTATATTTTTAGTTGTTATTGCTCACAATATTTTCCTGTACCTTTACCTAATTGTATTTTCAGTGATTCAAAATGTGAGTTACATCAGCTCCCAGTAGAAATCTAAAGCTTTTATCACTTAGATGGCTTCGTTTGTCCATAGATTTGTGCTTGTGTGATCTGTCATGTGCCTGGGTTAAAAATAAATGAAATACAGAATAAATAGAAAGTGCAGCCCTGCATGGGTTGCTGTTGTGTTTATGTGCAGTGACACTGGTGCTTTCAGGGACCTCCACTTCTCTGAGACTGTCACTGTGCCCAGCAGATCCAGGATTTCTGAGGAGCAATTAACATGTTTATTTTGTGCTTATACAGATTAAAGAGTTTAGGGTGATGAGGCAGACTAGGACTGAGCTGATGGTGTTAGTGTTTACCAGCCAATGACTAGCAGTCTCCTTTCTTAGATATTTCTGGGAGAACAAAATCATATCAGTATTTTATTTACATAGTTTATATTCTTTTAGAATATCATGTGTCAGCTTTTCTTTGGATGCGATTCCACTGAGGTAATTTGAACATTTATTTAATTTATTTAATTATTTCTGACTTTTTGTTGAATTTTTATATCTCTCCTCAGTGCTAATTATTGGTGCTTTAATCTTGATATAATACACTGAATTGTGAAGCAGTCATTGAAAAATTATTTCATGCAGTGAAGAAAAGAATGAAGGTCCAGTGAGATATGAATATTTAATGAAGGGAGAGTGTTACAATTCAGATCAACATAGTGGGTGATTCCACATACATGGGAAGTGAATATGATCTTATTTGTATATCTGCTGTCATATATGCCAGCAAAAAATACTAGCTTTGAAAAGAGTGAGTAATCTTTACTAAATAAATGGAAAGTATGTGCACGGTCAGTAATTGCTATTCTCATCATAGCAGCAAGTTAAAATATGTAGTATTACTTTGGGGATGCTGTTTTGGATGAAAGAATGCTGTGTTTCAAGGCTAGCAGAAAGTATGATTAATGCTGTAGAAATGAAGTATTTTGATGTTTTTATGTGTGGAGTTACTGCCATACCACTATAAAGACTTAGTCCTCGGCTGTAAATGAGCTTGAGCTCTACAGCTCCTTGTATAAAATCCTTAAAGGTCATGTCCCTTTTAGAAGTTTTATTTCTAAAAGTAATGGAGCAGAAATAGCTTCCTATTTCAAATCTTTCTAGCAGAGGCAAATGCTGGATGCAGATGAGGCTGAGTTCTGTGGCTGTTCTGTTTTTACTGACACAGTTTGCTCTGGGGTTCTTGCCTGTTTTTTTCCTGATGCCTGCCCTCTTTGGTTGCTAGTTTACCACTGCTGCCCCAGCTACTTACAAGCAGGTGGCTGTGTACAGCTGATGTGGAGAAATGGCAAATAGTTTCAGTTTAAACAGTGGTGGTTTATGAAGTGATCCGCTGGTTTCTTCCCTTTGGAAAGAATGATGGAATCATTGAAAATTAACCTTACATTCAAAAGGAAGGGTCACACTTGGAGCTAGTTTCTACTGGAAGGCTTTTAGTGCAGCAGGGTTCTGATGAAGTCAGAATGAGGTGATGCAGAGATAAAAGATTTGCAATCCAAAAGCACAAGATAGAAAACAAAAGATAATGACACTGTCATTATCAGAAATAAAATGAAAGAAGTAGTTCAATTGAAGGGTTTTATGAGAGAAAGCAAGAACAGGCATTCCTGTCAGGAACAGAAGACCAGTGAGGCATGACTGGACTGGAAGCAAGACCAAGCTTAACTATCTGAGATGAGGGGATACAGAAAGTTGACCATTCTTGATCAGTCCTTGTTTTTAGTGATTTTTTTTTTGGTCTGAGAAGCTGTTGTGAATACATTTGTCAATTCCACAGCTTGTTTTGAGAGATTGCAGTGATATTTCATCAAACTTAAAAAAAAATCACATTTAATGCTGAAAATGAAGCAGGTAGCAATTGAAAAGAAATATTTCTTGAAAGATGCAAGACATTCAGGACACCAGATGAGAACAGTTGTGTGCAGCAATCTTTCTTTTTTCCTGTGAAAGATGTTGGAAATCTTCCCCACAGTGGGGTAGTTCAAAGTCCCAGTTTATAAAGCTATTGTTTGCAATGCAAATGTGGAAACCAACCTTGTCAGTTTTCACTCCAGTTCTGCTCTGCAGTGTAGAATCCAGGAGAGCTTTGGAAACCCATAGCTAACATTGTAATGGTGTATGGCTTTACCACAGTGTGAATTCCTTTTAATGTCAGTTTCTCTATGGGGGATTAGCCACCACAGATGTCACAGATCCTGGGAATATCTTCCATGATAAAAAAAGGAAAGCTGGCATCTCAACTGTCATTTAATAATCTACAGACTCGTTAATTTATGTTTTATGATATTTGATACCTACAGATACAACAAACCTGTTCTTCAAGTGCTTGCTGGTTTGATTGCAAAATGTGTGTTAATTTATGTGCTTGTAGAACAGTTAGATTATAAACTGCCATATTGTCTTTGCTTTGAATTTTTTAACATACCAGTGGATAAATCAGGAGTGCTGATTTTCCCATTATATATATATAATTGAGTATATAAGCAAGCCTCTTGACTAATAACTTCTCCCCACCTTTTCTCTCTTTGCCCTGTGCAGTGTTAGTCTAAAATGCTGGTTAAGGTCAAAACAAGTTTATGCCAGTTAAAAACAGCCAGATGGAAAGTTCCAGCACTGAGCCCCATAAGCTATGAGGGAGGAATTTATGGCCTCGCAATGCTCCCAGTGCTTCTCTTTAATTAACTACTCTAAGCATCCTAAAATTCTCAACAGCAATCTGCCTGACAACAGGGAGCCCTCTGGATCTGTATATAGTAGGAATCACTCTGCCCAACAGTATCCTCTATAGATGAGTCTATCAGGTGTTCTGTGACCTCCAGCAAACTGTCACACTTCTTTGTTCTGCACTGAAGATGTGAAAAACAAGTTGGTTCAATTGTTTTGCTGTTATTTAAGGAAAACATATCCCACATTCTACTTTACTAATTTTACTTGAAGAAGCATGTTTGTTTCTCTGTTTTTAAGAAACTGTCAAAAAGACAGAATTCCACAATCCTTTTGGGAGTGTAACACATGTATTTCTCTTTTATGAAATGTTTTTCTTTTCTACTGAGTTTCCATTTTCTTGCTTCAAAAGAAGGACACTCAGATATCCTCTGGAGGAAGAGAGACAAGTGTGACACCAGACAGTATTTAATCCTGTCAAAAAGGAGGGGCTCAAGATCTGTGATTTGGCTTTCTTTATATCTGTTCTTTTATTATAAATGACTGGTTCTTATGATTCAGTTCTTCATGTATTGCTACCTGCAAACTTTATCAGTATTTATGTATTTTCTTTGTTAGTGTTGAAAACACGAAAAACCAGTGACCACAGATTCATCTCATCTTAATAATGACTCAGTTTTTAATTCGCTTGTGTTTGCCTGTTTAGTTCTATCATTAATTGGAATTAAGAACAGTTATTCATCAAAAATCTTACAGCAATTGAAGTGCTTTATGTTTGTGCCTTCCACCTTCATCAACCAAGTTTTCATTAAAAAAAAGACATTAAGTAAATCTCATGTAACCTTTATGACTCCTTCAAGCTGCCTTTCATTAGGAGATATTTATGCTCTGTGAACTTCTAAAAATTGTCTTCATTCAAACCTTTAAAGTTCTGGTAAAACCTTTTTTGTAATAATGATAAAAGTATTATTAGGCATGAGGCAGTGTTACACAGCTGTAATTTATTTTTATAATTATTTATATGCAGGGACATTAGCGTATTGTGGGTATGTCCAAATTGACTATCCTGGGAACTCTAATTCCCTCACAGAACTTAAGGAAAGAGGTAACACTTGCTGAGGTTTTAAGTAAATATTTTCAGGATTAGCTTGTACTGTGCTTTGTGCTAGTAGATTATCTGATTTCAGAATAACCAATTTTGAGCAACATTGGGCATGATTGCAGGGATTGTATTAGAAATGTGTCTAAAGGGTGTAAGGTTTTGGGTGCAGTTACAAAATGGTACTGAAAATTAAAGCTCCTTAATAATTTGAATCCTAATGTGCGGTTGCTACAGCGGTACTAAAAATAATGTCATTTACTTCTATGAAATGATGTTACTGTCTTTGGTTCCAAGTTTCAGTTTTCTCGCTGTCAGAGGCAAGTACTGATCAATTCACTGTTGTGGAAAAAAAACCTGGAAATAATATGGCCTTTGGAAGATTTAGGTATAATGCCTTTCATCTTATTGGGTGAGACAATGATTTTTGTTTAAAGAGATGGGTAAAAAACAGTATCTGACTTACAATTCATGTTACTTTAAAATCTTCGTCTTGTTAGCTTGTATTTTTTTCCTTTTGAAGATTAATCCCAAGTTATCTACTTATTTTTTCTTTTACCTCTGTGCTGACCCTGTCATTACACTGATGAACCAACCCGCTGATGTATCTGTTACATTTTTTGATACTGGCAAGAAGGGGTAGAGCTCTCGGGTGAGGATGGAATCACAGAATCATGAACCATCTCAATTTGAAGTGACCCAAAAGCATCGTCAAGTCCAACTCCCTGCTCCTCACAGGACTACCTAAATATGTATGAGAGAATTTCTGAAGCTACAAAGGCAGTTAGACATCTGACTGAAAATCAGTATTAACTGAATACTTCACTCCCTTTCTACCTTTGAAAATCTCACTGTATAATAATATTTCCCTCTGGAGCTGTCTGAATAATAAAGATAACAGATGTCTATGTACTGTGATTGCTTACCCAAGACATTGCTGTGTAAATCTAGTAAGTGAGGATCAAGATACTTTGTGATATGCTGTACCATGTCAAAACAGTGGCTAAATCTTTTCACTGAAGTGGTGATTAAGAAATTTATATTTAATCCAAATAGTCCCCAAGTGCCACTACAAAGAAGTAAGACTTAATTGCATTATTGTTTGCGACATATATTGTACGCAGTACAAGTCAGAATAACATGCATTGTATAAAGATTTTCAGTATCAGCTTTATTAACTGAGAGTTGAAAAATTCTGGTGTATTAACATGCTAAATACATTTCTGCGTTCTGAACTCCCATGTACTTTGATTTAACAGTGACTCTAACAAGGGTGGTGTTAATAGAAGCACTGTTTAGCTGGCTTCCAAACTTTCAAGCATATACAACCACTGTTTCTGCTAACTTCAACAAAGTAGTAGGACAGGTTCAGTAAAACATGTGTTTAAGGGAAATGAAAAATGCAGACTTGTTGTGTGAACAAAAATTTGGTGAAATGCTCACGTCTCAGTGGCTTTCAAGGAAGCATTTCTACCTGTGAATGCCTATATTGCTTAGGAAAGTGAGATTGAGCCACATTGCCACTTCAAAATTGTGGTGCCTTTGTAGCCCATCTATGTGAACTTGAGTTAGCTTTAATCTTCAGTAGCAGCAGAGGCAAGGATGTCATGTGTAGGGTTCCAGCAAGGAGCAGCAGCCAATGTGTCTGTTGAATGGATTATATCTCATTTTGTAGTTCTCAACAGAGTTAGTGCCAGGTGACTTTAGCAATGTTTTTAACTGGGTCCATGAGATTAAGTCTAGCAAAAGCCCATCTAATTCTGCTGTCATATTTACTGTGCACGCCTGCCACTTGACTCAAATCAGTGCAGTTCTTGTGAAAATGTTATTTCAGGCCTGTCAAATGAAAGACACATGCTTTGATGTGACCATATGATTGTGGGTGACATATTTGTGGCTCAAACCTGACAAGAGCTAAGTTTGTGCTCACAAAATAGGTAAGAATAAACTGTATTTTAGCCATGTGAATCATAATAAAGTATCAAAAATAAGCAGAAGGATGTGCATACCT